>WEKY01003603.1:0-305175 GCA_013390045.1 Picathartes gymnocephalus | reverse complement strand
AAAAAAAAAAAAAAGACATTATCTCCTCACGATGAGGCAATTGATGAGAAACAAGACTTCAGTTTTAAGCCCAAGCTTGAATGTGGTGAACAATGTGATCAAATAATCCCCAAAATGACAGTCTTCTGAGGAGGGAAGGAGCAAAGGAAACTGGAAGGAGCAGTGCTGTGAGGCAGAATTGTTGGGGATTTTTTTGAAACAGTCATGATTGTTTGTTATCCTCATGCTTGTTTCTCATCCCCTTGGATTCCAGCCTCCCATCATTTTTTGTGCCTGCAGAGAGGTGCAATTTCTGCCATTAGGTCAAAATATCTGTTCTGCTTAACAGCTACTTGTTGACACTTGGATTTTGTTGCAGGTCAGTTTGAGCTGTCTCACCCTGGTGTGACTGGTGTCTCCACCACAGTCCCCTGCTGGGAACCAGGTGGCATTTTGACATGTGTTATTAAACCCATTTTGAAAACAGTTGTCGTGAGGTGCAGGGCAAGTTTGCTCACAACAGCATAGGTGGGGCTGCATTTCCCTTCTGAGTCAGCCCCTGTGCATCTGCCAGGTCCTCCCACTGCCATTCCCTGCTGCACTTACTGTGGTGTATTTTTCCTGTTCATTTGCTCCTGTGTTCACTATTGACCCAGTGTCACATCAAACATCATCTCAACTGGCCAAGGGCTGTCCTTGGCCCTTGCTTGCAGGGAGGAACATGCTGGAACCATGTGCCTGCCTCTTAAGGGGTTTTATTTGGTGCCGCACCATGATGCCTTGTCATGTCTAAAGAAGTGAAGGAAAGGGAAGGAGATGCCCTGGGCCTGCAAGTGACGGTGATCTCCTTACTAGATTTTGTGGATGTAGACCAATGTTGACACAAACACAGAATAGCAGAGATTGACTTTGAACCCAATAGCCTTTGAAAGAATAGTCAAGGCTAATGCAATGGTAGATCAGAGTCAACATTGCTGAATATTGGGGATGGGATGACATGGATGCAGGCAGAACCCAGCCAGGCTGGAATCCTGGTACTTAGTGCTGTTTGATAGAAAACATCATGCAGCAGTGGCTATCCAGCCCTTTTTCTGCCTTGTGGACTTTCACCTCCACCCTCCTCCATGCATTAGCATACCGTTCTTCTCCCTGTAAGAACAGCCACAGCTCCAGCTCCAGCTTTTATACATCCAGTTCACGCCTCCCTGACACAGCATTAACTCATGTCCCTCCATTGACCCTGATTGCTGTGTGCTACTTCTCCAGAGCTGGTGTGTGGGCACCTCATGGGCTTTAACAATATTGCTGTTGTGACAAGTACAAAAAAAGTGTGAGATCTTAAATCACATATTTGGCTCACAGATTCAATAGATTCTTAGTACTGCACTGGCATGAGATGATACCAAGTCACAATACATATAAACTGCAGAAATAAATATTTTAAGGCACGTGATGGTATGCCTCCTTTTGCATGCTGCTGTAGAACTAGGTGTTCTCTAGTGCACAGTATGCTGATCCACAAAGTTTAAAAATGGAAAACGAAGGTAGGAAAAAAGGAGAGTGAATAAATTGAGAAGGAAAGCCAAAGATTAATCTCTGTTTTGGAAAGAAGCCGGCACAACAATGCAGCTCTCTTGGCAGGGCACTTCAGGCTTGTGGTACCCTTCCAATTCCACATTAGCTTTAAAGAACCAGCCCGATTAGCAGCAATGCAGCATCTTTTGCTGGTTTGCCTGCTGCCTTTCTGAACAGCTTCTTTGTTTCAGGGACACCTGATGGATGGCATCCTCCAGAACAAGGGCAACCTCAGGTGAGGTCTGCCACACTGCCAGCCTCCCTGGGCTCCTCACTGCACTCCTGGTCCCATCAGTAGAGTCCAGAAGCACATAAATAAGAGGGACATTATCCTATCCAGTATTTTGCAGGACAGTGCCCCCTTCTTCTGCACCCCCAGTGAGCTGGCAGTGTACCAGGTGGCCACACATTTGTAAACCTTTTCCAAAAGTTGATATAACTCTTGCTTCTACCTCACCTCTACCACGGGCTTAGGCTCTTGTGCAACAAGGTAGCTTGCAGAAATACTTTTGCCACCAAACCTTAAATTAGGACAAACCCAAGGAAGCGTCCCAAGATGAATGGTAGATTTTGGTGGCACAGAGACTACAGCTAATTGTCCATTCTCTGGATTTGGTGGGTTTTTTTTCTTCCCATTGCTCCTGCAAGAATGGACAGAGCTGCTTCAGTGAGCATTCCTCTCCACTGGAAGGGCAAAAAAATGTACAAGAGAAGATGCAAGAAGGAGCTGCCCACATCCTCTGAGAGACAAAAATGTGAGGGTTTGAGAGAAAGGCTCATGAAGAATGACAGATGGAGGCAGTCAGAAGCATGGAGATGCAGTTCCTCAAAGGTTTCCAGGCATATGCACCTCCTGGAGAGCATGGGCCAAGATTGCCTTGTGACCTTTAAGTATTTTGCAGTCTCTCCTCTTTTAAATCCATTTTGTTGGAAGTGAGTTTTGCTAAAAACAACAAAACACAAATGCCTTTCTCAGCATGTCACAACTTTTTTGACCAACCCACATAGACAAACTGGAGACCTTGAGAACATACGCTTCCGTTCTGTATAAACAGTTTAAAATAGATTTTAGCTTTGCTCAGCATTACGTACAGTTACTATTTTTAAATGCACTCCAATTAATCATTCCCTTTTTTTGCATGTGCTCTCCATTCATGCTTTTGAATCTTGTACGTGTTCAAGTCCTTGCCTTATCATGAAAACAAATATATCTGTACTTTTTAAATTAATTCAGAATACCAAGGTTTCCCTCCTCTCCACCAATATAAATACATGTATGAGGCATAAAGAAAATCCACACACTGTGTCATGTGCATGTTAAAACCTGCAGCAATGGTGATTAAAACCTCTCACAAACATGCCAGCATTGTTGACAACTGGCCTGTAGCCTCAAGGAGAGAAATGCTTCCCTCAGCCTATGCCTCTGAGTGGCTGCACATCCCAGAGATGCCTCTGTGTTGAGGTGGCTCAAAGCATTCACCATCTCTGCTTCCTTCTTCAGCCCATCTGCAACACTCCAGCCTTGTACTAGAAATATTTTGGTAGCTGCTGCAGCAGGGGCAATTACTTCTCATCCAGAGCCAGCCTCTCCGTCTGTTTTTCAGATTTCATTGCCATTCTAGAACTGCTAAGGGCAGGGTGGGAAGCTCTTCGTGTTTTCCAAATCTTGCTGGATAAGGAAGCAAAAGGCCAAAGGTGCATGTCAGAATTACACATCAGAGAATAAGCACAGAGAGTACACAGGAAAGGACCCTGAAGCTGTAGGATATTCTTCATGGAAGGGAAGCAGCCTTGGACATCCGAAAGTGCTACACAAGCCCTGCTGGTTTTCCCAGGTTAGCAGTGCTGGCTCAGTCCCAGCAGTCTGCTGCTTCAGGAAGAGATCAGCAAGAAACATCTGCTGGATTTCAACTTTCTCTTTTTCAGATGCCCCATTACACTCACTCAGAAGTCACTGCATGACTTAAAGGCAGGAATCCAAAGAGCCTGCTGCAAAGTGAGCTGTGGGGATTGCTCTGATTGCCAGTGTTTCCTGCCAGCTGCTGACAGCACTTGGAACATAGTAAGGTCTAGCTAACAACTGGTAGATAAACAGGACCTGGCAAGAGAAATCAGGGGAATGATTTGGTTTGCACCAGGCCACTGGATCCCATTTCTTTGTGCAAAACATCGCAGACTGCTGCACCAGAGGAATGTGCTATGGGATCTGGAGCAGAACAGAAAACACATTCCTGGAAGAAGCCAGCAATGCCAAAAGATGGCAGCTATGTAGAGGTAAAAGACTTTACTTATGGGGCAGCAAGACAGAATGTCTGTGCTAATTTCCAGACTTCTGCAGCTGAGTTACTGTGGATATACGAAGTCATGTCTCAGTAGATGCTCGTAAGTTTACTCTTAGGAGAGACTGCCATGGGATGGAGGAATGGAAAACCCTTTTCCTGCTATGTGGCTGGTGTCTGAGCAGCACAGGCAGAGGGCTTTTTTTTTTACTCTGTTCTTTAGCCTGGCGTTTGCTTGGAAACTGCGGGAGAAAACCAAGGAGGATGAATTAATGTTTCCGTGAAAACACTCAGTGCACATCTCTAATCAGGCAAGAATGGCACTTAAAGAAGAGTCCCAAGAACTGGTTGTTAGGTAACATTAGGTACAGACTTTGCACTTTAGTATTTCCTAGGCTAGAAAAATGTAAAGTTCTCATTTAAACTACCTGATTAAAAAAAAAAAAAATCATTTTAATCTGACTACTTGTCTGCAAAACTAATTTGAAAAACTCTGCTCTTGCAACCTGGCTAAAAAGTTATAAAGAAGAGAAGTGGAAATGCCTGGTGCTGGAGACATGCCTGTTTGTCCCAGCGGGAAAGTGTCTTTTAAAATGCTTCCATGGGCAAGAAGACCAGGTTAGAATACAAAGGCCTGATCCTGTCTAAGCATAGAGAGGAGCAGCTTAAGTACTTGCAAGCTGCATTCTCTCCATCCCCAAACCAAGACTGCAACCCCTTAACATCCTGCACCTGAGCCTTCCTACTCCCAGATCTCCAGGTACCCTTCTTCAAACCAGTTGTCCCAGGCTTTTCCTGGTATGTCCCCTATGTC
Source organism: Picathartes gymnocephalus (assembly GCA_013390045.1). Taxonomy (NCBI): domain Eukaryota; kingdom Metazoa; phylum Chordata; class Aves; order Passeriformes; family Picathartidae; genus Picathartes; species Picathartes gymnocephalus. The sequence continues at coordinate 300,528 of WEKY01003603.1, read as the reverse complement.
CCAGTATTCATGGTAACAACTCCATCTGTTCAAGGCCCAAACCAAAGGCTGCCTGCACAACATGAGCCTTTGCATACTTCACCTGTTCCTTATTTTTAAAAGTGCACCTTCAGGCAAAATAAATTTATCTTGGAAATGACCTCCCAGGCTTATTGCTTTTATATTTTTCTCTTTTACTGTAAAGAGTTCCTTGGTGAGAGAAATCTTTTCCACAGATATTTAAAATCAGGATCAAATCCTTTTTTTACCTTTGTGTTTGATAAACCAAAGAGCCTTAACTAGTACTGAATAGTACTTTGTAAGAACAGATCTTTGTGGGACTATTACTACCAAAAATGACTGGCAGCGAGGATGGCTTCCCATTAACAATTATTTTTTGACCTTTTGTACAGTTAGCTCCCAGTCTGCTCCCATGATTTCCATCAGCCTATAAACAGGACACCTGTATTTCTCTTTTGACTTCTCAAGACTGTGCTGTGGAAAACCTGTCCCCTAGGGTGACCAGGTCCAAGTCTTACTGTCCTGACTGCTTTACTGGGTGCCATGAAGTCCTGAGGGTCTTCCCCAGACCTTTCTCTAGATGTCCCTTCCCATATGCTGGGCAACGTTTCCACAACCAACACTGCAAAGCCTGATGTTCACTACTGCCTTTGGATGCCCTGGAACCACTGTTGACTTGGAAGCCTCCAGCAGTACCCAGATGCAGCTGTGCATGTAAAACACATCAGTGGAAGGACTAGGGCTGACATAGCTACTCTGAAGCTTGAATCCCTTTTTCCTCAGCACTCTAACCCTGCAGCCCCTTGCAAGCACAGAGCACAGGCACTGCAGCTCATCACTCCACCAATCAGACCTCACCCTGGGTCAGGAAATGACCTTAGTGCTCTACACAGCTTGAGAGCCTGTGGCTCTCATTTCTCAGAGAAGCACTGTGGAGGGTGAGGTGCTTGGGCAAACAGTGATGATACGGGAAAGAACATATGGCTTTGCTGTCTCAGCACTGGAGGTGGCTTTTTACCACACCCACCTTCAAAGAAGGCAGAAATGTTTGTCTTGGGAAAGAGGAGGAGATGGGAGGAACCACCCTTGTGCTTAGAACAGCCCAGGCAAGAGAAAAGACTGGTCAAGTCTCCATGAATGTCTCCAGGGCTTTTGGGGAGAATTATATGACAATGCTGAAAAACCGATGAAGGACATGGTTGGCAGGCTTATGGCAGGCTCACTATGCACCTCTGCTTTTTTATGATCCTGTGGAATACACTGACCTCACATGCTGGATCCCCTGCTCTCAGCTGTCTCCTGATGGGACAGCTACATTCCTAAATCTCAGTGGTGATGTTAGATGTGGCTGCAGTTTCTCTGGGGTATGTTGCACAACAAAGACCCCGACACGTCAGCATCCTGCCCTGGGCAAAGGCATTGCAGCTGTGGAAACCTGTGACCACTTCAGCCAACAACCTTCTCAGTGCAAAAGGCTTGGTTTTTAACAGTTAGGACAAAGCATGATGGCAAGGAGATATTAAACCAGCAGGCATACTTGCATTTTGCCTCTCATCTAACCTTAGTACATCCTGAAGAGTTTTGGATGGGATTTACTGGAGCAGAAATGATGAATCAACTTGGTCACATGGTGGAAAGCCTGGGTGCTCCTGCCTGCCTGCAGGTCTTATGCTGCTTGTGAGAGGAGAGACAGCAGATTATAGCATTAGGGGTACTTGCCCTGGCACAGTCTAGTGATGGCACTTCTGACCAAGTGTCAGATGGCCTCTAGGAAGGGTCTCAAGATCCTGTTACTTAGACTAAGAGGGAAACAGCTGTTCTGCTGTGCTATGACAGAAGGACTGCAGCAGTGATATCCAGCACAGTACCAGTAATCCCCAAAAAATATCCAATATCCATTCTTCAAAGAAAGGGCTGAGTCCAGACCGGGTAAGTCTGGTGTTAGCAAACATGTTCCAGCCTGCTATCTAAGTCTCTACCATAGACATAGCAGACCCTAGAGAAGTGAAACCCCAACCCCTTTAGGGTAGCTGCTCTCCAATAATGTCTCCCTGCTGCCCTTCAGGCACTGACTTTGAAGGGGGCTCACAGCAATCCAATGGCTCATGTCACAGCAGAGCCTTAGCCAGACCTAGTCTGGGTAAGGACAGAGGTAGTATCATGACAGATAATGTCAGGTAGGACTAACACTATTCCCTAACATATAAGGAAGGTGGGACTAAGAATTTCTGAACTTTAGTTTGCTCACAAGGCATTCTAAAAGCTAATCCTGCATAGTGCTATGGACTGCATTGCTCATGGGCACTGACGTGCACAAGTCCATTAGCATTAGGAGCATGGCAAACGCTCTGACAACAGATGTACTTGACCTCCTCTCTGGTTCTGCTCTCTGTTAAATGAAGTCTTATGTATGATAAATACTGGCAGAAATCCAGCCCATCTCTACTGGTTTGAGTGCTCTTGCCTGTGTGTAATTCTTTCCAGAAGGCCCACAAGTAAATTTCAAAGAGGTGCAGTTGTTCATTTGCAGCTTGCACATTGTATGAGAATGTGGTACCCAGCCCTGAGCTCCTCATCTGCAGGACATGTTGCACCTCTCCACGGCTGATCACTGTGTTTTTCTGCCAATTTCTCTTCATGGTCTGCTAGCTGCAGTTTTGGAGATCAGACTTGCTCCTTGGCATCTATTCAAGCTGTAGAGTCCAATTTATTTCTAGCACAACATCCATTGCTTCTGCAGTAGGTTGACCCAGTCCGTGCAAGCTCACTAACTCAGAAGTAGCTCTCATTTCTTTTCTGTTGCCAAAAGACAGAAGCAGCAATTAAGATGATGACTGCATTTTTAAGGGATTTCTCTTCAGGAAGAGTGCAGCACCCTGCAATCAGTCCCCAGCAGTCTCTCCTCTAAGGGGGAGCCTTTACAAGCACAGGGGGTCCTTCTGCCACAGAAATGGAAAAACTCAGCTGAGTACAGGGGTCCCAACCATGCCAGGACTCCGCTTCAGCCTTAGATCTCACCCAGCTTTAAATTCTTTCCATTGACTTTATCTTAAACTTTCTGTTCCATACACAATGTTATCAGAGCTACTTAGGCTTTGCTGGCATGTCTCCTATATTAGTAGTTCTATTTTGTTAACACGACCAGACTGGTTGAGGTAAATTGGCTTACTCAGAGCACAGTTAGTGGCATGCACAGTTGGTCTGACGATGCATTCTTCTGGAGAATTTTCCCACGGAGAGGAGGCTTATACAACCATTCAGTCTATCCCACTAGGAATTTTGGACCCATTGGCTGATTTCAGTCAGAATCTGAGGTAGCAGTTAATCAGTAGAGGCAGCCATCCATGCACAGAGCATCCTCCCCAGGTCCTGAAAGCTGCACTGTGAGTTTTGCTCTCAGACACCACAAAATATACATGGAAGAGACAGTGTATCCCACCTACGCAAATTTTTGGGAGGGGGATTTGTCTTGCTGGACACCAGAGAATCCGGCTATAAATCTGTGGGAAAACAGATTTCTTAACTGTGCTGCACAACTGCTTTTTAACTTTAAGGTAAGAGTTTTATTGTAACTAAGAGGACTGGCTCTACATCCAAAGAAACTGTCAGGTGCAAATGACTTTACAGTCATCCTTTTGCTGGTGATATCTGCATTAGCACAAAACTGCAGCATAAGAGAAACAAATGAAGATTGTCAGAAAGTGATGGCAATGTTAATTACACAGTGGTGCCATAAGTGTACTGAACTTTGTAGTGACAGAAAAACACAAAGCTGGCCCCAGTAAAAAGGACTAAGTTTCCTAAGGCAGAAGAACCTAAGCTGGTACACAAAGAGCACCAGAGCAGGAACATTTCCCAGGGGTGGGTGCTTCACACTTGTGCTGGATCTGCAAGAAGCACTGCAGGTTCCTGAGGAGGTGGTGTCAACCTCCTGGTGAAAGCTTTATGGAGAATTAAGTTATTGAAGGGAACATGGAACAGAAATACTATCATAGCAAAGGAGACCCCTTCCTAAAGTGCTTTCTGCAGGTTATTCAAAGCAGGGGTGGCATTGCAGGGTGAGCCAGTGAGCACCGAGTGCTGCGGGACTTCCAGGGAGTCCAAAGCACAGGCAGCTCAGCCAGCCAGCAGAACTGCTCAGGCAATGGCCAGCAAGCCTACTTTGTCAGAGCAGACGTGGCAAGGAAAGGACATAGTCCATGAGCAATCTAATTAAGATCTTCTATAAAGACAATCTAAGGTGACGTCACTCACTTTTATCTAGAAAATACAACACATAATCTCAGGCCAGCAGCAACGCATGCAGGAGCGAGGGACAGGCTGAGTAAAACTGATTTTCTGAGACTTTATGCTTTGTGGTCAGATGCAACAGCACAAGCTCTCATCATAGCCTTCCCTTTGGGGCATGCACAGCATCTCACAGGACTCAGACACACAGAAATTCTTTTGGGGGTTCTCTACTCTCTGAGATGCAATAAGCTCATGTTGGCCTCCTCACCCTTGCTAATTGGGGGAGTTAAACAGATTAATGTTGTTTTCTACAGTCTTTTCCCAAGAAACTAATAGTAAAGCCATATTGCTGAACTATTGCGCTGGAGAAAGCAGTATCTTTCAGCTGTGATTTAAACCTCCTTTGCAATATAGGACAAAACCAAGTGTTGGCATGAGCTTTCTTCAGCAGATAATTCCAACAGATGCAGGACATTCTGGGAATCCAGCAAAGGGAGTTAAGAAATATATATAGGACTCTCCTACCTGAGGCACAGCTCTGCCAGGAAGCAAGTCCCCCAAGTGCATGGCTATCAGGAATGCTACTCAGTAATGCTACCACTGTGTCTTCTCTAAGGAGGAGAGAGCTGCAGTCTTGTGTGTGTAAGGTGTTGTTATGATCTGATTACTAAGGTTCTTAGAAATGCCCCTGCCCGAATTAAGGTGCAAATGAGACCATATGCCAGTGACAATAGTATGGGGTTTATTTGATAGTATTTGATAGTAAACAGGGGAGAGAGAGAGAGAAATAGTAAACAGGAGAGAGAGAGAGATAGAGAGAGAGAAACAGGAAATAGGTGGGGGGGACAGAAAGAGAGAAGCAGGGACAGAATAAGGAAAATATCATCACTCCATGGATTCCAACGATGCTCCGTTGATCCTCTCCAGCTGGTCTTCTTGGTAGTGATGGTCTCCCCGACCAAGCGTAGATTCCCGTGAGTTAATATATCCTCAAGCCAGGGGGTCATCTCCAGGCACGTCCCCCGGTGGAGCGGGGGGCAGTCTCTTACAGCAGACTCTGGATCTGTTGCATCACATGCAGTCCTGTGGTGCAAGGCCTCTGGGGAACACTTTGGGGAGTCTTTGATGGATTGTGACTCCCCCTCAGCTGCCTCTCAAGTGAAAGTCCCATGGATGTGGCCTGTGGGGCTGGGGGGTTTCACAGCGGGCCGGTTTGCGTAGTTGGAGGATGGGTGTTTATTGCCTCTGACCAGAGGTTATGTCACACACCTGAAGCCTCCTCCTCCCCCCTCGACTGGGAGGAGTCTGTGTAAACCTGGCTTCTGTGAGCTGTGCTCTCCCCCCACCCCAAACTCAGCGCAGCTGGTGGCTTTGGCCTTTTGGTGGATGCAAACCTTTCCCTCCGCCCGAGATGACTGAACAGTGGGTTTCCTTTTATCTAATCAGCAGTGTGACTTTCAGTCCAAAGTCCCAGTCAGGTATCTTCAGGGAGGCTTCTTTGGTTGTAGCTTCTTTATACAGTTTTTGTTAAAATGAGCAAAACTTTTTATCAATGAGGCATGAACTATTTCAGTCTTTGACAGGTGTGTGGTGGGATTCCATCGGAATCTGCATTAGGATCCACATTTCTTGGGGCTTGAGAAATTATTTGTTGATTTCTGAATAAATTCATATATTGTATTCCTTCAAGATTTCAAAATGTGTTAAGACCTAAGAGCTGAATAAGCTCTCAGTGTTTTGTTTTTTTAACTAATTACTGCTGGATATAGATCAGGTCAATAAACAAGTCAATAAACATACAGGATTGATGGGCTTAGTAGAGAGCTGATTTGATAATTTTGTTGCAAATTTATGTTGCAACAGAGCTGTCTGAAGGCATCTTCTTGGCAGTCATCACTTCACTAAGAGCCGTAAAATAATGCCTAGCCATTGCTGTTATTTGTCTCACCTTTTGAAATACATAGTGCTAAAAGGGTGCTAAAAGCGTGCACTTTGTTTTCTGCACTTCTCTCTGTCTTTAATGTATATAAACAATCCTCTTAGTAGCTTATCCTCTTCTTCAGGAAAGTTTGTACATGAGAGTTAAGCATGCTTCTGTTCTTCACTTGTTTTTTTCTTTTGCCTTCCTTTTCAAAATTCAAAACACCAGTGATCAAGAAAAGTGCCGGCTGAGCTGGCTGAGCCTGCAGTGACACCCGCTTCCTTTCTGCCACCTCGCGGGCTGTGGCTACAGTACAAGGAACATGGCTTTTCCAGCATAACATACCTTGTTTTCCTTTCATATATGATGAAAGATTCCATGATAACAGGAAACATTACTCATTGCCACTGCTGGGCATGTCCTGGCGCTTCTGAAAGGAGTTTCCCTTCCCTGTGTCAGACTGTCGTAAGCAGGAATACCTCTCAGAACAGTGATGACATCTTGAATTGTTCAACCTTGTTATTGCAACAGAAGATGAGATACTCACCTCTATTATTACTGGATGATTTTTTGTTGTTTTGTTATTGTTTGTTTGTTCGTTTTAAAATTTGGGTAATTCTTTTTAAACATGAGGCCTGAAATAAGAGCAATAGTGCCTTGTTCTGGGATACTCAAAATGGCTCAAGTAAATGTTGCTGATAGTATAATACAGCAAAAGATGGTTTAAGGCAAGCATTAAACAAGAGGTTTTTACCAAGAGTGGAGCAGTTTTCAACTGGAGACTGTGGAGTGTCATAAACTGATGTTTCCCTGGTAAGACTGGAAACAACTGTGCAGCACTGCATAGTCATGCACTGGGGGGACAGCAGGTTGATACAGAGAGCCAAAGAGCTCCTCCCTTCCTGCAGTGCTGGGAGAGGGCTGGTTGCTGTTTTCTTTATTTGTTCTTCAGGTAACCAAGAAATTTTAAATTAATTTGGGCTAAACTACCAATAGAACAACTATGTTATATCAAAGCAAATGTTAAAAATTAAGCTTTGAAAAATCAAATTGGACACACTCTGTGAATTTGATCTCAAACCAAAATACAGAGGCAGAGTGTTTTTCCCTTGTGAATAACTGCAGTGGTAGTGGTGGCCTTGGAAGGACACTGACCTCTTAAATGTAGCAAGTCCTTAAGAGGCATGCAGCTACATTTAAAAATGTTTTCTCTTGCCCATAGTTAAATTTATGTATGCTTGATGAGTCATAACTCCTCCCTTATCTTTAGAGTGTTTTGCAAAGAGCCATGAATCAGACTTATTGAGTGAGCCCCAGTATTTTGATTATAATCTAATGATTTTTATTTATGTATTCATGGACCATACTGAAAACATAATTGTTCGGAATAACATTCTATTGAAGAGCTTGTTAAAATCTTTTAAGACATTTGACATATGACTGTTCCTCTCTTTACAGAAGTGACTATATAAAGCTCAGAGAACACACATAATCCTGGCTTCAGAAGCACGTCCCAGTGAAAATGTTCCATGCTGACACTTGAGGAGTCACTGCTTGCACCTCCCACTGACCCATTTACCCTGTGTCCTCAGGAAGTTGTGGGGCCTGGAACAGAAGTGTTTCCGAAAGAGCATTCAGCTTCCTGCTCAGCACGTCTTGGTTCTAAGAGCTGAGTGACCCCACAACTCTCCTTGACCCCCACAAAAGTGCCTGCCAGGTGCACCTGACCTCAGCATGGGACACCAACACAATGACCTGGAGCCAGAGCTGGAAACTGGTGCAATGCCTGCAGAAAGGGCTGATGCACAAGCAGGTCTCTGCAGGGAGACTTGATTCAGAGAGAACTCATCCATGATGATGCTGTTTCTCTTTAGGCTACTAATTGGTGCAGCTCAGCGTAACGTGCTGTGCTGACACAGTTTGGAGCCTGTGCTGCTTTGCATCCTGCCTGGCAGAAGTCTCTGACTTGATGTGGTTTCTTGGTTGTAGTTCCCCCAACACTCCCCCACAGAGGGGCTCCCAACACCTGCAGCCATGTGCAGGGGGGAGCAGAGGCACATGGTGTTGGGTATAGGATCTCCATGGTGCAGGGGAGTCAACCACTTCTGACCCCCTCCCTGCATGTCCTCTGTGTCTCTGGACATTCCAAGCCATGGATCTCCCTACCCTCCCACAGTACTCAACCACACCTAGAGGTCCCTGTCACTATAGGTGTCCCCAATCCCCTCAGACATCTCCATGCAGGTCCCTGTTCCCCACTGGAAGTCCCCCAACCCCTGGAGGTCCCCAGCCTCTGGGAGTCCCCACCAGTAACTGCATCAGTGTCCTGGTTCTGGGTTCCATGGGGCCAGTAATGTGCACGCGGTGAAGGGTGACATCTGCAACCAAGGGCCTTGGCCGTACAGCGAAGGTGTCAGCGGCACTCAGTCCACAGTGCCATCTGCACATTCACTGTGATCTGCTACTGCTCCTTCTAGGGCTTGATGACAATGTCAAATCCATGCCTGTGCCTCCTGCAGTGCTGTGCCAGCCCTGGTGCTCCTTGCACTCCAGGTGCCACACCATGCAGCTCACACCTAGCTCCTTTGTGACAATGAAGATGAGCTGTAGCAGCATCCACACTGTGATGGACGCCAGAAACACCCAAAACTTCTCAGCCCAGAAGCTGAGCTGCCCCCAGATGCTGATGAACTGCTGTCATGTTAGCCTTCTGAAAATGAAGGCAAGCAAAGGAATGCTTAGGTTCCGGATGGGGGCCTGACAGGGTATGCTGGCTCCTCTGCAAGTTGCTGGGTGTGCATTGTTGGTCAGTGGGATCTGGGGTGGTGCTGGAGCGTTGCAGGCAGTCCTCCACTGCTTTTCTTGCTCAAATGCCCCCATTCCCCCAGTGTAACACCATGGGACTAGGCTCTGCCATGTTACCCAGGTTGGATGGAGATGTCAGAGGTGACATTGACATCTCATTACAAGGCCTTGGTGTGGGACACTGGCACCAGTGAGAGCAGCAGCAGGGACCAGCTCTCCTTGTGCCAGGCTGGTGTAGCCAGAAGCCTCTGCAGAAGAGTGTGCATAGGCTCTGCATGGAGCTAGCCCTGCATTTGGAGCTGCCCTTTTTGCTTCTTTTGGGTTTTTGTGTCTTCTCCCCCTGTCTTTCAAGGCCCATAGCTATATCCCAGGGAAGGCATCCCCAGGGAGGCATGCACCCCTCTAGGGGACAGACATCCTGCAGACAGCTTGAGAGTATCTCTGAAGGGGGTTGTCAGCCAGATAGGGGAGTGCCTTCATGGTAAGCAAACATTTCCCTGAGGGGCTGAAGGATCTCCCAGTCTTGGAGACCATGCACCCCAGCTGGGTATCCTCAAACAGGCATCAAAGAGAGAGGGAGGAGAGTGTCTTGAAAAGGAGCATCAAGGAAGGAGGATGATGCCAGTGGAGGGTAACACATGCTTGAGGAAAGACTATGATTGACTGACTCACAGATAATGGAGGCACCTCATAACATGATCTGACATGGTTCTCCTTTCATGTAGGGTGAAATAGCTGAGGGTTCCATCTTTCTGTTACCCACAGATGCGGATTTCCAAAGACTGGAGCCTTCTGGGGCAGTAATTAAGCTTTAAATGGAGAGATCAAATATAGAATAAATATCTCATTAACCTTGACAAAGCATAGTCTTTCTTTACAGCTCATAGCAAAAGAGAAAGTGAGTGTGAAGGATGGGATAAAACAGGTACCAGTTTCCCTCCCTGCTGGAGAGTGGCATCTAGTGCTTGGAATATCTGCTCAGCTGGAGGGGTCTGAGAACACATCTACCGCCTCCTCCCAGAAACCAGTGAGGTGCAGGCTATTTCAAGGATAAAGAAAGATTTTCTGATCTTTCCTTGCTGGAACTGGAAATGCACTACAGTGTGGCCATGGATGCAAAAATTGCAGGGAACAAAGCAAGAAACAGAAGGCATTTGGTTCTAAACCTCAACAGTTGGGCTCTGTGCCTTGTGCAGGGACATTTGGGATTATCCACTCTTGGACTATTGTGTTTTTTTCTAAATACCCGTCATTGCCTCAGTGAAACGTAAAAAACAGGGCTCTGAACATGGTACTGCCCCAGCCATGTGTGCTAATCATACCGTCCTTGAATGTAAAGTTCAGAAGTTTGCCAGCAGTAATATTCTCTGGCCTGCCTACTCAGGTCTTACATTTCTTTGGTCCCTCTGGAGAAGACAAATTATTACTTTAGCCTAAGACGGACAGGAAATGTTGGATGTGTTTTGTTATTTTGAAAGCCACTGTTCTTGAAAGTGGCACAAAGAGGAGCTTGACCTCTCTCTCTCATGTGTGCCTTTGCTAGCCAGTGGAGGAGAAGGGAAATGCCAAAAAGCCTTCACAGTGGAGAGGACTTTTCCTAAGGGTGCAGCAGGGTTAAGCTGGGCGTTTATTTCTGAAATTACTCCATTAATGTTCTTATGCAAATGAAATGTGAATCCTTGAAAAAGGAGCCACTATGCCAACTGATTGAAACAAGACAGGGCAAGAACTAGCTAGCATGAGGTTGGCCTGTTTGACGAGATAATAACAGCCAAAAGGATGTAGGTCGACTTCCTGAGACCAGCATAACTAGTCTTTACTGGTGTGAAACAACTTAACAGAAGCTGACAAAAGCTATTTGTCTTCTTTGTGGGTGTTGTTGTGTGATGAGACAAATAGAAACATTTGTCTAATAGAAACAAAAGTAAATGCAACTAATGAAGCATATTCATGTTGGGAATTTAGCTACTGGATCTTTCAGAGCAGTTGCATGTGTATGATTCACTCAGGAGGGAGCATAAACATACGGTCAGGTTCCCATCTCATACTGCTGAAACCTTGGATTTGGGCTGCTTTTACATATATATTTGGGAAGTTTTGGAGCACCAGTCAAGGGTGCCAGAACACAAATAAGGCAGGAATCTTTGAGTCCTTGATGTCTCACAGACAGTGGGCAACAGCATCCCAAGCTGAGGTGGGAAGACCCGAACTGGTGAGTGCCTGGGATTCCTCATGGTCACCAGCATGCACTGGAGGCTAACTCATGGGCTGCAATGGGACATGTTCAAAATACAACCTCTCTGTGGGTTTGGCCACTATGAGACATTTGGCCTTAAGGGATGAACCTCCATTCACTCTTCTTTACACTTCCTGATGGTGGTAAAGCCACTTCTGGATGTCCTGGACTCCTGATTTGGGGAGTGAACATGTTGAGTTTACATGGCAGGGTTTGGGGGGGACAGGTGGTGGTGGGGGACTATAGGGCCTGGCATCTGCGAGAAGCTGCTAGAAGCTTCCTCTGTGTCCACAGTGTCAGTGCCAGGTGTCTTCTACATAGACCAGTGGCTGGCCAAGGCTGAACTCATCAGCGATGATGGCAGCGAAAGCTGAGCCCATCAGTGTTGGTGGTAGCACCATCCCCTGGGATGATGTATTTAATAAGAGAAAAATGTTGCACAGAAACAATTGTGGCCAGAGAAGACCAGAATGAGATTGTGTGATAGCGATAAGTCTGCAGACACCAAGGTCAGTGAAGGAGAGGGAATGGAGGTGCTCCAGGAACTGGAGCAGATTCCCCTGCAGCCCATGATGAAGACCGTGGTGAGGCAGCCCATGGTGGAGCAGATATCCACCTGCAGCCTGTGGAGGATCCCACACCAGAGCAGGGGGATGCCTGAAGGAGCCTCAGACCCTGTGTTAAGCCCATGCTAAAGCAGACTCCTGACAGAACCTGTGAACCTGTGGGGAAAGGAGCCCATGCTAGAGCAGGTTTGCTGGCAGAACTTGTGACCCCACAGGGGACTTGCACTGGAGCAGGCTGTGCCTGAAGAACAGCACCCTGTGGGAAGGACCCATGCTGGAGCAGTTTGTGAAGAACTACAACCCATGGGAACAACTCACATTGGAGAAATTAATGGAAAATTGTTTCTCATGGGAAGGATCCCACACTGGAGCAGGGAAAGAAGTCCTCTCCCCGAAGAGGAAGCAGTGGTAGAAACAATGTGTGATGGGTTGACCACAAGCCCCATTCCCTGTTCCCCTGCACTATCTCCCTGTGCTGTTGGCAGAAGATAGAGAGTTAGGAATAAAGTTAAGTCCAGGAAGATGGGAGAGGTGGAGGGAATATATTTTTAAGATTTGGGTTTAATTCTCATACTACTCTGATATCATTAGTAATAAATTCAGTTAATTTCTCCAAGTTGAGTCTGTTTTGCACATGACAATAACTGCTGAACAATCTCTCTCTGTCCTTACCTCAACCAGCAAACTTTTCTTTATATTTTCTCTCCTCTGTCCCTCTGAAGACAGGAGTGATAGAGTGGCTTTGGTGACCAGCCAGGGTTATCCCACCACAGTGACCCATGCTTGCTAAGTTACGGAGCCTGAAAGAAGAGCTGGGGATGCAGGCACTTGGCTCCCCAGTTGTGTTTGGCTCACACCTCTCCTGCTCCCCTCGTCATTTAGAATGGGAATAAGGAAGCTCCGAGTCTGTCCCAAAGGCAGGTTGCTGTTGGTTTTAATGGACACAGGCCCTTTGCAGATCCCAGTGCATGGGCTGGAGGCAGGCATCTTTGTTACCCCTGTGCAAGGAGAGACCGCAAGGGCTGAGTTTCCCTTTCATGTGGGGCTGGAGCAGAGCATAACCAAATGGGCTGGCAATCAGTGCAGGGACAGGGTGTGGGTGCTTAAATATCCAGCTCCACACACCTGAGACTAAGATGGCCTTGCTGAAAACAAAGTATACACAATGCCTCAGTGCCCTCTATTCCTCAGAAAACAGCCTGCAGACAGCTGTGGAGAGATCACAAAGTCCTCACTCTTGAGAAGGAAGTTGAATCTTAAGAAGACTACCCTGACAGAGGTGCTCCTGGGATCACTAGAGCCCCAACAGTGTGAGGCCCAGGGCTGGAGGCTGGCACGCAATCTGTCTCAGGGCTTTGGCAACCCACAGCTTCTTCCCGTGCTGCTACAGAAGTTGATGTTTTGTCATCATATAGTAAACTTGAACTTTTTTATTTTTTGGCTCTTAGCACATCTGTGAACACAATTTTCCTTACAGATCAGTGGAACAAATTCCAGGTGGATTTAGAAACTACCTTCCAGACTTCACACACTGCCATGCTACAATGCTCCAGCCTATCTTATTCCACTTCATTGCATTTAATTGTGACTCCTCAGAGTTTTGGTGGGGAGGGAGCCTGCAAGCCACCTGCTGCAGAGAGGGCTGAGATGCCACTGACTCCTTTTGCTTTCCTTTGAGCCCGGTAGAGCAGATGACAGATGTCTCTTCTCCTTTCAGAAAACCTTTCTGTTCTGCTGTTCCCACTTTCATTCTCTTTCCACACTATTTTCCATGATCACACACACTTCAGCACCTGCCTTTTCCAGCTTTTCATCTGGAAAAGCCCAGTTTGGCTTCCACTTTCAAATCTTTTTGCACACTGTCATTTCATCATTAGCTGCAGAGTCTCCCCCAGCTGCAGCACACACTCCAGCCGCTCCACTGACTTTTATCTCCACTTTCTTCTCCTTTTCATCTTTCCTGTGCCCTGAATGCTTTCCAGTATGATTCCTTAAGTGCAGGCTGTCACATTGGAAGCTCTAACATTGTCTCTGACCCCGTTTTCTGTTTCCATTAGTATTTTAGAAACAAGCTTGGGACTGGCATGTATCACCTTTTGGTTTGTCCTGTTGTAAAGAGATTTTAGCAAAGAGAAAGGGGCAGGTGCTCTGGGGATCTGACCCCAGTGGGAATGGAGGTATGAGCTGGCCAGACAGACTTGCAACAAGGCTCTTCCTTGCAACAAGACTTTTATACATAATCCTTATAATTAAAGGCATTTCCCCAAGTATTTTCACATTAGTATCTCAAGAGAAGAGTAGGTAAAACAGTGCATTAGCTTTCAAAGTAAGTTGTCCAAATCTGCTTTTGACTGGATGTCCCATCACGGGAGCTGTATTGCCAGAGGACAAGAGTTCTCTTCACTACCACATTTACTATACTTTACTTACTTTCCTATTTTCCGCTCAGATTTTGCTATGAAAGCAGCAGTGGCTATCAGGAGTGTCTGCTCTCCCCTGCCATCAGCTTCTGACTGCTGTATATTAATAGCTCACCACTGAGTCTCTTATATGAGCAATAAGGACTCTGAGACAGTGCTTTTCATCCAGGTAGGAACTGTGTAAGTTGTGCAGGCTCAGATTTTGTTGGTGATCTGTGTGAAACAAACCCTCCTTGTTGTGTAGTGGAGGTGAATTCCTTCAAGATTCAGGAAATGTAAAAAAAAAAAGCTTAAGTCCAGGAGAAAGGTAAGAGGGTTATGTCTGTTAAAAAGGGAGGTAAATGAAACAGGGATCTTCCTTAGGAGCTCCTCTGACTTGAGCACAGACCAGACTGATGCTATTTCTCTGTATTTCCATGATGTGTGCACTCAGTCAAAAGTTTTGTGTCTTTGTTCATCTGAGTTCAATTAACCCGGAACTTACATACTCTGCTTGGTACATTTTGGGTCGTGAGCACTCTGTCAGGCTTTGGCACACAAGTGGTGTGTGCTACCCAAAAACACAGGTGTGAGACAAGGAAGATCAAATGCTAATAGTCCCCTGCAACTGTCACTGAGATTTGTGGAGATATTTGTGACAACACTATTAATTTTTCCTGTACCAGAAGCAGCAGCTCATTCATTTATTCACTTCTCTTTCAATTAGAAATATCCTCCTTGCAGCTCAGGTGCAGGGAAATGAAAGGCCTGTCTTCCAGTTTACTCTTATTTTTCAGCATATGTACTACACTGTCCTATTGCAGTGGCAGCCCTGGGATGGCACTCTTTGCTCTGGCCAAGCACATCCTCCTTCTTGGTGTGGCTATCAGTCATGTGCCGGCTGCAGCCCCAGTCCATGCTTTGGGACATTTTGTGAGTTCCCCCAAGCAGCCCCACTGAAACAAGCTTCTGCCCTGGCAGAGCTCTCCGGAGCCTCAGTGATTGCAATGCCTTTGGGCTCTGGTATTCATGAGTGGCTGGCACTGGAAGCAGGAGAGGCCATTCAGGAAGTCTGTGTCTGTCCCATGTATGCTAAGACCCAGCCTGGCCCTGTGGCATGTCCCTGGCTCCAGTATCACCCCTGAAACAAAGGGCCAGCAGCATGAACACCGGTTGCTCTCTGCTGGTAAAGCTCAGGAAGACTCAGTGACAGGATTCTTTTATACTTGCTTCTGGCCTCCTAGTGAAGCATTTTGGTTATTCTGCACAAATGGGTTGTTAGTGTCAGCAGGTGCTTTTATGAGCCAAAGACAGAGAGAGGTGTGAGATGGAGACAAGAGCCCAGGTAGTTTTGCCATCTTGTGCCCCAAGAGGACAGAGGTTTATTATCCACAGCAGCAGGGGAGAGATTCGTAGGATTTATATGCACAAATAGGCAGATATATATACACACATCTATATATATAAATATATATATAGCTCATCTACATGAGTTATGTTCTGTGTGTTCCCAAATGAATGCACCAGTTCTCCTCTCCTCCACAATATATATATTTTTGGTTTTGGTGCGGCTTCAGGACTCAAGAGAAGGTTTTCCTTTTGCATGTTTCTAGGTAGGAAAGAGAGGAACTTGAGCTATTGCTGACCAAAAACTTTAAGTGGAAACCTTGCATAATTGAGCCTTGCCCTTGTACCTGTTAACAGCACTTGGTGGAAAGGTTATGAAAATATTCCTGAAACATTTTTATCCAAATAGGCAGGATTGTGTGGCAGTACTTTGCTACTTCCCACCATAGTGTAATGTCAGTGATGGACATGTTTTTTCCTGTCTTATCGAAAGACGTATCCTGGGCTGTCAGGAAGGATGGAGTTTGAAGGGTGGTCACTATCTAATGTTGCCTTCACAGAGTTGTGGTGTCCATGACTGCCAAAATGGTCTAATTCTGCTCTTCTGTCCCCCTCTCACTCCTTGGATACTAAGCAGAAATGTTACAGCCTGAATAACAGTGGTGAACATTAGACCAGCAGTTTTAATGCTGGTATAAGGATTGCTACCCAAAGAGCAAAACTAAGAAGAAAATATGAAGAAAACTCCATGTACTTGGAGTAGCCCTCTCTGACCTTAATTGTTTTAGAAAACAATGCGAGACCCTGAGATCACCTATGGGCTCATACTATATTCACCTGAGACATGAGCTTTCAAATCTTTGCCCTGCTACATGTCCCTTTGATGGCCTTGGTACCTGGCTGACTTCTTTGTGTTTCAGTCCTTACTCACCGGGGTACAACAGTGATTTCAGACCCCTCGGAGTACTGTGATGGCAAGAGCATGAAACACCAGCTGCTGTTGTGAGGTTTTCAGGTAGATGGTACAGCCTGGAGCAAGGGGCTCTCATCACCACAGTCCGTTCTAAGGCCCTCTCATCCCAGAGCACCAGAGCTAGAGCAGAGATTCCAAAGATTAGACACTGTGCTGCCAAGGGCATCCTGTGCCTGGAGGCTCCAGCCGCTCTCACTAAGCTGAAACATTAACGCTGGCCTCCTCTTTGCATGGAGCAGCTGCTGGTATGGTGAACAGCACACAGGCCTGTGCTCTCACAGGTGGCACAGCTGGAGCTGCACCCCATGTCCTTGCTTCAAAGGAAATGGGAGAAATGCAGAGGGCAGTGCTGAAGATCATCCTCTTTTAATAAGGAGTGGGTAATTTTTTGTTTAGATGTAAAATGTTAGGTCCTTCAGGAAGATTACTTTGCAAGCACAGACTTATTTGCTCTCACGGCGTGCCAGAGGAATCCCAGTGCCTTCTAAGGCGTATCAAGTGCAGATAGGGACGATGCACCCATATAGCAGAGAGCTGATTTATTCCCTAGGCAGCCTTTCCCTTTTGGCATGTACTTGTGCAATCATCAGCTCCTGGCTGAGTTACTATGGTAATAAGAGTATATCATGGGCACTACACTTATTCACTGTCGCCTGGGTCACAGGAGAGGAAAAATAGCAGAGCAAGCTGCTTAATTTCTTCTTTTTCTACACACCCATGCTAAGAATGTGGCTCAGTCCTCCCCGGTGCAACACCTGGGATTGCCCACCTGCCAGCATGCACCAGGGTGGCTCTTGCCAAGGGATAAGGAGGTGATGTGGGTGTGAAAAAGATGTGCTGGACCAGTCAGACTCAGAGTCTGGCTGCTCGTGCAGGGACTCTGCTGGGGGCCAAGACTGAGATGAGGAGCTGGGCTGCCATGCCAGCTGTGCAAACACCATCAAACCTGCCCTTTCTTCTAGGCTCTAGAGAGCTTAAAGAAAAATGCTTTCCTTGGTACAGAAGCCCCCATTTCATGGGGTATTAATGGCACCTTGCACTGAGACTATAAATGCGCATGTGGGAGGCAGAGGAAGAGGAGGACTCTGAGGTCCTAGCCTTGCAGCCACAAGCTCAGCTGTCTTCCATCTTCACTGCTTCAGTCAGATTATTTTTATCATTTGGGCTGCAGTTTTTACTTGCTATTTTTATCCTGTGTTACTGATTACTCCTGATTATGAAGGAATTCAAATTTGCTCAACATATGTTAATGATTCTGTGTTACACAGGGTAAATCGGAGGATGGTGGCAGCAGCCAGAGCTCGGGAACAAAGTCTGTGTAGGGGCCCAGCCCCAGTTTGGCATGGGACAATAACACACTGTGTTAGGGCCAGGCACTGTCAGTTTTTATAACAGAACATATAAGAGCCTATGCTGGTTTTATTCTTCCTTTTTATTTGACTGAACACTCAATCAGGAAGAGTTTCTAAGTCACCATCATAAATAGCCAGAAGAAGGAAATCCAACAAGCTGTCAGGACTGATTTTCCCAGAAAGATGAGTAGAAAATGCTGCTCCTATTTACATTATTCATGCACATTTTTATAGTTCTAAAGGCTTCACTACAGCATATAATGTACTACTTCCAATCAAATGAACTAATTTCTCAGCAAGTTCTACTTTGCCATAATCCACTAGTGGGGTTTTTGCTTGCACCTGTTGGAAATATTATTTAACCAATCTGGAAAAATTTAAGCTACACTGGCCTGGAAGAAAAGACAATCTTGTGAATTAGTCACACTCAATTATCAAGATCCTTGGAGCCAGAAGAGACAAGCCTGCATGTGACCTCCAAGGTGACCTCTACTCCTACCCCAGAGGGAGAGAAGAGCAATGTTTCCAAAATGAAGAGCCTTTCCTTCACTTGCACAGCTGCACAAGGCCCTGGCCCACCTCATGCCAGCCCTGCAAGGTCAGCTGGTGTGGCTGGAGCTGCTTTGAGCACCTCAGTGCTGTCCCCTCCAAAGAACCTGAGCTTAGATGCTGAGAGAAACCAAGGTACACCATACTTAAAGGACGGTCCAATTTCAGAGACCAGATGGATGGCAAGCGAGCCCAAGGAAAGGGCTGGAGAAAATTTAAGCTGCACCTGCAGCCAGCCAGCAGTGGATATCTACAAGCTGTCAGTCCTGCCTCAGACAAGCTATCATTTATCCTCCTGTATAAGCACATCTTGCTCTTAAATGTGTAGTTAGGAGAAAGAATTACAACACTAGTAAGGACTGCATTTGCACTTAAATGAATTTTTAAACATCTTCTTGTTTAACCTTCCTGATGGAATAGACACATCTGCCTGTGGAAAAATTGAAAACCAATAAATAATACATCCACTGAGTACTTCACCTTGGGAAAGGTCACTTTTTGAAACGTTTGTCTGTTCATCAAATTAAACCTTCTGTTTGATGGAAGGGAAATTCTTTGGATTCAAGGACCAGTAGCAGAACTGATTGTATGATGGGTCTTTGAGTTAAAACAATAGCATCAAAAGCCAGAGCAGTGCTGCTGGAGCAGCCTTCTCCTGCAGGGAACACACACAGAGGCTTACTGCTTCAATACCCACTCAAAATAATTAATAGCATATCTGTAATATGACACAGTGAGTGAACCTCTTCTAAACTCTGAAATTCTTAATGGCTACCATGCTTCAGACTTTGGGACCAGTCTCCATGGGGATTATGGCCCAGGTGTTCCTGCAAAGGACTGGTGCTGGCAGAGGGAAATCTTGATCTGGGCAGAATGACTGTTCTTGGGCAGCCCACATACTTAGTAACCCTGCTCTCCCTGCCAGGGACCCCTCCCTGCCCAGCCTCGAGAACAATGTCATGATCCTCTTGTTGGAATTACTGTGACTAAACAGAGATGCCCAGGGCACTTTCAAAAGCTCAGGACTTGGCACAGGGTGTGCAAGGAAACTGCCTCTGGTGAAGATGGACACAGGGGTAACAGGCACCTGAGCTGAAAAATCACAGCTCTGGCACACTTAGAGCAATTTATGATACATGCTTGGGGGACTCTCCTGAGAGCAGTAGCACAGCAGAGCTGAGGTGTTGCTTTAAATCCCATTCTTCTGCCATGCATGGGGCATTCAGGGAAGTTCACAGAGACTGCACTTTCCAGGCTGACAGCCATGGCTCAGCACTACAGGGGTGCAGAAATTAGAGACAAAATGGGGAAGGAGCTCTACTGGGCCAAGCTGGAAAGCCTTTCTCATGCTAATCATGACTTAGAAAGCCACTCAACATCTGTGGGAGGCAGAAAGCTGAGTGGGAAGTGGAGGGGGAGGCTTGTGGGGGACCAGTTCACAGGCATCAGAGTTGCTGGGATGGCTTGTTGGCCAGTGGCAGGGACATGCTGTAGAGAAGTCCTGGTGTGCAGGCTGGGCGGAAGGGAAATTTTGCTTAATTTCCAACTTTATGGTTAGAACATTAGCCTTTTATTATAGCACAGATTTCTGTATTTATGCTACCCTTACCCTGTGTTTTACATGATCTGGGTGCTCTTTGCTGGTACCAATGCATTCTAGAAAAGCAGTGTTGTGGACATTCCCTGCTGTAACAGGGGGCATGACAATCTTCTGAAGCAACTTTGCTTTCTGCAAGGCTGTCAGGGTCAGTTTAGGAGCAAGATATGAGAGCTTTTGGACAAAAGCACTGGACCCATGTCTGCCAGGCTGTGAAATAGTCTTTATCCTTTGTCCTGCCTTGCTCTTCTTTGCTTAACCTAACTCTGTTTGAATGCAGCAGCCCTATTAGCTGCCTCAGTCATACCTGCAAGGACAGACAGACCAGCTTTTCTGGAAAATTATATACACATACCTATCAGTGTGCACATTCAAAATGCAGGCAGAGGCACAAAAGCAATCTTAGGAGTGATTTCACAGTAAGGTGCTGCTGAGTGTTGTACATGGCTGAAACATGTATGCATTGGGGTCACGCATTTTCTTAGTGCATCACTTACAGACAGGCCACGATGACCATCTGTGTTGCATTTCTGCCATACCTCTGTCATCGTAGAAGGCAAAGCTGGAATAACAAGGCCTGTACCAACTCACAGCACAGCCGTAAATTCTAGGCATGCTTCTGAGGCAAGTTAAAACAAATTAGTAATTATCATGACTGACAGGTACTCTGGAGTAACCAATAAGGTGCCTACCGATGAATACTAAAAATCTCTTAGCAGAGGAGTTACAACTGTGGCTGTCAACATAGCTATAATTAGGCAGCTTTAAGTGAAATGGCTTCTTCTCAGATGTACTCCCTTGAGAATCCAAAGATCTGGATTGTCATACAAAGGAAGGAGATTAAAAGGGGCTGATCGCTGTTTGTGTTGCAGGGTGCTACAGAGACCAGTTAAAACAGGAACCAGGCAGAGTGGATAAAGGACTTGAACTAGAGCAGGGTTAGTCTGCCCCTCAATCCAAATTATCACACTTTGCATTCCCTTTCTGTCTCCTTTTCCGTGGGCTCTCAGCACCTCACAAGTACCAGAGTTATGCCTCTCAAACACCCAAAAGTATTAATCACTTGAAAGATGAGTTAATAATCTCTGAGTTGTTGAGACATGCTGAAGGACAAGCTGATAAATTTTCATTGCACAGTGGGGAAGTGTTACTCTGACTGGGATATCAGGTTGATGACAAGTTCAGAAGTCTCCAGGGAAGCAGATGAAGAGACGGAAGTTTTCTCTGTGAGCAGGAACAACCACTTATAATTACAAAACCTCCCGTGGAAAAGTCAAGCAGTGTTAAAAAAGACCCATACCTCCCTACTTAAGGATTAATCTTTGCATAAAGGCTGATTTTTGCTGCACAATTTCTCCAGTGCCTAAAAGAAGCACATCTTTCTTCAGCATCATGCCTTCTATTTTTATAGTTTAGGAAAAACCCAAAACTACCCATGAAACATTTGTGGACAGAAATAGCTCTCCAATTACCACTGAGTTCCTGTGTATTTTTCATGCTGGATATTGCAACCCTGATCTTGGTCTTTACATGTGATGCCACTTTTTGAGGTGGATATGTCTGAAAGGGACCCATCCTTGAGGGAATCCTACTGGCCTAAGATGGACTGGGCTGTGACATGCTTGCTAAGATGAAGCAGCAGCTGTGACAACAGTAACTGAGAAGGATATTAAACTATCATTGATTAAGTCAGCTCTGACTGTAATGCTGAAATCAGTCTGACTCTATCCTGGATATTGCAGACTAGACTGCATTTTCACAATAATAGAAAACATCATTTTTCAGCCTTGCTTAGTGCTGTTGTCCTGGGAACAGAAAATTTCTATTCACTCCTCAAAATGCTGATCTGTTGACTCATTTTTCAGGTGAGATGTTAAACCTTTCTGGGTGTGTTGCTGCTGCATCCTATTTGTGCAGAAGTGATGTATGTACCTGTGATCCACTAGGTAAATAATAAGTAAACAATATTTGAGCATTCTCTGAAGCAACCTCTGTAGGATGTCCATGAGATCACTATGTAATTACTGGTATGAAGATGAAGAACTCTTGAAAAAGATGCAGAGAAACCAGTTTTTCCAAATAACTGATAAATGTTTTAATATGTGCCCAGTGCCAGGCCAAGCACAGCAGATTTTTTCATCTCCTCAGGTATGTCAATGCAAAGTGGCACTGCAGGCACAGGAGTTTTGTTTCCTGCTCCCTGTGTGCCCATTCTAACATCAAATGGCTTCGGGTTAAGAAGCAGGATTTTGTGATTCTAGAGGTGCCTCTACTCACTGCTTCTAATCTTTGTAAAGGATTTGATCCATAAAGGCTAAGCACCATTCAGGAACTTTCCGAGAGATTACAGGTTTGCATGAGTTTGATAGGAAAGATGTCTGCTAATGTCTTTACAAACAATTCCATGTTTGGTGAGGGTATGGGTGTTTATGTCTTTGAAATGGGTCTTAATGTCTCTACCAACTTCAAGCCACAGGTTTGTTACAGAACCCGGACAGTTTGACTCCTGAAATAGACAAATGGGTCTGCACAAGCCTGAGTTGCTGAACTTTGAGGGGAAATGACAGGTTCAAAGGGGGAATATGTGGTAGGCAGTTCAGGAAGGCTGTACCTTCAGTACTTGAGCCAACGGGGAAAGGAAGAGGGCACCAGGTGGCTGGGAGTTTAGGATAAAAGGAGGCTGTGCCCTCCGAAACCTTGAGAGAGAAAACCCTGTGGGCGTGTGCCCCAGCGGACTCTTTCCCTTTATTCAAATAAAGTTGCAGGACTCCTCTGTCTCCTTTGTGGACACTGGCTTTTCATAGTGTGATTTTCTGTATAAATTGATGCTTTATGTGGGTCTCATGGGCAGCAGGAGCCCATGGCTGGAAGGTGACTATGAAGTCACATCTGTCACATCCCTGAAAGGCCATTCCTTGCAAGTGATGTGCCTGCAGTCAGGATTTAGGATTCAGGCCATTGACGCTGGGTAGTGCCAGACCTGACAAGCTGTGACTTGGCCATCACATTCAGCTGTGGAACCAGAAGGTTTGTTTCACTCCTGAGGAAGACAATGGAAAGCTTGAAGGACTGAATTAATTAAGGGTAAGTAATTCTAGTATTCAAATTTCCAGGTCTTTCTACTCCTTCCTTTCATGTTTCAAAGAGCCACCACCCACATGGGGTGGCAGCATGCTGTCACCATCAGTACACCTGTATGGAGGACAGAAGAAGAGGAGCTCCTTTCTGTGAGTCATCGTGCTCCCCTCTGAAACATTTGATGTGATTAGCAAGGACTCTTGTAAGTACGCCTTTCCTCCATCTGGTAGTTTGATCCATGTTCCCCTGTCATCATTTTTGATGGATTCATTTCACACGTAATGCAAGACTGTCTCACGGGTGTTCAAAAGTGAGGCAGGTGCTAGAACTCCAGAGCAGAGACCTTCCCCACCGTGTCTCTGCTGGCTGGTGTTACACACCGTGTGCTAGGAGGAGAACCTCACCTCGCAGCAGTCTCCATCCCTACCTTTGCCATGATGGAAACATTTTTGACAGTATAAAAGAAATTGTATCCAATGGTGACCACTACCAGAACAAAAGAGCAAGGCTGAGCACTAAACCAGTGTTTTCATGTGCAAAGCTAGCACCACCCACACATGCTTCTGAGAGAAAGAGGTGTAAAGGTGACGCCAACACTGTTAGGGACAACTACAGTCGAGGGAGGGGTAGAGGTTCATTTTCAATTGAAAAGTGGGAGTACAGCTCTCAGATGAGTCAGTGAGGAAGAGCCCCCGCAGAGGAGTCTCACACCTCTTTACTGCCTCGCACAGCTGCTTCTTGCTGCCTCTTTGCTCCTGTCCTACTTTCTAGGAAAGCTGCAAAAGTTCACTGCATTCTCACAATGCCCCCAACAGCAATTCTGAGCAACCTGCATTACCACAGTACTCATTAAGCCATACAAAGAGAAATCTAAAGATGACAGACAACGCTTTTCACCGGCACTCCTCCTTTTATGAGTAAGAGCTGTGCCTGACTTGCATGAGGTGGAGAAGGAGTGTATCTGAGAGTTTCTATGAATCTCGCAAGCATTTAACAGGAAGAAGGTTTTACACTTCTGTACAGAAAATGATGGTGCAGAAAGGATAAAGAAGTATTCTGCAAACTCCACTTTAGACCTCCATTACTGGTCAGAGGACAAGTTCTGTTACTGTACCACCAATACGTACCCGGAGATGCTTGCATCAACAACAGGACCATCAAGAATGCCACTGGAAAACCTGAGAGGCCAGCCATTATATGGCCTTATGGTCCAGAACTGTATTACATCCTCTCCTTTTCATAGAGTCAGACCAAAAATTGCAATGTAAATAGCATTTTGGCATCCTTCTTACAGGATTCAACCTGCAGATGTTCATCCTACTGGTGGCAAGACACACTTGCCCATGTCTCCATGATCCTTGGGAACAAGGTGATGAGAAAACAACGGTGAACTGAGTTATTTGTTCTGTTGCATCTCATCCAGTTCACCCTTCCTTTCAGAGAAAGGGTTCTCAAGAAGAGTCTGCCTCCACCAATTTTATCTTTGCAAATCCTTGACTTACCCTGTACTAGGAGAGAGGACCAACTGGACTGTATTTCCAGGAGAAGACAGTCCTGATTTGTGGCAACCACTTTGAGTTCACAACTCTAATCTGTCTGTATGTTAGATATTAATCAAACATTAGGTAACACCTGTATCACTGAAATGAAGATCTTTAAAAGCTCATGAAAAGAACTGGGTTGCAATGTTTCAAAGTAAAATTTTAATATGCTCCTGTTTTTCCCTCCGCTTTATTTACACTTGCAAATTTCTACCCGAGGATGCTGTAGAAATGCCAGCACGAAAGGAAGTACCTCTTACACACTGAACCCAGAGTAGTGGGGCTGATTCTTAATGACGGCCACAAGCTAGCATGTTTGCAAACAGTCCAGAAGCACCATTCACTCATTCAGCTTCCAACACAGGCTGATTTGTAAAGCAACTCCTGCCTGTTAGGGTAACTTGTCACAGACAAGTACCAGTTTACTGCCTGACAACGTCTGATGTCACCTTGCTGTTTATGTATACTGAGCATCAGAACTCCCCTGACATCCTGCCTCTTGGGCACAGGAGTTTCTGGGAGTAAGCTGCTGGTAAGTATTTCTCAGGCAAGACTACCAGCTCAGTAAGACTCATCCATTATCAGAAAATAACCTTTACAACTAAAACTTCTTTAAATAGACTGATACTGAGAATATGCTCAAGAAGGTACAATATTGAAGCCTGAACCAGAAATAAAGAGGAAATAGCAAGATCTCATTATAAGGGTGTTAATAATAGTGAAACATCCTTGTTTCTGTAGGACTCCTCACTATGATATTTATCTCAGAGAAAAACCCAAACCAAAAACCCCCTGATTACAAACATATCAAGGAACATTTTGAAAATGGTTGTTGGACAATACCAAAAGCTCTGATAATTTCAGAACTTTGTATTTTGAGTTCAAATTTACTCTTAACCAGACTATGATCCTATACCAACACCATATTAAGAATTTTAATAGCTCTTCCTTTGCTATGATACATTAAAAAAGGTGACAGAGACCCCCCTCAACCTTCACTCTGTGAAGTGAAACAATCTCAGTTCCTTTATGCACAGTTAATAAATATATTTTCCATTCTCCCATCAATGGCTGCAGCTTTCTCCGCCCATGGTGCAGTCTTGAGTTCTTCATCCTTGAGTACAGGTCTCTACTGCAGTGCACTGATGAGTTCTGGTTCTACATGCCTGGGAATAAGTCAGTACTCTGCTTTAAAAAAACCTTTTCGGATACATAAAATATCTGTTTGCCTTTTTCACAACCATTCCATCACTGTCATGATATGATCAACTACTACC
Organism: Picathartes gymnocephalus; assembly: GCA_013390045.1. Taxonomy (NCBI): domain Eukaryota; kingdom Metazoa; phylum Chordata; class Aves; order Passeriformes; family Picathartidae; genus Picathartes; species Picathartes gymnocephalus. The sequence goes on along the minus strand of WEKY01003603.1, from coordinate 274,657 downwards.
CTCATTCCTTCCTTGCTGCAGCCCTCTCAGAGCTATGGGTGGCCTTTTTGGAGCAGACCCTCTTCTGAAGGTCAGACTAATTTGACACAGCTTTAGCTAACTGAACAGTAGGTTTCACATCTACCTTTTGAGTGCATGAGACCACCTCCCACAGGAGATTCATGCCAGATAAATTTTCTCAAGTAGTAATACTAAATATCCACAAGTGCTTTTCTTTGTATATCACTAACAAAGAAGTCTAATTAACTGTTTGTTTTTGATATGTAACCTCCAAATAGCTCCTACTTTCATATATGGCTTGTATTCTGCCCAAAAAATGCGACCTTATTTGCATATAATATTCCATCCCTCTTTTATGCTGACAAGACTTCAGAACTTTCTCACCTGTGCCATGGTAATAAATGAAAATCTTTAAGATTATCAGGCACAACACCTTGAGGAATGCCAATATTATTTTCCTTCCCACCCAGAAACTCCTTCCCCATGTTGTCTTCTCGTGGCTCCTTATTCACTTTGATACCCAGTTCTAAGGATATTTGTCCAGTCCAAGACAAGAATGATTGCAAGTGATCAAATCAACCTGGCTTAGCAAGTTAGCTTGACAGTTTAGCATCCAGGTAAAAAAGTTATGCCTGGGAATTCAACAAGAGATACCATCAGAGTTTGCCCTAATCATTTTATCTACATAATTTTTTACTTACCTTTAGGTCTTAATTATTCTTTCCTTAAAAAAATTGTTCTAAATCTTGGTCATGATTGTAGAAAGACTGATAATTCTCTGCCAAGATAATCTCTGTGATTCTAGTAAGCATGGGTATGGTGCTTACTGTTCTGCTGTCAGGTTGTAGCACTCCTAAATTTTAACATCTGTGTGTTATACATCAGTTCTTCAAAACCCTTGATGCAGATAAAGTTGTTTCTTCTCTCAGTCTGAGCACACTAAATGCTGTTAGTTTCTCAGCCACTTCACTTATTGTTATTCCTGTATCTCCACCTTTTTTCCAGCCAGCCACCCCTTATTTTCTGGTGTAGCCAGAGCAGGAAAGGAAGTATTCCTTTGTTGTGTGAATTTCAGTAGCTACTGAAAAGATAAACAGTGATTGTGCAGAGATAGCATTACATACAAAATTGCCTTCTGCTATTAACTTTTTCACTTACTAAGGCACTGTAATGTTTTACAAATATATAAACCTATCTATTGATAACTTTGAGAGAGAGCTGAGGAGTCCTGCCAATGAAAGGCTGAATATGGTACGTTAAACTCTAAGGAAGCTACTGGCAAAGTACCCAAGGAAGGAGTTATATCAGAGAATAAAGGTAACACTGTAGTTAAAGCCTTAGGCTTAGGCAGATGCTAAAACACACATGATTTTACCCATTAGGGGCAGCAGGAGCACCAGGAGGCCAATTTAATTTCACCATGGAGACTCTAACGAAAGGAGTCTGGTTTTCTGCTGGTCAAAGTCAACATCAAAACTCCCTTTGGTTTTATCATCATCCCATGCTTGCAGAGTGTTTTTTGCTTGCTTGGAGCTGAACAGAACTACCTACATGCTCTTTCATATGGGCATTAGTGCCTGTTGGGTGCCAAGGAAATGGATTGTCACAACTTACCTTGTCCAGGTACTAATTGCAGCATAAGAGCTTTCTAAAAGCACACAGTAGAATAAATGCACCCAGTTTTCTACTTACCGATTGTTCTTACAGACAGTATTTAGGGAACCTGGCAGAGACTGTTAGGGCGAGTGTTCTAGCTGAACTGCAGTTAGTGCTGAAGAGGGGCATTCTTCTGTCTGACTACCAGTGAGGTAGCAGTGCTCCCCAACTGCACATTCTCTAGCACCCTTGTGTGAAAGTTCTTCCTTTCCTCAAGCAGCATAGGTTCCATGTCAGACAATCCAGCAGAACCTTGATAATTCATCTGCTGCTAATTTGGTGGAAAATCACATTATCTGGTGACCTATTCAAAGAACAAATGTGGTTTTAAGTTTGTACCTTAGCTTTATTAACCTTTGGCTGTGTAGTGCGTCCTGTGAAGTCTTGTGCATTCAGTCCAGCTGGACATCCTTACAGGTGCATTTGGGAATAAATGCATTTTGCAAAATGTTAAACCTAACTCAGAGGTGCCTAAGGGAGTTCATTAGTTACAGTGGCGAAATTTCAGTGGCTTGGCACCAGCCTCCCAGAAGTGAGTGTGCAGCTGTCCTCCTGAGAGCATCGCTGGCCTCAGCCAGTCATAAAAGGACAAGTACTGTGTAAGGTCACACATGCAGCTTTCCCAGCAGCTTGCTGCCTTTCTCTGCAGCATGCTCTACTGCACTCCTGGGCCCAATTTGCTTAGCTGATTGCTCAATGTGCCATGCTGTATGGGAGGTTTGAGACACATAAAAAGACACTGTGACAGGACCAAATGCACTGTCATCAGTGACCTCTCGTAAGCAGCACACAGGCTGCAGGATGGCAGTGACACAGCCACCATGCAGCCAGGGGTTACAGCCACTGTGGATCTTAGTCAAACGTGCTTCTGCAAGTCCTGAGACCCTGAACAACAGGTGGAACTCCCAAAGGCACCCAGACCGAAAACACCCAGAGCTGTGCACTCACAGTGGCTGGTGGAGGTTCGGCCTGTCCCACAGGACATCACAGCTTTGGGAGGAGCTCACTTGGCACATCTGTGTGCCTGCTCTGTCAAGTCTCCTTGCTAAGATACTCAGTTTATAGAAAGGCTTTCTGTAATAATGGGTAGCAAATGGAAACCAAGGATGCTTTTGAAAAGGCTCTCTAAAACTTCTTTCAGCTTCTATAAATGAGCAAATATTTTTTAATGTAAAAGTGGTTATAAAGAGGCTAATTTTAATGTAAGGATGATCACATGGTTCCTGCTCATGGAGTAGCAAGATAATTTAACCGTGGAGTGTATTTTATACACTAGTTTGGCATGTTTGCAAACTACATAATGGAGATGTTTTAGCATGTCTTTATAAGATATGAACAAGGACAGGGTATTTGTAAAGCTAAACTTCTGTAACCCTGTAGTTGTAATAGTGTAATGAAAACATATTACTTAGTATGAGAAGATACATTGTTTTGTGCAATTGAGCCACATGTATAATTCACAAACGTACATGCAAATTTCATACTTCTGAAAAATTATAAAAGCACATACTTATGAAAAATAATCTGATGTCTGCTATGTAGTTACTGCTGTGGTTGTGATACTAGAACCACTAAAGATTTGCCTTTTTTAGTATACCATCAAGCTTCTGGTTTATACTGTGAAAGCAAATGATGTGCATAGCTTTAATCACAGTTCTGTCATTTAAAATGATGAACTGAATTAAAGCTCAAGTATATACGCCAGGAAATGCTGAAGATACTGGGAGGAACTCTGGATCTGAGGCCCTGGCAGAAATGGCTCTCTCATGCTTATACTGTTTATTGGAAGGAATTTCTCTGCACTCTGCAGCAGCCTGATTGATTCTTAGACGGAGGATTCTTTTAATCAAGTTAACTTAGCAACAGAAAAGTACACTTAGATATACACGCTCAACTATAAATATTTTGTAGGGGGGTATTGAATATCCTACCAACTTGGCATCTAATCAAGATTTCCTGCCCAGCAACATAGCACACTGTAAAAACAGCAAAGTTTTAAGTTCAGAGAAATCTGTGTTTTATGCTGGTTTTCAAACTTACGGAAGCCTGTTAACAGTGCGCTGGAGATACAATCAGGGCAGCTTACATCTGGAGCTAAGTGCTTGTCTTGGCTGTATTTTTGGCATAGCCTATATGGCCATCACAGACAGAGAAGACAGAGAGCAGGCCCTTCACATTACACCTGAGAAGTCAACAAATGCATAGTTAGTCAAAAGCATGAAATACCTGCATGCTAACTTCCAAAGCTAGTAGAACAAATCTCAGCCCACTAAAAGGAGCATACTGTGCTCAAGAATGACATAATTCAACTTACGGCTTTCATGCCTTGTTTATCACTTATGATGCAGACAGAATGGAGCTGCTTCTAATTTCCATGGTAGCAGTACCCATAAGCCCCAGATGAAGGCTGCTTCCATCTCACTGAGCTATGAACATTGCTTACTATCTGGCTCCTACCTCATTGCTTAGTATCTGGCTCCTACCTATGCAAGTGCACAACTAGTCAGAGTTATGTGCTGTTCTGGTTCTTGCTAGGTACCCTGGTGGGAAGTGAGGTAGAATTCAATATCTCGCTTTTATTAAAAATTCAGAGGTCAAAACTGGTATTTATTTCAGAGTTGCCAACCTTTATTTTCAATTATAATTTCTGTCTACTTTGACCTTATTTCGGTTTAGCCTGTCAACTAAGTTTGTAACTGTATCAAAAAACTTGAATCTTGCCAAACCAGGAAATAAAAAAGTTTGGAAAGAATACCCCATGACTCTTGGATAGATATGCAGTAGCGGGCCATGGCTCAAATCAGCCAGGGTCACCCTGTAATTTCGTGCCAATAAATTAGCCAACACGTAGCCTGCAGGCTGTTTGACAATGTGGCACCTCTTATCCCACTAGGACTTGAAGGTTCCCATGGGATTATAAAAATGTGTTAAAGAATCAGAAGCCCTGTTGTTTAAGGAGCAGGATCATTTGGGTGTGGGACAAACCTGAGGCAGAAGTCAGCTCCTGCCCCAGGGGTACTACATTTGCACAAGCCAAAGGTGAGAACAGAAGTACAAGGTGAGGCGAGTCCTGCAGGTGGCAGTTCCTCACTGCTGCCAGTTCAAGCTTCTAGGCAAGGTACAGCAATGCTTGACATTGGAGCTCGAATTATTTATTGATTCATTCCAGTAAAAGAGTAGAATAGTAGAAATGTAGAAAAAAATGGTTTATTTTACTAGAAATTATAACCTACAGTTCTCAAAAATGCAGAGAGCCACCACTTAATGTGCCAGCATGCAGGAAAGGCTACAGCTGACCAGAAATTATAACCTGTGGGTCCAAGAGCACAAAATCAGTTCAAACTGATGGTTAAAGTCCTGCAGGCCTTCCTGCCAGTGAGCCTTGGCAGAAACATAAGCACTCTTGAAAATCAATGCAAACAGAAGTAAAGCAGAAAGACTCACTCTGCTTAGACAGCTGATCTCTGGCACCTCCTGGAGCAGCAGTTTCTTGCGGAAGCCTTGTAGTCTACGTAATCTCAGGCTACAGTGAAAATGGTATTCCCACCAGATGCTCCCAGAGAAATTTCTTGTGCTATTGAATAGGCAAGATGGAAACTCACAGGAGGTCTCTCTGCAGCATGTTACTGATTTGTCATGAGAACTGCATGGTAACATGATTTTATGATTTGTCTGAAACTGGTCAGTTGACAGCACTTTCTGGTTTGTCCTAGATATAGGATTATCAAGACCTTCATTACGTGCCCTGTGAAGCATATTTGGACTGCCTTCCCACAGCCAACTTAATCTGGTGGAATACAAGCAATATTCTCATGTGTATCACAACTGGATACATAAAGGAAGGCCTGCAGTTTACTAAACGCTTGGGTTTCAGGGTTTGAAATTGTTTCTGTGTTCATGGGAAATATCAATCTGAGAAGTCAAACATATACAAGCAATGTTTCAGCTATCTGCTGTGCCTTCTCCACACCCTATTGGCCCTTACAGACAACCCACTCCAGAGGTTTTCCAGAGCTCTGCTACCATTTTCAGATTTTTGATCTATATCTTTACACAAATTGAACATTGTTTTCTTCTCGTTCATCTATAAAAGGCAGTCTCCCCAAAACCACAGCTTAGTCACTTCCCAAACATGTAAGATTTCCAGTGACAAAGAGCTGGTAATTTTCATTGCCTCAGCAGTCCCTCCTCACTGAAAGAAACCAGGGCAACCAGGGGCTGAGATTCCCCTGACCCTCCAGATAAGCCACTTCCCTACTGGAGCTATAGCAATGATGTCTGATACTCATATATCCTGAATGAACTCCAAAACGACAGTAAAAATATCTATTAAAAACACCCAAACAAACAAACTAGACTCAACATTATCTGCATACAGTAGAAGGGAAGGATTCTTTTGATATAATTTTTTTCACAAGCCCTCAAAATTAATGACTTAAGTCTCTCCTCAGTTTTTGCTGCAGACTGCAGAGCACGGCTGTGTGTAGGAAAGCAGCGTGCTGTCAACTACAAACCGGGTATTTGTGAGCTCCAGAGAAGTGCCTGGTGTGCAGCCAGACGGAAATGGTGTGATGCGGATACAAATGCCATGAACCTGCGGAGCGCGGGCTGGAGGGCAGGAAGGCGGCCACGGCGGTAGCCGGAGCCGAGCCCCCAGCAGGTGGTGGGCTCTGACCGCGCCGAAGGAGCTGCGGCGGCTCCGGGAGAAGGAAATCCCCGCTGCTGCCCTACTTACTCCTCAATGGGAGAGAAGCAGGGTGCAATGGCCCGCGTTTCTAAGATTGTACAGCTATGTGCTTGTGGAGGGTCAAAGGTGGTTTCCCCGATAGCAGCTGAACGTCTTTGTCCTCCTCCAAGTCACGAAGGTCTCAGAGTAGCAGAGCTCATTGCAAACTGAAAAGGCATGTTTGTATGAATTAGTGATCTCTCTTATCTTGGAGATGCATTTTTTGAACAGCAGAAGTGCTGGGTTCTTAAAGTCCACCTTAGGTTCAGAAACATCTGACCTCTCACAGACCACGAAACTACTTGTCCTGCTCATGCTCATGAAGAAGATGAGCCTGCCAAGCCCATGAAGAAGCGTGGCATAGGGAACTATGGGAGGGCAGTATTGCGGTATGGCTGCACCTGAGCCCCTCATGCTCACACACTGAACAATACTAAGCTGCACAACTCCATGGCTTGGTCTCTTCAGTTTCACATGGACTTGCTACAGCACTGATCTTTAGATGCCCGGGGATTCCAGCACTGTGGTATAGAGGGTACCACAGACTGAACCCCATCCAGCCAAAGCCAGAAGTCTGAGGTTCAGAGGCCCTGATGCACAAGGGCTGGAATGGCGGCTGCACAGCCAGCCTCCGTGTTTTGGAGTGGTTTATGTGGCTTTGTGACCTTAATGTTAACTTCTGTGAATGTTTAACTGCCCAGGTTTTTAGAGACCGAATTGGGAAACAAATCCATCACATGACCTCATATCCACACCTGTATGGGTCACAGGTGTGCAGCTGAAATATCTATGGTATGACACCCACCTCTGCTTGAGTGGAGGGTGTGACAGTCCCTGAGCTGATGGCACTGAGCTGCCAATCTCTGTGAACCATCCCTAGGGGTAGTTAAGCACACAAACCACCAAATGGAGGATTCAAGGCACCCAAGCATACAGCCGCAGCCTGCAGCATTCCAAAGGCAGAACTGGAAGGGAAAGTCATATTTATACATGGTGGTCCTATGCTAGAATTTAATACATCTCCAAGGATTTTAGCTGCCAAACTCTAAAAATTTCCTACTGAGAAAACATTTTCTACATCTTTTAACATTTTAATAGTTTGGGCTAAAGTTACATTCCTTTGGCTCCTTACCAAATTCATGCCTCAAAGTAGGGACTCACTCAAGTTTGCACAAGTTTATGGGGTTTGATGGTACAAAATGACTGCACGTGATTTTAACATGGGCAAGAAAAAGTGTTTCACCCTTAACTGGTTCTGGTCCTGGCACAAATATTTTTTAGGAAGATTTCAAGCTGAAATTCAGACAGAGGAAGGCAAATGGTGTGAGAAATTTCAAAGCAATGAAGTTTGGCAGGGAAATGGGGTGAAGCAGCCCTCTTTCTACATGGTATCTGCAGGCTCTAAGGAGGCTCAGGGGGGAGGGACTTTATCGTGCTTTACAACTCCTTGAAAGGAAGTTGTAGCCAGGGGGGGATTGACCTCTTCTCCCAGGCAACCAGTGACAGGACATGAGGACATCACCTCAAGTTGTGCTAGGGGAGGTTCAGGCTGGACATCAGGAGGAATTTCTTCATAGAAAGGGTGATTAGGCACTCAGATTAGCTGCCCAGAGAGGTTGTGGGGTCACTGCCCCTGGAAGTGCTTAAGGAAAGACTGGACATGGTACTCAGTTCCATGATCTAGTTGACATGGCAGTGTTTGGTCATAGGTTGGACTCAATGATCTCTGAGGCCTTTTCCAGTCTAACTGCCTGTGTGATTCTCTGAAATAACACCAGAGTGCATCTGGCTGTTACAGAGCCAGCACAAAGCGAGAAAGTCCATTCTTCTTCCCGTCACATGTAGATCTACCATTTTGGTTTGGAAATTTTACACACACACACACCCCTGTTTTTTTTTTTCTTTTTTCATTTCCCGTACTCAGTTTTCTGGGAAGATGTCAATTTCTATGTAAAGTAAAAGCTGCCCTGCTCGCCTCAGGCGAGAGGCGCGCTCCTCACGGAGGGATGCAGGCGGCCTGCAGACCGGTCCTTACTCATGAGGCACTCTGGCGCCCCTGATCCTGTGGGTTTTATCCCTCCGTGTTCCCAGGCCCTCCGCTCCCGCTCCCTGTGGAGCCCTCGCCGTCCGTGACCCGTAGCCCCCTCACAGAGCCGCTCCCTGCCGCGGGGGCCATTTCGCTGCCCTCGCAGCCGCGAGATGGCGGCGTTGCGCCGCCGAGGCCGGGCCTGGGCCCGCGGGGGCCATGGCGCCGCAGCGCGGGCAGCTCGCTCCGCCTCACGGAGCTCCGCGGGCGCCGGGCGGGATCTCGGGAGCTGAGCTTCGGGAAGGAGTAGGAAATGGCTGCGCCTGGCTGGACGGCAGCTCCTGAGCGCCCAGCCGGGGCCGATTCAGCCACCCCGGACCGTCCTCTTCCACAGCTGGTCCACTAAAAACAAGTGATACCATTTAATCTTCTTGCCTCATGAAAATAGTATAACTTGGACTAAGTGTCTCCTTTTCTGTAATAAATCAAATACGTTTTTGTTTCAGATAATTTTTCAAAAAATAAAAACGGAGTTGGTTTCAGCCTGTATTCCTCTATTCTCTCTGTCTTACCACTTCTCTTAACAATATAGCTGCCTTCATCTCACTGGCTTTTCTCTGCATAACAGGCATTACTCTGACATACTTGCTTTTCCTGCTCTGTGCGTAATTTATTTTCCCATAATTGTGGTTTTTGACTCATTGCTTGAGCCTGCAAGTGCTGAATCTCTTGTAAATGGCACCGAGTGGCATCTTTCCCGCTGACAGCAATTCAGGAGTCACATAAACCCATGGTTGGACACAGGATTAAAACCAGAACAAAAGAGGCATTGAATAGTGTGACGCAAGGGTTACTCTCCTCTGGAAAATCTGAAGGGCAGGTACCATCAACTCCAGGACTGAGCTAGTGCCAACTGGCCACGGATTTTATGTACCTGTGCTGTGGTTTGGCTGAGTCAAAAATCAGGCTTTGTCAGTCTAAAGCAATTCTTTTTGTGAGGGGGGAGAAGCAATGGCTGGAGTCTTCTGAATGTCTGGGATAGAGGTTGCCAAACATGTAGCTAAATTTGAGAGTATTTCTGCTTTTCTGAAAAGAGCAGCTGTTTGCAAATGCTGTAGAAAGTTTCAGCTTTGGGAATAGTGGGGAGAAGAGGGTTTTGGACAATTCGTTACGGTCTACAGGGGCACTTGGCCAAAAGAACACTTTAAAATGTAGCCTAGTAGCTGATAATCCATCTAATTAAAAAATTTCTGAGAGCAATGAAGCACCCTCATTTTTTATACAAAGCTAGTGCCAAACTCGACTTTTGTAGGATCATTATTTACTTCTATATTGCCATCAGAAGAGAGAGAGGTGTGGTGATGGAGTAAATCCTGTTACGGCCAATCCATCAGTTCTCCTCTGGCTGAACCATTCTGTCTTCTCTGCAGTTATAAGATTTCTTTGGAAGTTGGTCCTTCAAAGTGTGCAAGAATATTTTTATTCCTTCATTCAGAACTGAGATGAGAGAGCAGCAGATGATGAAGGCTACAGAATCATCTACTCAGAGGACATGATTTTAGGATGAAAGCCTCTTGCAAATACAACCCGTCTGTAAAATGGGCTAGTGAACACTTAGACAGCTGTTCACTGGCTCAAGACATAGCTGAGTGCCTTCCTTTGTCAGAGATTGGTTTCTTCCATAATCTTAGAGAAAGAACTGTCATAATAATTACCATCAGTTCGATTTTTGTTGTTTTTTACACAGAAAATATTTAATAAAAAACAGTTCCAGCTGTGGACTATAATGCACCTGGACACAAAGCGTGTATAGAGGTGAAGGCTGACAACTCTGAAAGAAGTTGTGTGTATGCTGCTGGGAACAAAAGTCTCAGAATGGCCCATTTCCAAAACAGGATTGTTTGAAAGTGTCGGTATTGTACTGCACACCATATTATCCTATATTACTAATCAAATATATGTATGTGGTTTTTTATTAGAAAGACTACTTACATATAAAGTTGCACAAATTTAAATCAGTAGTTAGTTCAGTTCTGTTTGGCAGGAGAGTATGGGAGAGTGACAGAGCCTTCTGCTTCAGGATGAGCAAACAGAAGAGGTTTAGTCTTGGCAGTCATTTGGGTCTCCATTTGGCCAAAAAGGTAGCCCTTGACTGTGGAGGCTGGTAATTAATACCAGTAGGAGTTGTTACAAAGCTCCAGCATCCCATTCCATAAGTGACTGCCTTTCACTGAGGGCTGGAGTGTGGTGGATGAAATATGACTTGTATTTTGAACCCAGTTCCTAACCCACTGAAGTCCAAAGCACTTGGAGGAGATACCAATTGTTTGTGCATCTGGTATGATTTGTAAGTGAAACGTTTTCAAGTGACAGGCTCAAACAGGGTGAAGAGCTCCAGAATATTTGGCAAGGATGAAGGGAAGCAGTGGCTCTAGAAGGAGGTAGGGGCTTTCTCTCTGCTTCTACCTCCTTTCCATTCCTCTGCATTAATTGCAGGTTATTGCTTACTGGCCTTTAGAGCAGATCTGCAGCATCAACAACTGCTCTTCAATTGAGCTCTTTTTTGGAAGAGAGGATGGTTGGCTCAAAGCTGTTGCAGTGCTGAAAGTGCATCCATCACACAAGCACAGATGGCTCCTATGACCATGGCAAGATTGCCAGGTGGGAAAGAGAACATTAGCTAAAGCAAAGGTGGACAAGTCTGGAGATGGACATGGCCACCCTGCTCTCTCACAGGAAGGAGAGCAGTGCATAAACATCTTTTCTCCTACGCCTACAAAGCAGGAAATTAGAAATCTTGCCCCATAGGCCACTGTGTTACTCCCTTGGTTTTTTTCTGGCAGGCATTACCTGTAGGTGTGAGCCTGAATTTCCTATAGCATGTATTTTCTGGCAGCTGTTCCCTTGTACTCAGAGAGAGGAAAGACAGTTAATTTACAAGTGCTTTCAAATAATCTGATAGGGAGTCCAGCTATATGTATGCAATAACCAGAACGGTAGTTGCACACTTATATCACACTAGTCTTTATAAAGGAAACAATATATTATCCCCATTTTAGATGGATCAGATTTGTTTGTACTCATCAACAAAACTTGTCCAGGCTTGCTGTTGAGCACAGAGGTTGGCATAGAGCAGGCTGTGTTCCCTGAGTTTCCCTCCAAAGTGGAGGGGCTGCCTTCTTCACATCCACTGGGGATGGCCTTGGGTTGCGCTGACGCTTGAGCTGTGTGGGGAATTGTCTGGGACACTGCCAGCTGGCTTCAGCAAAACTAATGCCAAGGATTATGTCAACAGTTTATACAAGATTGAATTCCAATGCCCTGGAACATCCCCCTGGCAGGGTTTAATTTAAACAATAGATCTACCCAGAGAAAAATGAAGTGCTTTTCCCAAGGTCACGCAGAATATTTTGAGGCTTAATCTTGGGAGATCCCTTGAAAGATACAGTTCCCTGGTCCACAGTACACCTAGTATATTACAGATCTTGTGTGTGTGCCTAGGCTTTAGCATGAGAGGTGCTGTGACACAGAAAGGCATTTTGCATATCATTGCCTGAGTCTTTTCCCAGCTTGGAAATGCACAGCAAACAAAATGAACTCTTGGGATTGAAAGCAGCAGAATTACACCAGGGCTAAATTAGGTTCTCATATGAACCATCTTTTAGAAAGAGGGATTTGTAGAATTCTCCTGAGGCAGTATATACCTTTGTCTTTAACACCTAAACTCCAATGCTTAAAACCACGCGTATAACACATTATTTGAAGCACCCTGGCAGAGTGACAATATTTGTCTTCTCATATTTAGCTTGGGTTCATTTAAAATTACATTTAATGCCATTTCTAATTCCTATCCCAATAAACCAAGACTATCTGTTGCTATTATAACATAAAACTCTTGGATATCTGTTTTAGTAGCAACTTTCAGTGAAAGCCTGAGTGCTTGAAATTGGATTTTGGTGAAATATAGGTGCCTTACCTCCAGAAAGCAATCCAAAAGGCATTCTCTTCAGCACAGTCTAACTCTGTTAGTTCCTGGTGCTAATAATGCCGAGGCTATGGGTTTGATCCTCGTATGGGCCATTCACTTACGGGTTGGTCTTGGTGATCCTTTTGGGTCCCTTCCAACTCAGAATATTCTGTGACTCTGCAAAGTACCTGTATTCCCTAGGCTTGTAGAAAATGAAGGGATTGCACTGAGAAAGTAGGCACATGTAAACTCCCTCAACATCTAGACTTTTAGCATGAAGAAACCTGAAATCCACCATTTTACAGCCTGGTTTTGCCCCTCTGCACATCTCTGAGATCACCACAAAGCACTGTAGCTGCCATCATTAGGATGTGGCCCTTATTGGTGGCACTTTTGCTTGCCACTCAAGCATAATGGCTGACATTCTTGGTCAGTGTTGGGAAGCACCTGGATCCAATACTCTTTCCAGCCTGAAGTCATTCAAACCCATGGTTTTAATTACAGTTTGTGTTCTCTAACCACCAGGACTGGGGCTGGCAAAAGCAGAGCTGGGCTCAGACAGGAAGGCAGATCTGGAACTGGAAGAGGGAAAAAGCCTGATGGTATATATAAGTGGGCAGAGGAAAGCCTGGATTATGATCATGCTGAGGAGGGGGAACTGAGAGGTAGCCTTCCACTTTGTGGGCAAGTGCTCACCAGTCACTAAATTATCATGTAATAGGGTGCCAGTCACTTCTGCCTTCTCCTTTGGCTTCCTTTTGGGAAAAGTAGTGCTCAGCTCAGCCAAGTATCTCCTTTAGGAGAAGACTGTGAACTTCAAGAAGGCAAAGAAGTGCAGGAAAGAGGAGACAGTCAGGATATCAGGCTGTCCCTTGTAATCCTAGTTCAGTGCACAGGATCACTGCATCACCCCCCTTACAGGAACAGGAGCCTGGCCCTCTAGTTGTGTCCTGGTCTTTTTTATGAGCTGCTATGGTAATTTTTGTTGTATTTCCACACCACCACGCAAGAAGGATGCTGCTTTCCAAGTAACACATAGTGGTGGTTCAGCTGAGATCTTCAGCTTATGACTGACTCCCTGGAGAACAGAAACCCCCTGTCTGACATTGCCCCATTGGGAAGCTGATGACTGCCTTTCCTGACATGGGTCAGAGAACTAGAGCTATTATAATTTAATTTTAATTAAAAGTGTAGGCTTTGCATAATTGCTGGAAAAAAAATAATTGGTGTCTTGACACATTATATTGTTTTATGGCTTTATTTGCCTTCCCTTTTCACACACAAGCATGAGCATGCTTATACAAATGCCCAGATCCTGGACCTCAGCTAGCCTCAGTACTTTACTAGCTGTGTCCAGCTTTGAGCTGAAGAAATCCTGAAGGATAGCACTCCCACTGAAATTTCTCTACCAAGCCTTTAGAGCAGTTAAAAACACATGATACCATCTCCTGTGGATCCTCCAGAAAAATTTGACTGAAATATTTTGGTTATGACTTGTGCCCTTGTATGTGTTGGAGAAAGTCCATGCATCCTCTATTCTGATTGAAGTTACAGGACGGTTCCAACAGAAATGACAGATAATATCATCTTCTTGAGAACTTCTGTCAGGTGTTATTCCCCATTCAGGTTTGTGGACGTGTTTATGTGTTTGGTGCTGCTGCAGGTCGGTTGATTTTTTTATGCTTATTTTGGTGTATGTCTTTTTAATTGGGTGTTAAAATGCAAGCAAGATTAGATTAAGCTAGTAATTACTGGAGGGTGATTTGCTGAACTTAAAGTAAATTAATAATCATATGGTAGTGGTTCTACTGGCAGGAAGGACTTCTCTTTTTTGTCTGTGTCATCAGTGCAGCCAGCGTACTAGATTCTATTTTTCAGCTGTGAGGGTGTTACTGCAAAGTCAGAACACTTGGTCTGGTCTTGCTATTGGTTTAGGTTTTCAAACTACAGCCGAGCATAAGATAAAATGTTGGCAGAACAAATGAAAAATGGCAATTATTTTCTTCTGCACAGAAACACTCTTCCTGGAGGACTCTTTGCATTCAGTAATTCAGTTTCACGGGTTTTACTTGAAGAAATGATTTTTCATACATCTCAGTCTTTTACTTGTGGCTAGTTTTGTGCTTGATAAATCATTGCATGAATCCATCAGCAACACAGTGCCACATATAAAAAAATTGGTCCGGAGAGAGCTAAGACGCAGTTGTGTGATAGCTGGACTAACAATCAACTTACAGTATGCAGAAGAAACGAGAATGATCATTAATTTCCTACAGCTTCAGAGTACTGTTGAGTCCTTAGTCTATGCACGTCAGCTGAACCCAAATAATCCCTTGACCCAACCACACAGAGTATCTTCCACTTCTTCCAAGCTTTCAGAATATCACTGACAGCAGCAGCCACAGCGTTTGCTACGCTTGCCTATACAAACATGAAAAAGTGCTTCTGGTGGATCCCAGTGTGCAGTTTGAGCTCCTTGTTATTGCCCAGTCCAATCCCACTCCAATATTCAGGTGGGATCTTGGCAAGCAGTACCTATAAATGTGCTCTGCACCTGTAAGGGTTCAGTTCCCCTCTGCTTTTTGTCTTGCTATGGATGAAGTTGCCCAGTCATTAAAACCAAAACTCCTGGAAATATGGTAGGCTATGGTATCTGAAGATACAGAACAAGTCTACAGTGCAACTACAGCTAATCCTGCTGCAGAGTAGGTGATGGACCAGCTGATTTCCTGAGGCTTCTGACATCTCTTTGTTTTGTGGTCAGATTATGTCTAGGGGAAAAAACACTTCTCTGTGGTTACCATACTATAATGATGGTCAGACAAAAGGATGATAGCATCCAGAAAAGTGTAGGAAAAGAAGTATCCTAAATGCAGCTTGCAGCAACGAGAGGTTAGGGTCTAGCTGGTTCAGTTAATGAAATTATGCCAATTTATACCATCTGACAATCTGGTCCCTGAAGTTTTCATCTGTATTAAGTCCTCAGGAAGAGGATATATTCTGGTTAAGGGCGTGTTCTGCACTTGAACAGTGGTAGCAAGACAGAGGGATCTGATTAGTCTCAGACCACAGACGTATCTTCTCCAAAGGTTTTTTCTTCACGTGCTGGATTCCATTTCTCAATCTTTTAAAATGAAAACATGGTATATTCCTTTCCACCAAACTCTGTACGGGGAGAAACTCCTGTTGCTATGGTCAGCATGGACTGGGCATCACCAACTGGAATGAAGGTCATAGTTGGAGCCTAGCCTGCAGAGTGGCCATCATGGGGCACCAGCCCTCTTGCAAAGCACGGAGATGTGTAAGATCTGTCCATAAAACTCTTTCTTATACAGGAAGACATCTTGACAGCTTGCTTGGGCAAAGTCAGAGGCAGGTGGATTGGAACTTTGGACACTCCACACCATTTTCCATCCTTTTTCAGTCTATCCAAGCTGACATACATAAGTATGAGTTTCATGAGAACTTTATTCTCATGCTGGTTTCTCTTTGCAAGGTCATTCTCCGCATATTAACTAGCTGTTTAATGAGCTTTTTTTTCTCTGAAATGCCAAGCTGCAAAAATGTCGAGAAAAACAAGAGCTGTCCCTTGCCACCATACACAGTGTCTTCTGAGGCAAGATCCTCTTCAAATCTAGCACTTAGGAGACATAGTTTATATAGAATGACTATGTCCTGGTTGCTGAGGGACTTGAATAAATTAAAAGAAGGTGAGAGATATCTCAAGATATTTTAGATTAACCTTTATAGAGATGAATGTATTTTAAAAGTCATAGTCAAAATGTCAGCAGTTCTGGGACTGTTCGTTCATTGTTTCATTTAAAAGCTGGCAAGCTGAGGTGGATTTCAGTGCAGTTGTTTAACAGTAAATATTGTTAAAGAAACTAAGAGACAATTATTTTGTTATAGTATTATGGTCCTGCCTTATTTGAAGTCTGCATTTTCTGCCTCATTATTGTTTGACATTATCCAAACACAGTGCCAGGAGTGATGTATCAGCTCTACTTAACAAAGTGCAACAGAGAAATCAGTGTTTGGGCAAAATCACTTTTATACTTCTCTACCACTTGGTCATGAGGGAGCTAGTACATTAATTTCATAGCAGGAAGGAAAATGCTCTCTTCTCAATATGTTTTAAGTTTTCTTTCTAAATAAAGGGGTTTATAGATTATACAGTATCAAAAATGCTAAAAGGTTCTACTCTAGTTTGTGATAGTCAGCTGTAAAATTCAAGCTCATAATGAGATGAAGTGAGGATTGAGAATTGTTTATTTAGAGTCATAGAGTCTGCTGAATTGGAAAGCACTCACAAGGATCATTGAGTCCAGCTCCTGGCCCTGCAGAGGACACCCCAAGAATCACACCATGTGGCTGGGAGTGTTGTCCAAATGCTTCTTGAACTTTGTCAGGCTTGGTGCTGTGACAACTTCCCTGAAGAGCCTGTTCCAGCTACCCTCTGGGTGAAGAACCCTTCCCTGATATCTAACCTAAACCTCTGCTGCTGCCGCAGCTTCATGCCGTTGTTTCTACCACTGCACTTTTTTCTTTTTTTTTTTAAACTGCATATATTATGTTCCATTCAACATACCAATTGTACATGAATAATCTATCATTTGTTTCTGTTATTGTTGATCTTCACTGAATGTTAGAAGGGTTTGCACTCATAGGAAGTCCTGTCAGTTTAGGAAACAGCAGCTTTATAAATACACGCTGAATGGTTTTGAAGGACTTACCAGTCTTAAACTGCCCTTCTCAGGCATGTTGTGTTCTGCTGTAGGCCCCTGAGGATGCCCTTCTGGGCATTGTGATCTGCAGAACACAGACATAGCTTGAGACTAAGAAATGTACAACTTGTGGGGTGAAAGGATACCACTTCAGTGCTCACAGGGGTCTGGTTCCTAGGGTGGACCTTGTCCCAGCTGCAGCCAGGAGGTGTCTGGAAGCAGGCCCATCACTGTTTGTCTAAATTGCTGTGGTGGAAGAGCTGGGTATGTAGGAATGAGCAAAGAGGATGGCACCGCAGAGAGGATGGCACCACAGTGAGGGGCAGGTGCCTGAGGCAGTGCTCAGTGCTTGGCTGGCTGCACACAAAGCTTTGCACAGGCAGCGCTTCCCCAAGCGGCTGTATGCACAGGGGAACCTGTCGTGGGACACGCTTGGCAAGACTGTAGTTGTCTTCTCCCTTACTCTCCTTTTCCAGTCTTCTGGGAAAGTTTAGCTGGCAGGCTGGGCCCACCTCTTCATTTTGGGGTCAGTTGGGAACATAAGGGATGACAGTCGCTCTCTCCCATACTCCTACCCTGCTGGAGGGTCATACAGGCTTTGCCTGTCTGGGCTGCACCCCTTCCTGAAGGATCCAACCCCAGCCTTCTCCAGCATGGTGGAAGTTGATGGTGTGCTAACCACTGGCACCTGCCATCTTGGCAGTTTCCTGTGCTGCTGCTGTGACAAATGCCTGTGTGCCTGGGGGCAGGGCAAGGAGGGCCTCCCCAGGCTGCACAGTGCTGTGCACTGCAGTGCTGGCCACACGTGTGGTGCACCTGCCAGGTGCATTCTCACAAAGCCACTCCCAGCGAGTTATAGAGTCTTAAACTTTGCTCTGTGTCTGCAGCTTACCTACCTACATGCCTACCTTTTCACAGGTTGATACAGAGCATCGCTGGTTACCAAACCCAGCACCTATTGCAGCCAGGCTCGCTCTTGCTTGGCATGGAGTGTACACAAGAGCTTTGCCATGCTGTCTACTTCCAAATGCAGTGTGTGGAAAGCAAACTGTATCCACACATCCCTACATTCCCCAGAAATGGTGTGTCTCTGCAATGGAGAGGCACTGTGGAAGTTGAAGATGCAGCTGTGGCCCTGGTGCAAAGAGCAGTTCTTCACCTGTAGTGGTATCTGCTCTGGATGGCCAAACTGTACAGAGAATGTTGTTAAATTGATGGTGTGCACCAGATCAAGAGATCTTCAGCCAAGGAGTTCATGTCCTTCTAGCCCAGCTAGAGAACAGTTTATGGACTATGAAGAAAGATAATCCTTTTAATTGTCTTTTAATAATCGCTAGTGTTTTATCTCTATCTAAGATATTTGACTAAGCCCCTTGGGCTCTGAGTTTCATGAGGCAACAGGTTCTGTCAGGAAGGATGCACAGGCCATGCTCCATGGGAGAGCTTCATGGGTGAGCTCATGACTTTACTCCTTGTTTTAGGCTGCCTGCATGGACTTCAGTGAGCAGAGTGGGGAAACAGAGGGAAATTGGGCACCAACTTTTTCTCTTTTCCCCTCCTGCTCATGCATTAGTTACGTGAGTCAGCTGGACACAAAGACTATGCTGAAGGAAAGAGACAGGAGATAACTGAAAATAGGATGAAATACAACATGAATTTGCTCAAGTAAATCATACCAAGTTAACATTGTGCCCTTTTTTTATATGATAGCTGACCTTTTCAGGCAAGGCAAATGCAATCTGCACTAGGATGTTGAAATAAACCAAATAATTTCTTTCTTACATTGGAGAAACATGAATTTTAATATAAGGAAAGCACTGATAAGCAGGAAGAAAATGGTGGGTTATGACTGAATGAGAACAAACATGCCAGAAACAAATACTGGTGAAATATCTCCAGGACTGGATTTGGAATGGACCTTATTTAATGCTTTATTCTCAAATGTGTTACCAGAAGTGAAAAGGAGGCAGTAATATAAACTGATGACACCATGCTGGTAACAGAAATGAGGTGAAATATAATAGTGGAGCAGCAGCTGTGAGTTCTGGGCTGGCTGCTGTGAGGGTGAAGATGTTGAGCTCTTGGGTACCACTTGCTATGAATACAGCTTTATCAGGGGAAGGAGATAACTGGCTGGATGGGAGTGTGTCCCACTGGAGCTGGTGCATGAGCTGCATCATGCTGCATTAGTCAGTCACAGCATGACTGTGAGCCGCTGGTACTCGGGAAGTGTCTTTCCAGTATGGCTGACCAGCAAAGCAAGGGCAGGTTTAATGTCCTGGTTCAGGGCTCTTTTGAATGTCAGCTGGAAAGTTGTATTTGCCTGCATTACCAAAGGATTTTTTGAAGGTGAAGAGAGCAACATCACAAATGAGCAGGGGATGGAAAAGCCTGTGTTATGAGAGGAGAGTCAAGTGTCAGATTTGTTTCAGCTGGCAGGATGAGGTGAAGGGGGATGTGACTGCTGCCCAGAAAAGAGTCTGGGCATTTCATAGTCTGGACAGAAGTGAGAGAAGACCAAAGGTAAAAGACAGAGCTGTCCACAGATGACTCCAGACACCAGATTAGCAGATGTGATAGCCCCATAGTCTTCCTTTGTATCAGTGTGGGGGTAAGCAGCCTAACATATTTTAAATAGATTAATTAATGTTTGTATTACATATTTACCTATGGTAACTTACAGTGGATAACTTACAAAGGGCAGAGGTACCAACCTGCCATACTTCTTCCAGTTCTTTTTGAGTTGATGTTATTTCAGATTAGGTGAGATTTCAAGCAATCAATCAATCAATCAAAGCTTACAACTGTCCTTGCATAAATTTGAGTAATATTCCTTCCTTACTGAAACACCCAAGTTCCAGGTAGTATAACAACAGCAAGGAGGAAGTGATGCAATTCCTGACTGATTTATGAATCCTATCCAGTTGTCAGCCAGTGCTGTTTCCTGGGTACATATACCCATATGAATGTGTTCATGTGCCAGGCTGAGAATGGCCCAGTAGGTGGTGGAATGCCTGGCCAGCAGTAACACTACCTTGAAGACATAAGAACATGCTGTATTTTTTTTATACCAATGCTTGCATATGCTCATACCACTGCTTCAGAAGTCTCATTTGGCCAGTGAATGCACATATCTTTGTGCACATGTGTGTGCATGCACATGTATTTATATGTATAGGTATCTAAAATGAGTTCAGGAGTGGAGAAGAGACCATGAAATCATAGGATCATAGAATCACAGAATGGTTTGGATTGGAAGGAGCCTCTAAAGATCATCTATTCAAACTCCCATGCCATAGGCAGGGCCATCTTTCACTGGACCAGCTTATTCAAAGCCCCATTCAGCCTGGCCTGGAACACCTAAGTGTCAAGGTTCAAATGTAGATGCACTAATTTTACATGTCTACATTATAGGACATTATAATTTCAAAGATAATCATGCTTCCCCTTCTGGAGAGACCACAGGGAAGAAAGATACTGTTGAAGTTAAATTATGGGCATTAGTACAATGATGGCCAGAAGGACATTCCTGTGCTTCCTTTGCAATGTCATTTGTCAGCCCATGACCCATCACATCCAGAAGAGTGAAAGAAATCAGTGTCCAAAACCAGGGTAGGAGGGGCTGTTGTGGTAGGGGAAATCCTGTGTGACTGTATCCTTGCAGGTATTAGTAAGACCTAGCTTCCAAGTAAGCTTGTCAAATTCAAGATTTCTGTGACATGTGATTACACCAGCAATTAAAAAATGCTCCATTGTTTTATATAAGGAACCTTCTTAGGCAGCACCCATACTTGGCAATTTAATTGTGTCAGCATAACTGGCTACAGCTGTAAATGGACAGCTTGTAGCATGCACAAAGTAGAGGGGTTTTTTTCCAGGGCTGACATCAGTTTTCCCAATTCCTTCCACATAAATGGGAATATTCCCATTGCTCTGGTCCAGCTGCCAGGCACACTTCTGTGAGCACCCAGACCCCTCTATGCTGTGCCGAAACAAAGATGAAATGTAATCAGACACTTGTCTCTGTGAGATTAGCTCATACTTAATGTTCACAAACTTTCAGATTTGCTGGAGCTATGAAGCTTCTACTATTAACAAAATAAACTCATGTAATGGATTTAAATAGCTTATATTCAATCTTTATTCTAATGTGGATGGGTCTTCTATTGGTCTATAGTTTTGTGAGAAAGGTATAGAGATGTCTGAAATTTCTCCTTAATAGTTCTATTTTTGGTTAGCTATCACTTGTGAAATATGCAGCTTTTAATTTGAAATGTTTCATTCTAGGTATTGGGTTTTGTATGATTTTTAAAAAGAAAAAATTTTAATTGGATTCTTGAACAGTGGCTTTCATCTTTAAAAAAAGAGAAAAACACAGGTTTTCTGGCTCTGGGAAGGTATTGGAAACCACAGGGTCTGGTATTGGTGGGAAGGAAAAAGAAGAAAGGGAAGAAGCCACCTTACCATTAAAAAAAAAAAAAAAAAAAAAAATTGCTCACATTTACTTTATTTTGAAAATGAAAGTCAATAACTTCTTTCCTACTCCTTTTCTTGCTTGGTAGCACCTCAGCTTTCTGGCTGGAAGTATAAGCTCCAGATAAGTGGAAAATTGCATGAAACTGCCTGAGGCAGCCCAGAAGAATGTCGCTCCGAAGAGGCAGCGGCTGGCAGCGCGGCCGGGGAGCGCAGCTGTGCAGGAGGAAGCGCGCAGCAGCCGCTGATGAGAAGGCGCGTCCAGCGCCGCTGATCGCACACGGGCATCGGGGGCGCGCAGCGCGGCCCGCGTGTGCCCTCGCTCCTGGACAGCCCTCGCTGGGCACAGCGCAAGAATATGGCTCACACAGCGGAGTTATGTATCCCATACGGGGTCTTTCAGCAGGGATGGGCATTTCCAGGTAATGGAAGTTTGGTATGCACAGTAAATTTGTGACATTTTTTCTATGAGATTTTAGCTAAGAGACACAGAAAACTGCCAAGTGAAGAGAGAAGAGGCACCGTGAGAGACTATTTCTCACCTTTCTGAAACCCTCCTCTGTGAGATGGGAGCTCAGGCCTTTATTATTTAAGTCCATCACGACAAAGCTTGATAACTTCAATCTCCACTTTCTTCTCACACATATTAAAACCCTTCTCCCCGGACACTCAGCCAAATAAATGCCCATTTATCTAATTTTTCTGCTGCTGGAGGTCTTCAGGCTGCCTCCACACAACTCCTACATAGACTGCAAATAATATTTACAAGCAGTCGCTGTCACACAGGTCTTAGCACATGTACAGCATTAGTTTCATTTAATGTAGGAGGTTTCTATTTTTGTGTTAGTACCTGCCAACAGGCTTTGCTCTAGCTCACATTGCATCAGTTTTTATATATGGTGGACAGTGTAGAATGATAACGGGGATGCAGCCATGCAAAATGGCTTCAGACTTTCCATTCTAAGGGACAAAAGGGAACTGTCTGCTTTTTCTCCTAATTTTTCCATGCAAGATTCAAGTAGCACTATAACTGGACAACTATTGGATCAGAATTGGACCATTTAGTTAGTACCCTGCCTCTTGCACTGACCAGGGCCATAGACCTCAGAGCTGACTGGGAACAACTTGGCCATCCACGTGATTTCTTGACACCCCAGAAAGCAGGTGAGGAGCTTTAACTACAAAGCCTGAGAGTACATTTGCTAGGAAGGGTGTTTCAGTGCATAAAACATTAAATTTCCATTCAAGAGACCCAAGATTTTTTATTGGAACCATGGATCATCAAGAAAACAGGCCATTCACTTTAGCTGTCTTCATTTGTAAAATTCCCTGTCTCACTGGTCACTGGGACATATTGGGATACCATAGTGGTGGTGCCCACATAGCTCCCAGAAAGCTACTAGGATGACAAGAGGTAATGTCCCCTGCCAGGACTTCGTGTGATGGCAGGAGTACCCAGGGTGTGTCCTGGCTGTGTTTCCAGACTGTCATTTCTTGAATTTATAGCTCAGTCAAAATGGGCTTAGGTGACAGATTTGTCCACACTCCTGTGTATATAAACATGCTTTGGTTAGAACTCTCAGGGATTAGGTGGAAAATTATCTTTCTGTGCCCAGAGGAGTCTGAGCCTCTTCATAGAAGCCTCTGGAGCTTGTCAGTGTGATACAATGCTCCTCCCACAAGAGCTGTGTGCAGACTCACTCATGTTTTACACAAGCCTCTGAATCAGTGTCAAATGTGATCATTTGTGGTCATTACTCTGTCAGCCTGGACTCCTTGTGTGGATGAGTGACCTTGAGCTAGTGGATTTTAGGCTCTCTTGCCAATTCCTTGAACTGTCTCCCAGATAAAGTTTATTGTGAGTATCTGTCTTGCCCAACAGAAAGGCAGGAAAATATGTTTAGCTAACTAACTGCAAGATATTCTCTACATTTTTTTTCTATGCTTGACTGAAGTAAAATATGACCTTAAAAGCATCAGTAAATACTGCAGCTTTCATGTAAACACATCAGATATACCTCTGCTCTTTCTTTGTTCTTTACTGATAATAGAGAAGTTGTAGAAGGAAAACTTGTGCATACCTTCCACTATGTGGGCTCCTTTCCATCCCTTCAGCAGTGATCTTTTCCTATCAGGAAGTCTTTCAGGGAAGAAAAGAGACAGATGAATGGATCTGGAGAAGCTAGGTGCTGCTTTTGCCAGCAATTGAGGTCCCGGTGAACAGGTCGTACTTGATACTCCGGGGGGCAGAGGTCTGTGGTGTTGTTTACAGGTAGGACTGTCCCACGGGCTGTGGTTGCCATGCAGGGATGCTACTGTGTAATTCTTCCACTGAGATTTTGGGTTCAGTCACCCAAACTAAGCAAGGTGCTGCCTGTGTGACTTCAAGCAGAAGTCATTTTGGGCAGAGAACATGGGTAGGAAGGCTGAAAATCCTTTCTCCTCTGTCTTCCTTATACATGGTGCTACCATGTATACATGGTGTACCATGGAGGTCTCAGTGACATCCACACACAATCTGCCTGTTCTGAACTTGTCCTGTGCCTCCGCATAGCCCTGCCTTGGGATTTTGCAGGTGGCAGACATGCAGTTCAAATATACAGCAGGCTTCCAAAGGAAGCATGTCTGGGAACAGCAATCCACTGCTGAAGAAGTCCTGCATAATCATACACTTTCACTTAGGCAAAAGGAAAAGTGCTAACTAGTTACCTTCCGTGGTAAAATAAGCCCTACCTTAAAAAACCCCCATAAGGCTGCTCTTATTATACCTGAAAACTCTTGAGAGGTCATCTAGGGAAAAGGCCAAAGGCCACCAACTCCAACACCTTGGACTCATAGATGCTACGATACATGGAAGAATTCAATACTGTATCTTGGTCCCAAGGTAATCATTGCATTTTGAAGGAAGCAGGATAAACACTGCGAAGCAGGATAATCCCAAATGTGGTAGTGGAATGTTAGCCAGAGGCTTGGTCTCCCAGAGAAATGGGTGGGGTAAGAGGAACAAGGACTAGGCAAAGAATCCCAAGCTCATGCTTCATATATCTTTTAATTTTTACCCTAAAAGTAAATGCTAGATCAAAGATGGCTTCATCTTCTGACAAATTTTGCCAAGGCTCAGGCTTTCAGGCAGGCCATAGGCTGAGATGGACAGTGGGCACTTTCACTGAAGCACTGTAGGATTTGTCCCCAGGGTGCCGCGTAGATAGAGAACCGCAGCGGTCCTGATTCCCAGGAGCTTGAATCCAGCCCTCAGTTCATGACCCAGCAGCAATGCAGAGTGCCGTGGAACAGCTTGCAAAATCACTGGTTGTGGAGAGGGCATCCGTGAATGTGAAACTCAAACAACCTCTTGACCCACAATCCACCTATAGTTCAATCCACTCCGCTCCATCAGATTGAAGCTGCTTGCACCTATGCAAATAGTCCATCCTGCCTGTCTTGTTGGCCTTCCCTTTTCCCGACCTAATTAGTGTGGTGAGTAAATAGAACAATGAGGTCAAATACAGGGCTAGATTTTCCTTGAAATGGTTCCAGATATGGCCAGGACACCTGAAAATGTGGTATCCACAGAGCCTGCTCTGGGAGCAGTAGCTGCAATGTCTGTCCATCCAGAGGCAGGATGAACCAGAGTGGGGTGGCAAAGTTATCAGCCCCTAAAACTTTGGGCTGATGGTTAAAATAAATAAAATGCCATCTGTATCCACTGATTTATGTAACAACCAATATTTTCCCGTTTGAGCTCTGAAGCTGTGTTCATGCATTCCTTTGCTTCAGATGCGTTCCCAGGGCAAATTACAACAGTACCTGACATGGTAGGGGCTTTTTAACACGGCATCAGGCGCCAGGTGATATTTTTATAAGTATTAAATCAAGAGAGTCTGCTAGGGAGGCAGGCAAGCCCAGTCAAGTTCTCACATACTCGTTCTATGGTATGAAGCCAAACTGCAAAGTTTTCCAAGTATTTTAATGAACGTGTTTCAGACCTTTTTATTAACTTTTAATGCCTCTTTATTTTGGCAGTTCAGTACTGTGCTACAGGAAAGGCCAAGACACCCTTCAGTGCTGTTCCAGATAAATATGCCTTAACCACAAATTAACACTTATATCTTGTACAGCTTCCGAAGCTGAAGGCCCCACAATCTATCTGAGAATTGCTGTTTGCAGTTCCAGGTTGTGATTTTGCTAAATGAAGCCCCAGCCAGCTGAGGATCTAGCAGAAAGCTCTCCTTCCTCGATGCCTAGGCACCATTGACAACTTGAGAGAAATGCAGGAATGGCAGCCTTGTTTATTGGGCTTTCTGGTGGGGATTTTGGAGGCAGACTCCACTTCTGGAGGGTAGAGCTGGGTGGCAGGGTGGGGAGGGAAAGGGGTTCATCAGAAGAGCAGCTCAGAGGATGTAAAAGAGACCCTGCAGGTCTGTCCTGCTCTGAGCCCTCTGCACATGCCATTGTAGCCCCAGTGGAGAGTGACACTGGAGGTGCTGCATCCCTGGCCTCCGCTTGCTTGGCTGAGTAAATCTCCTTTCTTTACTCTCACGGCTGACTTTTGATTAAAGGTACGAGAAGTATTCCACATACTTGAAGGTAGAAGATGCCCGTAAAACACTACTTTGCTTCTTTCAGAAATTTGTTTCCAGACCGCCTTTGGGGGTGAACTTCAAAATTGGGATTGATATTTCTATTTCTCTATAAAAGAGCCTGTTCCAGTCCAGGCCTTAAATCAGTCCCTTTTTACCTAGAAAGCAATAAGAATATGACCTCTACCTCCCCAGAATGTCCTCGAGCCAGACCCTGAGACATTATTTCAACAAGTTCTTCCAACAGATACAGGCCAGGCAGGAACTACAGGCGTCCTGCTAAGTCTTCCATTACTTTGCCAAGTTTAGGAGATTTCCAGTTCTAAATAAAGTGGATACACATGAATGCAGCCAGAGTGCAAAGTAAGTGTTAATATTTTCTTTGCCCTTTTCATTTCATTACTCTTTAACAGCCTTATGAAAGAAAATGCCTTCTCTGTCTCCCTTCCTTTTTGCTATTTTGCTTTTTCAGAAGATCTAGGCTGATCTAAATTTAGTGAAATATATCAGTGTCTACCACATCACGTGTGTTCAGCTGTGACTCAAGTGTGGTTTTGCACTACTGCCTTCTAAATGTGCAAACACATTACCAGGCTTGCACAACTTCCCTGTGCACATACCCATGAATGAAGTCAGCAACAGCAAAATGCAGACCAGGCACAAAGACCTGGTTCTGTAGGTCATCTTGGCTCAGGCTAAAATTGAATCCTTTGCACCTTGCTATGCTGAAGCAAAGCTCTCTGTGGAGTATGACCAACCCCAGCCCCACTTCTGAAAATAACTAGTTCTGTTGCATGGTACTGGCAGAATAAGAGCTTGGATTCATTCTTGTGGAAAATAATGTTCATGTGTGAATTTTCTGGTTTTGTTGTTGCAATACTCACTTGCTTAAGCTGTTCCTTGATCCAAATTTCAGATCTTGTCAGCTGGTGTTTACTAGAGTCAGCAATTAGAAACTCAGAGAGAGCAATTCCTAAAGTGTTTGAACTTGTTTCTCTACAGACCTTGTTGAGATCAGCTCCTAGTCGAGCCCAATACAGACACTTTTGGACGCTTGTCTTTGCTCTGAGAGATGATACTGGAACTGACCTCAAGTGACCACCGGGATATCCCACACCATATGGCATCATGCTCCACATATAAAGTGGAGGGATGAAGGAAGAGGGTGACATGTTCAGAGTGATGCCATTTGTCTTTGCAAGTCACCATTATGTGTGATGGATCCCTGTTTTCCTAGGAGTGGCTGGACTCCTTCCTGCCTGCCCCTGGGGAGTGGTGAATGAATGCCTTGTTTTGCGTTGCTTGCACATGTAGTTATCCCAATCCATGAGTTTCCCCAGTTTTACCCTTCCAAATCTCTCCCTTATCCCACAGAGGGGGAGTGAGTGGGTGTGTGGGGCTTAGTTGTTGGCTGGATTTAAACCCCAACAGGTCTCCAGACAGTGTATGTGAAACTGACTGAGGCTTTTCTGCGTTGTGCTTGTGAGACCAAAGCAATCAAGAACTCCTTGAAAGTGCTTTTCATCCTTCACTTTCTTGCTTCCTCTTGCCAGCTGCTTCATTTCTCTGGTCTAAGAAACTTGGGACTCTGCAGGGCTTTGTGCAGAGCCACAAACCTAGAACAGGTAGGCAGACAAGCAGCTGTAGAGGACTAAGTCACCTCCTCTTGTAGCTACAAACTGCAGGTTCTGTCACTATCCATGCTCTCTCCTGAATGCCAAACCCTGATTATTATCTGCAATCAATCTTACAGGGTGCAACAATCAGAATAAACCTGAATCTTGTAAATGTCACATTGTGCCTTGAATAGTTTGTGGCTGTTGAATGTGCGGCTTTGCTTTTCCCAAATAGATTCAAGCTGTCTTTTGCATGAGGACTACATGCCATAGCAGCAAGCAGCCTGTTTGGCAGCACAACCTCTGCAGGCAGCAGAACCTTTTCTCCTATGCATGAGATTATCAGCATGGTAGAAAAATCAATTTTCTCTATTTGTGTGTCACATCCCAAAATTCAGGTGCCTGCAAAGGTTGGGTTCCCCTGCTTCTCACACTTGTATGGATTAGAGATCCCTTTTCACTGATGCCTGTGTATCCCCCTTGCACGGGACCCCAGCCCAGTGAAAATGTGGAGTATGCCCAAATACTGCCATTGATCACCCATCTATTCCCATTGTATAGCTGTGTGCTCGATCTATAACTCCCTGAATTAAACCGTGCTCTGGCTTGCCCTTCCTCTGGGATCACCAGTGAAGCTCCAGACCTGAGTACAGATGTGCCCCACAGAAAACAGTGAAATTATTCTCATAACTACTGGCATCAAAACAAAGCAGTATTGCTAGGGCTTTCAAAGCAGGCTTTCAACACGTCAGCTGGGCAGTGTCAGGACCGCGGCTCCAGCACAGACGTGCAATAAGAGTTCACGCGATCTTGGGTCCAGCCAAAAGTACTCTTCCAGCTGGGGCATTTGCAGGGCCTGGGGGTGGCCTGAGTAGGGGTCCAGTAGCATGGGCATGTCACCCAAATAGTCTTTGAAGAACAATTTTCAAGTTATTGGGGTTTTTTAAATGCAAAAGGAAAGCCAACCCCATTTCCCTTGAGTGACATCTCTCCATCCTGGCCAAGGGTCACTGTCTTTGACAAATGTCCTCCACTGGCCAAAACCACTGTAATTCCATTATTGCTGTAGATCCAGGTTTCTAAGAGAAACAGCTTATGCAGTCATGTATGAGTGTGTGTGTGTGTGCATACATTTGTGGGCGTGTATGTCTGTGTGTCTGGCTGTTTATCTGCCTGCCATCCCCTGCTGAGCTGTGAAGCCACTGGCTGACTGGATTGGTTGTCAGACATATAATTAACTGTCTATTATCTTCACAAGAATAAAGGCGTAAAGGGAGGAAAGAGAAAAAAGCCCTACCAAACTGTAGAAAAAGTGGCCACAAGAGCTTGCAATTTATCACTCACCAGAGGGTATGCATGGGATAGTGGTTTCCAAAATGTTCCTGCTGCAAAAAAGCCTCCAGTTGGCAGCTACTGGTTCTTGGAAGCCAGTTCAGCCATTAATAACAGAAAATCCCACAGGAACTCAGGTCTGTTATGTACATATGGGGATGCTTTTAAACAGCTTGTAGCCCGACTGGGGTTTGGTGGATATTCTCAGGCACAGGAAGACCCATGTCCCATGCCAAGCTGCAGCGATGATGTCAGGATCTCAAGAGGAAGGTGATAAAACCATCTGCTCTTCCCTGGGTGAGCACTCCAGTGCCTGGCCCAAGGTTCCTCCTGCAAATGGCTAGCCCATTCCACCAATCTGGCTAAGTCTCAAATGCAGGCTAGAGGGAAATACCCTGAGGACAGTTTCATCTTAAAATAGTTAAAGTTTGGCGATGGTTATCAGGAGCAGATTGGGTGCCACTGGGGAGGATCAGATGCCCTGAGCATTAGCCAGTGCTGCAGCCGGCACTGGGAGCATGGATCTGCGGAGAGACTGGCACTGTGAAGGGGCAGACCTTGCTGGACACAGGCTCAGGCATTGGATGGGAAGCTGGGGATCCCTCTGTCACTACTTGTACATAAAATAGGCCTGGGTCTGCTTTCTGGATTGGGTATGGGTGGTTAAGCACAGCTCCTGTCCATATGGTGAGGTTCTCTGCTGTCCCCTGCAGGGTCAGCTGCCCCATCAGGGGCATGATGGCCCAAATGCCAGGGCCACTGCTTACAGGGGAGCTGGGAAAAGGGGAGAGGTCTCCCTGGGATTGGGAGGGAGTGGGTGCCCTCACGCAGCATGCAACCTCCTGCTCTGCACAATGAGCCTGAGGAAAACTGGCAAGTGGGATGGAGCGGGATTTGAAATGCATGTGAGCAGTGGATGGAAGGGGGCTTAAACAATTATTTGAGGCATGAAGCAATGCAAAAGTATTTCTCAGGAAGCCCTAACACACTGCGTGCAGCTGAGGTGCTTCCTAAGCAAGCAGACACCGTGGCTCTGAGCAAGGGCTGCCTGCTGTGCTGTGCAGGGCGAGACGGCCAGCGTGCCTGGGACACCGACAGCCAGTGGCTGCCAGCCTTCTCCCAGAGATCACTGTGACATTGCAGGAACCTGGGGAGGTCTCACACTTTGCTACTAGGGGTGAAAAATATATCTGGAGACTTAAAATCCTGGCAGGCATCGTGCATGTCTGTATGCAAATACCAGTTATTTATCTGACACAAAACATGCCATGGTCCATAGACAATCAGGATGTGCTCACAGGAGAATGGGTGGAGTTGAACCCCACAGCTGATGCTCATCCAATTTCTTGTAGTGTTCTGCACCCACAGTCATCCTCCTCAGCTCTGTCATAGTTCAGAGGTGAAAAAAGTAACATATTTTTGTTGTTGGGAGGCCTGTGTTATTTGGCTGCATCTGCAAATACCCTATCCCCTAGCCAAGAGAAGCTTTGCAAACACACACCTGCCCTCCCAGGATGCTGCTAACAACTGATGCATTATTTGAAAATCAGATGTGGAAGAGGATGGTGGGTGCAGGAGCCTCCAGTGCCCTGGACACATGGATGGGGACCAAAGGCCAGAAGTGTGTTAGTGCTTTTCAAACTCAATTAAATTTGGAAACTCAGCATGCTCCAGACCATCAAGACCAGGTAGGAGTGTATGAAAACAAGGAAAAAAGGACATTTGAAAGTCGCACCAGAAGTGAAGATTCTGAGATAAATGCCAGTGGCACTGGAGAAGGCAGTGACACTTAGAGCATATATCTAAAATACAGGCAGAGGTAAGGAAAAGAGCCAACATCCGGAACAAAGGGAAAAGAGCCTTCTCAAACAAAGGCAGAGGTAGATCTGAGTGAGCCAGCTGGAAAAAACCTCTAGTTCTTTTAGATGATTATTCACATGAGAATCATTCATGAGTTCACACATTCAGCATGACTGAGGAATACTGCAGCTAAAAAGGAAGCATGTGTGCACAGTCATTTTTAATCAGATGCACTTACTTGATGTATCATGTCTGATAACTGGCCACAGAATTATGACTGCAAGTTCAGACGTGTAACTGCTCATCCCTCAACTTCTGGGAAAGAGTGACCTGAGACATAAAATCCGTGAGGGAAGATGCAGATTCAAACTCTGATTTAAATTTATGACTAGATGGTACCAGGAGCACAAGAGCTGTAACCTTTGACGCTGCTATTCAAGAGAAAACAAAAAGCAAGTCTGCTCAGCTTGCTGCAGGCTGAAGTTACAGTCACTGGGATTTACACATTTGCAGAGGCAGACCCTCTGGGCCTTCTCTTTTGACTACAAGATGTGGCCTCCCTATTAATGTGCTGGGGGATTTCCACTTTCACACCAAACGTTCCTTGTGGCATCTCAGGAGAGCTCAGCTGGGCTGGGAGCTGCTCG
The DNA here is from genome assembly GCA_013390045.1 of Picathartes gymnocephalus. Lineage (NCBI taxonomy): Eukaryota > Metazoa > Chordata > Aves > Passeriformes > Picathartidae > Picathartes > Picathartes gymnocephalus. Next base: position 243,110 of record WEKY01003603.1, on the reverse strand, counting down.
GACAGAAATATGACACTGACAGGCACCATTTTCGAGGGTGAGGATGATGTGGGCAGAGTTATCCATGAATAGATAGTAAAACTTTAGAAGCTGTGGGAAAGAACTGAGAGTTGCTTTTTATAATGTCTCATAAGGTGGATTTCATGACTTGTATTGCTCCATAGAAGTTAAGATCCCAGCTGCAGACTCCAGCCAGTTGCTTCTGGTTCGAGCTCAGCCAGGGGAGAGGGTGGCTGGAGCATCACACCCTTGTCCCTCTCATCTCATGGAGTTCGAGAGTGGGACAGAGTGAGAGTTGTATGGGCTGCTGCTGGAAGCTTGGATGCAGTCTCTTTCCATGACAGTGGGAGAAATCTGTGATTAGTGCATTTTCACAGTTGACAGCAGCTCAAATCAAATTTCACCACCCTTTTACCTTGAGCGATTTAGTCATCCTAAAGTGTTGTGCTAACACAACCTGCTGCCAGCTCCTCCTCCCTTTCACAGTGGGGAGAAGCACATTACAGCCGTTGGTCCTTACATTCCCTTCAAAATGCTCATTTCTCCATCATGGCTGGATCTATTCAAAGATGCCATTTTCATGAACGCAGCACTACAGCAGCGAGGGAGCAGGGATGGATGGGGTTGGACCAAAGGGCTCCGAAGGAGACTTCAGGAGAGCACGATGGGGCTGGGGCTTGGGCCCAGGCGGGGCTGAAATGCCAGCCTGGCTGGCCAACAGAGCTCACAGCAGGTTGGCCCCTTCTTCCAGCACCTCTGCCAGGGACACAGGGTGGGGAGCTGCAGTATTGGAGGCAGGAGGCTGCTGTGTCTGCAGCTCATGGAGGTTGTACCTGATATAGGAGCTCCCTGGGGCAGCACCAGTTGAGCAACGACTGCAGAGAGCCCTCTGTGACCACAGGTATGTCAGAGTAACTACAGGAGGTTGTTTTACATCATCTGTGGTTCTGACCCAATTTATTTAACAGGCTCTAAAATACTTGGTCTCTGCACTGCAAATAATAAAAGTGACTAGCATCCATTTCTTTCACAGGATGAGATTAAAGGAGGCTAGCAAGGGATTTTACAGGTGTCAAGTTGTTTCTGTGCACTCATACATATGTGTCAGGTATAATAATAATTGTTTGAGTTGTTTTTTTAAATTTTTACACAGTCATAAAGTTGTAACTTACTGCACAGCGGCCCTTCCTTCCAGGGCATCTCACAGTGCTGGCTATGCTCCTAGGGATAGAGAAAGAAGGCTTTAAAAGATTTGGTTCCAGTTTATTTGCAAAACCTGTCTGAAAATGCATGGCATTTCACTACGGATTTTTGACTCACTAGAATATGGAGTAAAATCTAATGGGACATTTTTCACACTTAAACAAAAATATTCATTCAAAAAACCTCCATCCAGTCTGTGAATTTGTGGGGAAAAAAATTCTGAAAGTGACCTTTGTAACTTATTTCACTTCTTAGCAGAACCTTTTTAAGGAGTAGAGAGGTGAATTTCCTTTTAACTCTATGCCTCATTCAGGTTCTCATAGAGTGCATTTGTAAAGATCACAAGAATTTTCACAAGACAACGGGATAAATGGAATTGAGGTGTTCTCTAGTTCATAGGTCCTAAGGCTAGATTTACACATCAGCGTCTGAGAAAGGGGAGGAGTGGACTATGGAGACGTTCACCAGCCTTGCATTACCATTGGCTTTGGCATGGAGATTAAACCTGATAATCCTGTATTGCGTGTTTTGTGGGGTGCCTGGTAACATCTGGTGCTCCTGGTTTATTTCCTAATAAATCTTGGCATATAACTGTTCTTTGCAACCCCTGCCTTGGCATAGCCATTGGGGCTTGTTGACTGACAGAAAGGGAGGCTTAAAAGGGCTTGGAGGACAAGGCTCTGTAAAGAAACACACTCGGATTTTCCTTCCGGAAGTTTCTGTCATCTGCTGCATGGGCTAATCTGTGCAAAACCACCTGTCCTCCCTCAAAAGTTGGGACATCCAGGGTGAGTAGTCTCCTTCAAGTGAGTATGATGAGATATTCCAAGACCAGATTAAACTGCTTCCCAAGCCCAAAGTGCTGCTTAGGACCCCAGATATATTTTTTACCTGTGAAGGCTGCCCATAAACCCTGTGCTGTTTTCAGAGATAATTGCACAGACAGAGAGAGATTTTATTTAAAAGTCTGCCATAACTTCTTTTAGCCATTGAAGGAAACAGGCTGGGACATGTCAGTTGTCTGCTCAGGCTTTGTAGGACGCTTTCATCCTGCACTGTTCAAATAAGAAAAACTATGAGATCACCGGTTGCTAAACCCTTGACGTGATTTCCCAAGGTTTGCCTCTGTGGTAAGTGCTCTGGTAATTTGGGTGGTGTTGACAGAAGCCCTGAATATTACCCAAAGCGCTTGGTGATTATTTTTTTCTTCTGCCTTCAACAGCAACCCCCCTTCCAGACAGAGACACTGTTCTGCTGCTAATGGTGTACAAAAAAAATCCACCATTGTGTTCCAAATGCCTTCCTGCAGACCAAGCTGCTACACTGCTCATCTCCCAGGATTAAGGATGGAATGAGGTGGGACAGGATGGGACAGAGGCAGATTTCTTGGGCCACCTCCACCTTTACATCTTTTTAGGTTAATATTTTAAGCTTAACATTTGAAACATAATTTCATGTTGCATTTTAATATTGCATTCCAGCCGTGGAGAGGTGAGATCTTTAAAAAATGCATATGTAATTTATTTTTCATTTGTGGCAAGGACAAAGGGAATATTTTCATTAAAAAATCTGTATGGCTGAGTCTCTGCAGCCTCTGGTATTTGCATTAAAAGACAGAACTGTATTAAATTTTCCTGCATGCCTTTTTACACAGTAAATGATCATGTAAATCAGTAAATGTCCTCTCTATAGTCAAAAGCTGAAGCAAAAGGAGGAAAACGATGCTACCTGTTGCTTTGTGAAAACCACCAAGTCTCCTAATGGGAAGAAGTATTTCTCCTATGTCATCCATTCAGCATCATGGGCCTTAACCAAGAGCAGTCTCCCCACCATTCTTAGAGGCAGGACTCCAAATCTTGCTGATAAATATTGAAAGACTCCCATGGACTTCTGCACTCATTAATTAAGAAGCATCATGACACCCACTAGAGAAGCCACAGCAAAGAAGGCTTGGAAGACCCTGGGTAGATGATAGGAAGGAAAAGCAAAACATACTGGTGGCATTTCTTTGAACTAGAAATACTTCTGGGCTTTCCTTTCCATTTGAATGATCTGGAAGGTGCAGGCATTAATCTGTGATATTTGTTATCCAGGTTTAAACTCTTATACAGTGTCATGTACACTGCTTATAGAAGGAAAGCATTATTAATATGTTTAACAATGAGATAAAAATTATCAGATACCAATTATTTATGAAATATTGGACTGCATATTACTTTTGTGCAATGCACAGATTGCGTTTGGCTGTGTTCTTTGTATAAGCCTCGCAGTGGGGAGAGGAGAGGAGAGGAGAAGAGAGAAGAAGTGAATGTGATGACATGCTAATTCCAGATACTTTCCCTTTTTCTTACAAAGAGAGAAACATAATCCGCAGACCAAGCAGCACAGCTATTATCATAGCCTACAGCAATTTGGAAATAACATGGGTCTCATGCCCTTGCCCTAGACAACACAGGATGTCAAAAAGCACATATGGTTTTGAAGGAAAACCGTGGGACCTGCCACCTTGAAAGGAAGCTCAGGCTGAGGTCACATTGAAGCATTCTGGAGTGCACCTGTCCTGGGATTTTGTTTAAATTAAGCCATTGATGCAACTGGTAAAAAGCAGCCACAGGGGGTGGAGTTGCATAAGAACGTATTTGTGTATTTGCTTGGGTGTGAGGATTTGTGTTTGCTCTTTATTTCATGAACTGAAAAGATTTAATAAATTATGTATCACTTAAGGAACAAATCCTTTACCATCTAAATTCTTGCAACGTAAAACATTTATTGGAAAGGCACTACCTCTTCATCCTTCCTCAGTCTGAAGGAAAGACTATATACTACAGTGGACTGTCCAAGAGATGTTTCTTCTTTATCCTTCATAGTTCTCTTATCTCTGGAAGAGAAAGAATCCCCTGAGCCGTGATGGCTGCAGTTTATTTTCCACCAAGGCTTGCCATCACTAGCTGGGCTACAGTAAAACAGCACTGTTTGCTTTGTCCCAACCAGCCTTGGGTAAGACAAGTTCTTTGTGTCAGAACTCAATTGTTAAGTACAGATAGTTTGCTTTTCTGTTTCTTTTTTGGTTTTTTCCCTACTAGTAGTACATAATTAGGCCTGATATCTTATTCTAGGTAAAGCTGTAGAAAACAGAGTACGATGCTCTTCAAAACCCTGGAAGATCAGAGACAACCCAAAATTAGGAAATGCCAAAATGGAAGTTGCTCAAGCAAGAGGTCTGGAAGGGCTCACATTCCTCACCGAGTCCTGGCTCTGGATGGATCTGGCAGTGTCTCCCAACCAAACTGCATCCCTGAGCCCCTTGTTCTCACTGCTCCTCCTGTGGGATCTCTTCCAGTAACTCACTTCTCACCTGGTTAGATGCCACCCTTTCTTTACCACCTGAAATATGTCAAAGTCCATTTGTACCCTATTGTTCTTGTGACAACACTGCCCTTTAATTTAAATCGTGTTTGTTTCCTGGTAGTTATTTCCTTGATGTATTAGTCTTGAAGTCTTTTTCTGTGCAGATTGAGTCTGGGATACCATCCTAGGGCAAAATGAGGCAGGTCATGCCCTGAAGTCTCACCAGTCCCTTCCACAGTGGCCTCAGCACGGGCTGGAGATGCCATCCTGCAGCAGTACAGCAGTGGTTTGCCCATTGTTGTGCTGCTGTGAAGGAAAGATTCCTGGCCTCTTGCTCTGACTGACAACCTCCCATGTCTTGCAGCAATACAGCACTGACATCCACTTACTGTTAATCTAATTGTCCAGTTTCTGGTTGTCCTACCCACAGTGTTTAGTTCTACAGCCTCCCAGGGACATGGTAGAGATCCCATCACTAGCAGTTTTCAATATGTGACTGGATGAGGTGCTAGATAAGCTCATCTAGGCTTCCTTCTACATGAAAGGTTTGACCAGATGATCTTTCAAGGTTCCTTCCAATCTGGGCTGTTCTAGAATTCTGTGATTCTACACTAAAAACAGCATCCATCTGTGGTCCAGTTTGCATATGAGAAGTGACTTTCCTGGAGTGATGAAGTTCCTGGTAGTGTAATTAGTGTCAGTAATGTTGAGATCTCTGGGCAATCCAGCACCAGGGGAAGGCAGAAAACATGGTGGCTGAAGCAGGAGGCCACTTAGAGTCACTGGTCTTGTCCAGACCAGGTCCCCACCACAAAACTCAGACATCAGTAGCCCTCGTTCATCACAGACCAACCCCACCACTTTCCCTTCTACCTCTGTTAGTTCCCAGTTCTCTCCAGTTCAAACAGTCCTATCCCCTCCCATGCCCACATGTCTGTCTTCACTCAGCCCTACCGCTACTGCTGTGCCCAGAGGTCCCCACCCCTTGCTCCAGCCTCATCCAAGCAGTCCAGTGCTTCCCATGCTCTGGTTCCCAGTTGCAGCCTATCTGCTCACATTCTCAGCTCGCAGCCCCCTTCTTCCCCCATTGTGCTCCTTGCTGTGATCCACTCCTCTGTCCCAACTCCAGAAAGCCTTGCTGGGCAGTTTGTCTTCACAGGGGACTTCTGCCTCCAGGGTAGTCGTCCTAGCAGGAGAGCTCTGGAGAGACAGAGGTGTCTGCTCTTAGGCCACACATAGCCTGGCATGTGCTAAGTGTGGATGGAAGCCCAGATGTATTCAGCTGCTGACATTAACAACTACTGCTGAGCAAATGTGAATTTCAAAGGGATTTTCAGAAACAGACTCCTGAAGCAGTACTTTTTTTCCATCAGCCTCTCCTGATGCCTTGCTAACTATCTGCATCTTTCTCTGAAGCATGGGAATAGCAGAACTGTTCATATGTATGAAAACAACAAAACTGGACAAAACAGCATATTTTTCTCTATTCTTATTGCCACTTGCAGCAGAACCATTTGGCTAAAAATTCTTAATATTAGGTTATCAGCTTCAAACTGGTAACTATTTCAGTTGGTATGAAATAGTTCTGTTTGTTATTCTATTCTCATTATTCTATTCATTATCATTTTTCTAACTATTTCATATTGGTCTCAAATAGATCAAGTCTGGACATGGGGAGCTGAACCCAAGGTCTCATAATACAGTGTTTCTGAATCCTTACCCTGGTAATAGCAAGTGACACCTTTGCGACCTATGGTTGTGTAAAATAATCCACTAAACTACCTGCTCTTTTCACCTGTCCAGAAAAAGCTCTTAAAGAGTTGCTGGGTGTAATAATCTGTTTGCAGCATGCTGGGAGGATGGAGCCGCCTGTAGGTGTTCAGCAAAGCTCCATTCAGCTATTACACACCAGGCAGAGCCAGAAGGTTGGCTAGAAACAGCAGTGGCCTCTGTGGGTTCAGTTATGAATCATGGGAGGGACCTTTCTGTATTTGGTGATTTGGTGCCATGGTTACCAAAATTCCACAAACACTTCACAGAGAATAAGGCCACGTGTTTTCTGCTCCTCCTTACGCAGTGATGCTGCCTGGGAATAACCTGTGGTGGTGAATTCCTTTGAGCTGATCCTTTTCCTACATTGCTCTGCTGGAATATCCTCTGCTGGGGGAAAAGACTACTTCAGATGCCATTTATGACCCACTTTATCTAGTGGACTCTTTATTGGTACTTACCAGTGAACAACAGAGTCCTTGTTATACTCTTCAGAGTCCCCTTGTTCAGCCTGAAGTACTGCTAACCTTTTGTACAGAACCCAAAGAGCCAGTGGAGTCATCCTGCCTCTTAACATGCAACGAGTCACTCATTGTAAGCTTTACCTGGTGATGGTTGGAAGCCCCTTCAAAACAGTGTGTGCTTCCAAAAGGTATATTTAATCACCATGACTGCACTGCTGCAGTGGGAAGGCTGCTTCCCAAACCATACTCTCCATAGCTTCATCCCTTCAGGTGTTCATTTAGAAAAGCATCTTGTACAACAGCTACTCTTCCATTCTTTCCAAGTTCTTCATATCCCATTTGCTTCTGAGTCACCTTTAATTAATGCCACTCTTTAAATGCTTCCAACTGTTCTGGCTAAAGTGCTGATACAGCAGAAAGCAGCACCAAACTGAAAGGCTGAATCCCTTGTGTTCACAGGAAGCATTTATGCAAGTGAAAAGTGAGGCAAAACATTTTCACCAGGCTGCCACTGGTACTGCACCTTATTTCTCTTCTATCTTAACAAGTCTGGTCTCCCTGTGAGCATGAAATTTCCCATTGCTAAGGACCAGAAGAGCACAGCACTCAGCACTAATCATGGCTCATGTTCTCTGTGCAGCTCCTCTTGTCATTAACAAGGGATGCTACCAGGACTTCCAATCTTGAGGAAACATTTTCTACTCGCTTCTAGTGATGGGGTGATCGAGAACACACAGGGACACAAAACCTAGAGATAGGCAGAAAGTTGCAGGAGGGAGGAGAGTCCTTTGGTTAACTCAAAAGGCATTTGTGCTTATGCAGCACAACTGCGCAGCAAAATTATGACCGTCAAGTCTGATGGAAACTTTGCTTGGCATGCTCTGGTTGTTCCCATGCTCAACAGAGCTGAAGCAGCATCAGGAATGTAAGAAATCACTGTTACATCACTAGGCAACGTAGAGCATCCCAGGTCTGGAACACTGCATGAAGTTCCCTCTCAAAGGGCAGGTGATCGGAAATGTTACAAGGTCAAAATGACGACGGTTGGAAGACACACCAAAACATGCAGGACTCTGCAGGCTGGAGAAGCCAGCAATAAATGGGAGGCGGAAAGAGTATTTTGCCTGCTGTTTTACACAGTACCACAGATGCCAAATGCCACAGTCAAAAATGTGGCGTATAACAAACAAAATGATTATTTGATGTACCTCATAGCTTGTGGGGCTCATGGCTGCATAACATTATGGAGGTAAAAACTACACAGGGGTTCAAATGGCAGTCAGACCAATCCACAAAACAAAGTGTAGACTTAAGAGATGTGAAATGCAGAGATGCAGATCCAAGCTCCAACTGAGGAAGTCTGAGACAGAGTGAAGGACACTTGGAAGGGAAAGAATGCTGCTCACTTCTTCCCAAAGGACAGGGGCTCTCCAAGGTGTGCAGTGCAGTGTGTGAGCCTCTGGTCCAACCCAGGATAGATAATTGCACCTTCCCATGCAGTGGCTGTGGACAGAGGGACAGGGCTCGTCATGTATTTCTCAGCCCTTTCTGAGAAAGGGTTGTGTTTTGCTTTGGTTTGATCCCCAGTGCAGAGACATCTCTGTGCTTCTGTACTGCTTTCTTGTGGCTCCTGCAGAGTTCATGAGAATAGATACAAACCTTGCTATTGTGTCAGCCAGTAGTCAGGCTTAATGACCATTTACTGGCCCATACACAGTTCAGCAAAGAGACTCCCTCTTAATGAAGGCCCTACTAAATAACAGTGTACAAATGATGCATAATTACTCAAAATGGTGCTGAGTCCTTTAAGATCAAGGAAAATGGTCTCAAATTATACTTGGATTTCTTCTTCCTCAAACGACATCAACTGGTACCCCAAGGACAAAGTTCTTTCAGCCAGAAAAGCTGTTTGTAAGTGAAAAAGACATATTTTTATTAAAAATAGAATACTTTGAAATCTCAGTAAAATAAGACTCATAGGAATTATTTTTTCATATGTATCTGTAATAGCATACATGTTTATAAATAGCAGCACTTGTAATCTATATTTTTTGTGGTTGATAACATGGGACTTGCTACTCCAACTCTGCAGGCGAAAATACAGAGACCAGGAAAGAGGATGTGGCTTCTCCAAAGTCACACAATAGCTCAATTGTCAAATATGAAACACCAAAGTGGACATACACAAACACAGAAGCCTGTTCACAAATAGGAATAAAATATGAAGAGAACGAGCAAACTTTTCTGTTCCTAAAAGTGCTAAAAGAGGAGGGTCACCTGCAGTGATTAGGAAAAAAAAAAATCAAACATCTTAAACCCACCTGCGAAGTCCCTGACTGTCTGCATAACTTATACCAGCTTCCCTTGAGGGAGGGGCTGATGCAGGAATCTTCCCCGACTGCTGAAGGAGATAGAAATTGAGCCATTTGCCACAGATAATGTGGTTTTATTCAATAAACCGATAAAGCTTGGATTCTTGCTAATGGCAGAGTTGAGGTAACTGCATATAAACTGTTTAACCGTTTCTAAACCAGTTGAGACATGGTTTCCCCACTTCATATCTATCCTGTGCCAAGTGAGCTTGGTTTTTCCCTTCTTTCTGTTTCTATCTCCCATGACACCATATCAAACTAAATTATCTGTTATCAAGATTCTTGGGGAAGAATCAAAACTCTTCTCTCTTCAGGGAAGAAAAAAAAAAGGCCAGCTGCTTCTTGCAGCCCTTTCCTCAGCTCCTCTCCTGTTCCACTATTTACTTTCTTTCTTTACCTTGCAAACAGCTCCAGTGTCTTGGAGCCTGAGCTAAGCCCAGCCCTTTTGTGCCCTGCAGTCATCGCTGCATCTTTAAGGGAAAACTGATTCCCAGGAATGCTGTGCATGCACATACCTACCTGGGCGCTGCACCCACACCTGCCCACCAGGTAACCCAGCGCCCGCTGGCCCTCGCAGCCACATTCCAGCCGGCAGAGCTATTACTCGCTAATTGTTACCTGTCAAACGGGTAAACGAAGCTTTTGGGCCAAGTCCAAACAAGCGTATATTCCCACGAAATCCTAAACCAGCAAACCTTTGACCTTTCTGCAGCCCCATGATGATTTTTGCTGGGACTGATTTAAAAGTATGATGGTATCTTCGAGGGGCAGACAAAAAAAGGTGGCAAGTTGTGGTACTATTTATTGTGATGAAGCTCTCTTGTACGTGTTAATACCTGTAGGAGAGCAGAGGATTACTAAAACAGGAGAGCAGAGAAGAAGCCCAGTAAACATGACAGAGCTCATGTCCCCTGAATCACCTGAGCGGGGTGGCTTTCCAGTGCTGATCCAAAAGCAGTTTCTGGATGGTGAGGAACTAATATGCAAAACCTCTTGAGGGTGAAAAAGTTAGTGTACAGAGTAGCTCAGAGCCATCTGGGAGGCCTGGAACTGGCATTTCCTCTTCATTTCACCCTGTTCAGACTTGTTCCACAGAGCATAACAGGATGAGCTCCTGTCGAGCAGGAGGGTCTCTGCACAGAGCCAGAGGCAGCAGCCTGCTCCTGTCACCCAGTGAGGCTGTAAAGATGGCTGGCTTTGCCCCCCTTGGAGCTTTCTGTATAGGCCAGCAAGGGAAAGCAGCTCAGACCAAGCTGCTCCATCATAAAATTTGATCCTCCTGGCTAATGGCACAGAAAAGCCATTCCCTCACAGCATAAATGGAAAGGCAGGCTGTTTTCACTGAAATATCTGTAATATTTCATATACTTTAACATCAAAATGCAATAAAATAAAAAATTAGTTTTATTGAAAAACTACAGCTATGAATCAGAACATTCAGAATAGCAGAGCTATCCCTATTCTACCATGACCCTCCTCCTTACAATCTCTCTGGCTTGGACAACGAGTACCTACACATTCTCACAGTGGGTGATATGAGCTTCACCCCAGGTGTTGTGTGAATCTTCCAGCTGTCAGAGGCCATAGCTTAAGAAAGAGGGGAACGTAAACAGTATAAACCAGATTGTTATTGGTAATAACAGAAACATGATCTGCCCAGTAAGATGGTAGGCTTTCTCAACAAAGGTTGCAGACAGCCTCCATGGTAAGCTTGATTTTGACCTCTCTCACCTTAGCTTTGCCCCAGTTAAACCAGACTTATGTAGATCTCTGAGATGTCATCTTAAACACTGAGTTTTATTTTGGAATAGATAATTTTTTATCATTTTTAATAGGTGAATTTATTATTTTTAATTTTGGAATAGCTGAGTTTTATTTTGGAAGCTACCAGGAGAAACCTGTTGTTAGAGAGAGCTTTTGCAAGGCAAACTGACTTCTATACCTTATCTGAAGAAGCATTTCAATTTTTTACTTCATCTAATCACAGCATGGTTTTGGCTGGGTGAAAGACTATCTAGTTCGGGGCACTTTCCACTAAACCAGGTTGCTCACAGCCTCATCTAGTCTGGCCTTGAACACTTCCAGAGATGAGGCATCTGCAGCTTTTCTGGGCAACCTCTTCCAGTGCCTCACCACTTCACAGGGAAGAATTTCTTCCATATAGCTAATCAAAATCAGTTTTCAGTTTAAAGCCATATCCCTTTGTCCTATCACTAAATGCCCTTGCCAAAAGTCCCTCTCCAGTTCTCTTGTAGACTCTTAAGCACTGGAAGGCCACTCTAAAAGGTCTCGCCAGACCCTGCTCTTCTCCAGGCTAAACAGCCCCAACTCTCTCAGCCTGTCTTCTTAGAAGAGGTGCTCCAGTCCTCTGAACATTTTAATGGTATTTCTGGTTTTAATCCAACAAAAGCTGCAGAATGAGGTTTGGTGCTTTTCTTTGGAAGAGGCTAGCACTTTGTGCTGACCTTGAGGAGTTTTTAGCTGACATGTGATCAGATATTCTTGCAGAAGTTCATCTCAGTCCAGTACCTTCTATAAATGACGAGGAACTGACTCAGAAACCAGAAGAAATCCTGGTATCTACATCTGAACTAACAGGTTTCATGGAGCTGAGCATAGCTTTGGGCTCCTGCAGACCAATAGGGGCATGAACATTTCCTGCAGGAATTGGAAACGCCTCTGCAGTTCCTTCTCTTTAACTCCTTCATAGTATGTGTCTTCTCTCTCACACATAGCCTGTCAGAACCCCCAAAACTCCTCAGAAATACACAAACTGCTCAGACACAGCATCTGGAGGTCAAGATGTGGATGAGTCCCTCTCCCAGAGCCTCCTCTGCACTCTGGGGAGATGGCCAGACTGTTTGTGGTCAGCTGACATCCACCCGCATTATCCAAATGCTCCTGTGACTGGGCCTTTTCCCCAGGCAAAGAGGAACCCATGGACAAACAACCATTATCAAGCCTTGACTTTAAATAGATACTGTGAAGAAGTAGCTGGTCTGGCCCTACTTCTTCTCACCCAGTAGCAAGAGATATCCCAAGCCTGGCAGGGAGCAGTAGGGAAGGAGAAGGAGCTATTTCAATATGGCCAGAAGAAACAGGGAAATGTTTTCTCTTGTTCCCAAAAGGTAGCAGCATCTTCGCAGAGGGAGCCTGCCTGCCAGGCCAGTCTGTCCTCTTAATATTCCTCTCAAAAGCTATTCAAGCGAACAGTGGTCCCTTCACAAGTTCTATTCAGCTAAATATATTTGATTTGGGATTTTTCTCCCTTTTCACCTTACAGGGAGATTATTGAGATGCCTTATCTGCTCCCAGCTCCTTGCCAGGCTCCAGCATGGAGTGTCTTTCAGCTTGCAGCAGAGTCACCAGCGTCCCATGCTGCATCAGTCACTGCACTTTCCAGCCTCCAGGGGTATCATCTTAATGTTACTGTCCACTAGTATCTGAAATCAACAGTAATGGTACCCATTGGTATTTTGCTTAAGATAAAAATGAAAGATATCTCGAAAGATGACAATAAAAGGGTGTCTGTTCAAAAACCATCATGTGAAAACTGACAGCTGCATTACTAATACCTACCTAGAATAGACTGGAAATAATTTTCCAAAAAATGCTGATTTTTCCTGTATCTCTCATGCCTGTTCTAACAAACGTTTACTGAATGAAGAGCAAGGTTGCAGGAATTTGTTGCTTTACACAGGCTATTAAGATTCCTGGAGCACCTGGACTCTCCAGGCTGCCCTGCAAGCTGGTGTTATCTGTGACATAGCTGACTGTCCTTGTCTAGAGTTGTCATGTCTGTTCTCTCTGTAGAATTTTTGAGAATGGGCCACAATAACTTGGTTTTCTCTTTTGGACTTGTAGAAGAATTTCTGTGTCTGAAAGCCTGTTACCTTTTCACAACTATGTATTAGCTCTGCTAGCAAACCTTGTTTTGCTCCCTGTAGCGTCACTTTTACAATGTAGCTTCTATATAGAGGATGTCCACTTTGTAATTAGCTCTTACTGGTGATGCAGCTGTTTTTTTAACAGCTGTTGAAGAGGGTTGATTGACTTGAGGGTAAAGAAAAACTGGACTTGATATTCTCATGCACTGATCACCAGAAAAGCGGACTACAACCAACAGCTTACATGGTCCCAGGCCACCACTGGTGACCACAAACTTACTACATTATCCCATTTGTGCCTCCAGCTTGAGCAAAACTGTGTTTTTCACAGAGCTGGCGACAGAAAGTTTTCTAATTTCTGTGATGTTCACAAGTGATCCATCCTGGTATTGGTACTCAATGCCTGTGTGAGGTTTGGTACCAGTTAGTTTAATCAAGAAGTTGTGCAATAATTTAAAACTGTGTTTACCCATTTCAGATTTGGAAAATCAAATGTAACAAAAAGAAGAAAACATGTAACTCTTTGGAATTACAAAACAACCTTTCTTAATTTAAGAAATAAACAAGGGATTCTCAAAAATGGATGCAAAACAATTGAGAAAAAGAGATGTGTGCCTAATCAAAGCAAGCCCAGTGGTGTCGGTGATGCATCAGTGAAACCAATTCCTACAATTTTCTAAAGGCCACCCTCATAGAGTCGTATGACAGAAGTGTGTTCTTTAAATCTCTGATCCTTATACTTCATTTGCACTTCAGGGAAAAGCTTTAGAGGGAAATACTGAGACACTGGCAGACAGATGAAACCTCTATTTTTAAAATGTCATGATTCTAAAGCACGATGCAAAGAAGGGGGTGCCACCATCTGTATGCATTCACTTCAGACTCTAAAGCAAGGTTTGAAGCTGAGGGCCTCCAGAGTGTGCTGTCATCTGCTGCAAACACAGCATGAAAGAAGCAAAAAGTAAGATAACAAGATCTGTGCATTTGTTAAAAATTAAAAAAGAGCTCAGTTCTCAAATGCCTGTGTCTTTGCTGTGGCTCAGGACACAGCAAGCCACCGAGACAGCAGTATCTCTGGCACTGCTTCTGCGCACGTAGGGAGAACCTGCTACAGCGCTGACCTGTGTATCATCTTCCCATCTCCAAAGCACTTGCTTCACTGCCGCTATCAGGGCAAGAATTGCCCGCCAGGGCCAAGCTGCCTGTTCGCAGTGTGAGCTAGCTGGGAGGAGTGCCCTCCAGCTCCCAGCCACTAATTAGCCACTAATCTCATGCACTAGGATTCCCACACACCATGCAGGCTTCCTCTGGTGACTTTTCAATTAGCATCACAACACCCCAAGCTTTGAAGGCTTTGTGTATATTTATTTTTTCTTCCAATTGTCAGGGCTAGCAGACATAAATTAAACCAATTTAAGAGCATCTGTGTATCTATTATTTGGCAGCTATTAGCCTAAACTGACATAGTCCTCTGCCAGCTGACAGACACACTTATATTACCTGGGTGTGACTTGCTTGTATTCTTTCACAGAAAATGTGACACATCACATAAGTACTGCTTTAAAACTGGAATTCACTTCTGCATGTACAGGAGAAACGTCTGCCCTTATTGCACTGATGTGTCATGTCTAGATGTAGATGACACAGCTCTGCTGAATGAAGGAGGACAAAACCAGCACATCAGTCCCAGACTGAACAGAGACTGTACACAGTGAATGTTAGGGACGTTTGGAAGAGGAGCAGTCATGTGGCATGTCAAGAATTCTCTTCTAAAACCAGAGACCAGGATGAGGAGCCTTACTATGCAGGTAGCAGCACTTACCTGCAGACTGAATTCAACCCTGTAGGGCCTGATCAGCAGCTCACAAAATTAGAAGGATTCTGAGTGGACTCCATCCACTACAGGATCAGGCCTTCTAAAAAAGCAATATAGTGCTTCAAAGGAGAAAATTATACTTGAGGCTTAGAAAGACCCAAAGCTAGAGGAAGCTGCAGAATTCCTGGGAAAGTGACTGGTCAGTAAAGTGCAGCTTAAGCAATTCCCTGGACACAAAGACATATGTTACACATAGATGTAACAACAAATTCCAATTCCTTCACACTGCCATCAAGGATTTGTGTTGGCTGATACAGCAAGCCTGCAGCCAGGTTGCTACTGGCTACTGCTTCTTTGGTGTTGAAATTTCAACTCCTGTATTGTCATATCACTCCCATCCATCTCCCAATCTGCCCAGCTCCATTGTCATTGCTACCAAACTCCAGTCACTGGAGCCAAGAACTGCTGCTGGGGCAATTCTCTGCATTAATAGGGAATCTCTGAGCAGAGGCATTTC
Source organism: Picathartes gymnocephalus (assembly GCA_013390045.1). NCBI lineage: Eukaryota > Metazoa > Chordata > Aves > Passeriformes > Picathartidae > Picathartes > Picathartes gymnocephalus. The sequence goes on along the minus strand of WEKY01003603.1, from coordinate 227,733 downwards.
AAAGCACCTTCCTCAGGCTCTAAAGGTTCTCCTCATTATAGTGTGATTGGTTGTTTAAACTGAGGTAATTGGCATGTGTATAATTGGCCTTGTTGACAGTGAAGATTTTCAGATATCCTTAGTCTTCCTTCCCCCTCCCTGCCCTGATGGAAGCTCTGAAACCCAAAGGGAACAGCACAGATCAAGGGGAAATCTCTGCTCCCCATCCCCCCTGTTGAAAAGCTGTTTGGAGGGCAATAGCATCAAATTTAACTTCAGGCATCTACTGTCTAAACCTTACAAAATTGGAGCACTAACCAGCAGTGGAGTCATTTCCAAAGCAAAGAATGGATATGTAGTGCAAAGGACAACTTAAATGAGTAACATTCTTCATCATTCTGTCTATGAAAACACCTTCTATATGTACATCCTTCAATGAAAAGATGGTAATTTCACCTGTGACTTGTAAAATACCTTATTGACCAGATAACTGCACTCATTCATACACTTCTATGAATTCAGAAGCTTAACTGGTACTGCATGATGATGATTCTGTCTTGCACTTGCAGAAATTCACCACCACTCCAGCCACTGGAGGAGCTGAAACATCCAAGAAATGGGTGCTTCCCGAGCTGCTGGTGATGGCACTTTTGCTGGTAATGCCAAGAAACATCATGTGGTCCAGCCATGTGTGAGACTCTAGGAGAAAAGGACTGTGCCAATGCTGCAATTAATTTTCTATGCTTATACTTGGAAGGCTTTAGTTCACCCTGAACAGAAGAGACTGCTTTGCATGCACTTTCACAATCACTTTAAATCAAAGCTGAAATCGTGTTTCTGCCAAAAGAGGTCGGCCTCTTTCCTTTTGTTGGGTCCAGCATTCCCACAGTTTGGCAATGGAATTTTAAGGGGTCAAACCAAGCTATGTACCTGCCTGAAAACTAACCCTATTAAAAAAACCAAACCAAAACAAAAAAACCAACCAAATGAAAAGAGGCTTCAGGCAGATGAAAGAGCAAGGCTGCTGCTGAGACGCCAGAGGGCAGAAATGCATGACCTGTGTAAGAGCGAGAAAAAGCCCCTTTGGACAGTCACACTCTCTTCTACCAGGCTTAGCCTACCAGTGGTGATTCTAATGCATTGATTTCTTGGGGATCTCAAAGATGTGCTTTACTCAACTTCACTGTAAGGAGGAGGGTTGAAGCATGCAGTTATTCCCTCTCACCTTACAAGTAAGGTCCCAGGACAACTAAGGTTACAGGACCTTCTGACATAGTTTTGTGTCCTGCTTTTTACTCAAGATGCTGCCTCCTCATCACTGTGACCTTGGGGATAGATCTCACAGGAATCACCACTATGGAACTACTGTGCTCCACGTTGTGATACCAAGCTCAGTGTCCACCACCTGCACTTCATACATACATAACACTGAGAAGGATTTCATCCAGAGTTATAAAACTCTGGTGAGAGAGGACTCCACTCTGCCCAAGGTAAGATATGGCCGTGAAACCAGATATGATACCGCATCATCAGCTCTCCTGTGTAGATACTGGTGTCAGTTTAGAGTTATCAGTGCAAAATTCAACCTATGCTGCATCAATAGGCTGAACCAATTAGCTCTGATAGAATAAGATAAAGACATTTGGGTTTAAAATACCACGTTTCAAATGTAGTTTGTCAATTCTGTGAGTGGAACTCACCTGGAATTTTTCTCCTTCTGTAAGCTCTCCTTTCAACTTTGCTAGTGATTTAAACAAAAAAAACCAAACTAAACCAAACCAACAAACAAACAAACAAACAAAACAACACCAAAAAACCCCCAACCAACTAACCAACCAACCAACCAACCAACCAACCAAAAAAAAAAAAAAAAAACAAAAAAAAAAACACCAAAAAAAAAGGCAAGGCTAGATTGAGAAAGGCACCCCACACTCAGGCTCTGCCTGGGAGCTCACAGGAGAACTGATGGATTCTGCTCTGCTAGGCAACAGGTTTAATGAGAAGTTAGGCATGATGATGTTTCAGGGGCTAAGAATCCCCCAAGCACTCAACACTCTGGCACATGTTTGTCAAAACATGTATTCCCTGTCTGTACAGTTTAAAAATAAATGCATTCTAAACTGGGGAATTCACTGGTTTCACTGGGAATGCAAGAGTATTTTCCAGGAGTCAGGGTAAGGCATTCAGCACTACGCAGCTGTATTTGGCATCAGCCTGAGATTTGGGCAAGGAGTAATAAATTCCTGGCTTTGCACATACTCCCTATATAACCTTTGGCAAGCCTGTTGCTCAAAAACCTCACGTATAAAATGGAGAGGTGCTGCTACCTCCCCATGTCTGCCTTGCACACCTTCCCTGAAAGCTTCACAGGTCAAGAACTGTCTCTGACAGATGGTGCCTGGACTGAAAGAGTTAAGGCAACTTCTCCCTGATACCAAATGTCTCTGTCTTGGGGCTGAGAGACTGTTGGTTTGGGCTCCCTCTCACAAAGGTTTCCTGAACCTTTGAAAGTGTCTTCCTGCACCTAGTTCATTTCTGGAATGACACAGATTTTATTTACCTTTCTCCCTGAGCACATTAACCATGGTATTGATTATGGAAAGGGGTAACTCATACTTCCAAGGGTGTTAAAGCAGGGTCTGCCTTCCCCTTAAAAGTCCTAGTACTCAGAGTAAAGTTTATGGTGAAATAAGGAGCAACATGCACAACTTGCCCCACCCTTCCCTGCAGGGCTATTGCTCATGTGTGGGAGCTAGAGAAAAAAAGCAGTGAAGAAATGTAAATGTAAATCTGCCTGCTTTTCCCCTCACACCCAAACACTCCATATAAACAAACAGCCATCTCCAGGTAGTGTTTTCAAGTCAAATAGAGACAAACGAATACTCAACATCTCTGTCCTGGAGCCACGTAAAACTTCTTCGCTGCAGAATGCTTCTACTTTGCTTCTTTCTGAAGCTAAAATTTCCACTTACTTGGGGAAAAGGAATAAAAATATAAGGGAAAAGCATAGATATCATAAATTTGTTTATTCGAAGAGATTTCGTTTCTCTTTCTTCTTGAAACAAAGGAGGGAAATTTTGCAGTGCAATTCCTATTTACACACAGTGTCTAGGGCATGACATGTTAAGAAGTTTCTGCATCCTGAACCAACTGAAAAACAACGGATGTTTTTTCTGATCCTTTCTTAATCTAGAAACTCAGAGAAACGAACGTAGGGTAAAAGCAGCATATGTCACAGCCATGTAACATTCCAAGAAGCTGGAATTACATAGTATCTTCAATCTGCATTAAAAGACAATGAAAAAAATCAATAGGGAATTAGGTGGTGTAATAGTGCACACAGGTAACAGAGTTACTGCAAAGAAAAAATGAGGTGGAAAGCAACTTGGAACCAACCCACCAAAGTGAGGCACCGAGGGCCTGATTTCTGGGTCTGGCTATCCCACAACACACGGGCAGAACGAGACAGAATAGTTATCACATCTCCCTGGGTGACAGGGAAGCCCTTCTAGCAGCAGAGGAATAGCAAAATCTACTTTCGCAGCACTCTGAGCAGAGATAAAGCAGGCTTGTAGGTGCATGCAGGGCATGTGCGTTGTATAAACATAGTATCACTGAGATGGCAAACCTGATAGGACAGGCTGATGAAGCAGCTGCAGGGAATCTAAAGCTGGGGTCTTCCCCAAGCCACACACTAAATGATCTCAAAGCTCCTGAGCACTGAAGAACCAAACCCAGGCAGTAAAAAAAGCCAAGGGTTATGGCAACAAGCTGTGATTGCCTAAAAATGCTTGATGGAGTAATATTATATACTGCCTTTATGTTTATGAACGAAACCAGTTGGAGGCTTTCTTCTGAAATACTCCTGTATTTCAAAAGCGAATACCAAAAAGTTGTAGAAAGTGACACTGCTACACCTGTGTGTAGAGGTACTAAAGGTACAGCTGACAAAGCTTAAACAGAAACACAGAGACACAGGGTCTGGTGACCTTTCCACAGAACAAGGCACTGCAGAGGTGCTCTGACTCCAAGACTGGTTCCTTTTGTGTCACCAGACAATCCTCTTTATCCTCTGCCCTTCAAATAAAATAACATTTGCTTGCTTCTGAATGCATCCACAAGGATAAATGAGCAATAGCCCAGTGGCTGTCAACCCCACCTCTTATTCAGCGAATTCTGAAAGCAGCTTTTTCCATTTGCTGTGATTTTTTAAGTACCTTTCTCTTTGATTATAGTATTGACCTATTTAAAGGAAAACTACACTGATTTTAAGCAAACAGGTTGGTAAGTCCAACTCCTACGGCTGTTACCCAACTCCTACCACTAAAGTATTTCTGTGTATTCTACAGGCTGCATTTACTCTAGTTCTTGAGTGTGGGAAAAGTAAACAAGCAATTGTTTATATGCCATCCTTCACCTTCTGCATTCTGGAACACTTATGCCTACTTTATGACAGATTGCTGGAGCAAAAAGACACATTCGTTATGGTTTTTAGAATGTTTATTGTTGCAGGGCAATATTTTAGACCTGAGGAGCCTCCCTATTTTTTTAAACTCTCAACATACATATAACCAATGCAAAGACATTTGAAGCTCTTGGTTTTGTCCCATGTTGATCATGTCCATATTTCAGGTTCTTTTTAAATGGTGCTCTGTTGGTCATAATGTTTCAGGGACTGACTGATGTGAGCTGGGAGCAGCATCTGTGGTGGCAAACACAGATTTGGCCATTCCCACTGGAACTTGGAGAACACCACCCCATCTCCCCCAGGCACCCACTGCAGTACCAAGAACAACCTGGGCTCATTTTGTACAACTGAGGGAATTCTATGTTGTCAAGAGAAAAAGGAGGGGAGAAGATGAGGAGGGGAGAAGAGAAAAAAAAAAAAGGACAAAAAAGGTAGAAAAGAAAGAGAAAAAGAGAAAAATAAGAGAGAGGCAAAAAAAAAGAAGAGAAAAAGAAAAAAGGGATAAAGAAAAAAATGAGAAAAAGAAGAAAAAGAAGAAAGAGGAAAAAGAAAAAAAAGGGAAAAAGAAAAAGGAGAAAAAAGTAAAAAATTTCATTAAAAGTTTGGTTTAAAGTACCACTGGCAGTTAAAAATGATCTAGTAATTAAAGAAAAAAATATATATAGGTATTGAGACAATCTTCTTACATTCCCTAGGAGTTGCTCACAACCTAAACAAACCAATAGCACTTTACCTTCATCTCAAAACAGTTTGAATTAGGATTACTCAAAATATGTCTATGAATTTGCTGTTTTGTTCAATGATGATGCAAAGACCTTGTCAATTAACACAAGAAGCTGGACAAAGCTTTAGGAAGATGCACTCTCAACATTTTTCTCACTGGTCAGGTTATTTACATTCTCTAGCTCTGCCCCATAAAGACAGGACGCAATTTTAATGTCAGCATAATTAATGTATTTCCAAAATCTTCGATGCCATGTCACATGAAATTTTTTTTCAGAGATGTCTCCTTACTCTTTTTCACACTACACTTTTACACTAACAGCAAAATTACCCTCATTAGGTGACCTAACTGTATTTTCCCAGTGTTTAAAAATGGTTGAATGAATCACTAAAAAACTCTACCAGGCAGATCAAAGCATCTGCAGAAAAGCCATCATTCTATAGTAAATTCTACTGAATTGGTTCCAAAACTATGAATAGTCTTTATGAAATAGATTGGTACTTTAATGTCTGCTAATCAAGTTTGAACCTAATATTCAAATTTATTGGCAGACTTTGCCACCTTCTCACCTGTTTCAATGTCTCAATGTCAATCCTGAAAGGATTGACATACTGTGAGGTATTTTCATCACTAAAAATTACCTCTCTTTTAAGATGAAACAACATTGTGTGTGCCACACTGCCTCAGTGCAGGGTTGCAGATATACAGGATAGTCATGTTGCAACTTTGTCATGTTTCAGAACCATGAAGTCTACATTCAAAATCAGCAAAACAAAAATAAATAAAGCTTCTCATTTTTTTCCTTACATGTTTCCATATTGCTTTGATGAATCTAAAAGAAATGCAGATCAGCATTTCATATAGAAAGTGCCACACTCAGCTCCACACCTTACTCTGTGGCCAGGAAATGCTTGATATTCCATGATCCTCCACATGGCTGAGCTGCTGCTGTCATACATGATGTGGAGGTACTTGAGAGCTTGTGGTTGTTAAAAGGCTCCCAGAGACCTGTTTGGGGAGCACAAATTGCAGTTTCCAGGCAGCACTACACAGAAATCCACAAGTACTTGCCATTAATCACAAAATCTCCTATTCCAACAGGAAATTTATAGTTAATTGTGAAGCATTATAAGTCAACTATTACTTGGTTACTTAGAATCACTTTCTTGAAGTTAACAGTGCACAGCAGTTCATTCTCAGAGCAGAAGAATGACCTGTTTTGGGGTATAGGGAGGTTGCACTGCAAACTTTTAAGCTTATTTTGATGTACAGGATGGCTTCATTGAAGTCAGTTGAGGATCAAGCTCTGCACAAATTCCAATATAGTTCCATACGGAGGACTACAAAGGAAGGGCTGTAGGGAAGATTAACAGTAAATGTTGCATATCACAAAACTAGTAAGTAGGTGGTTGTCTTTGAACTTACTGTGAGAGAATACATTTTATATCAACAGCCATCAGTGACAGAAAGACACAAATAAAAATACGTGGTAATGACCGCCTACTGAAAACAGTTGTTTTCAAACACCTGCTTTCTCACTGAACTGCTTTACAACACTGTTTTGACATAAATATCTCTCCAACATCTTTTATCTCATAGACTTCTTTTAATAGTTTTCTGAAGCGTATTTTAAGTACTTGGTGCAATTAGTAAGCCTAGTTAAGCCTTATTTGTACACTTGATTTCCTTTACCCAGTGCTGGCAAGTCCAAACGACATTCACTGCTATGGAGTGAATAGCATAAACATGAGGTAAAGCTTTAGACAGTTGAATTCTACACTGAATCCTTACAATGCCACAAAAAACTATCAGCTACTGTGCAAACAAAGAAGCAAGCACAGTATGAAAAAGAGTAGCCTACCATTTTAAATATTCCCTGTACACTCCAAAGCCAAGTCCTAGATTTTCAATAATGTATGTCATGACTATTCAATTTTTGCTGCCTTGATTCTACAGGAAGCAAGACTGGTCTGCCCAGAAATAACATTATCTGATGTTTCAGTGACTAACAGATTAGTTTATAATAATCTGGTAGATCATGAAGAATGAGCATCAGGCTGGATTAAGTAGGACTTGTTTGACCTGTTCAGCTAGAGGTGGACCTGACAATTTGATTCCAGCCTGCAGTGTGAAGCAAAAGGCTCATCCAGAAAACTGTGAGCCGTATGCCAGTTCCTATTTAAAATAATTTTCAGGGTATATTTTTCTATATAAGCAACTCCTAACTAAATAATAGTTGCCATCCCCAACTACCTCAAATCAAGAGTTCATTACTGCATTTTCCACTTATATTCTTAACTTTGACCTTGGAACTACTCCTAAGACAGTGAGCAGTAATTCAGTCTCCTGACTACCTCATTCTAAGAGAATCTCTCCTGAGAGCAGGCTGCTAAAGGCAGTTTTGTATTTGACCCAGTACTAGAACAACAAACTCCATTTCAGTTTGAGTTACAGTTTGGGTTTGGTCCAGGACTACAGATGGCATCAAATGCAGTTTTCTTTCTTGTAAAATCACGTATCAGCAGCATTTCTACCTTGGGGAAGGTGGCATTTTCAAATGTGCTCATCACTGATCTTCCTCTCCTTCTTCCTATACATTTCATATGGGAAAAAATGGAGGGAGGGGGAAGGGGAAAATGAACACACAACAACATAAAAATGTTTCTTAAAACTGAAAACTTAAAAAAGAGAAAGAGGATACCCGAACTGGCATTAATCCTATTGATGGTGCTCAAACAGGTAACCTTTTCAAGTCTCAAAGTTTCTTTCAGCATAATAACTATTTGGGAAAGAAACCTTATCATTTCTGCAGTTAACAGGGGGAGCTTCAGTAACTTAAACTGTCATAGCATTCTACCACTATTTCTTGAAAACAGTACATAGTAATGTATTTGAGAAGCCCAGCTTATTTTAAGATTATATAGAATTCTGTATTCAAAATGACTGCATCATTTGCTATGAATAAATAACTGTTTCTCTTCTGTTTTATGAAGCCTTATGTCTTCCTCAAAATGTACTATACAAAACAATTCATACAAGCATTGCCATGAATAATGGCCACATTGGCAACTTTTGACTGGATTCAGAGATTGTATAATAATGTTTCTTTCCTGTGACTGCTGAATGGACAAAGAGAATGGCTAACTAATATCTCGTGTTCAATCAAAGGGTCATTGATCTAGGTAAAGTATTTTTCTAATTCTGTTTAGTTAAAGTGACAAAACTTAATGGGACTAAGTTTAAGCTGACTTAAAACTGATTTATACTGAATGTGATTTGATAAGTTACTATGAACACAGATAAGGAATGAGACCCCGTAATAGATATTTGTGCCTGATTGTGAACCCATAATACCACAGACTTAGCAGCGTCAAGTTTGATTTCAACTGCAGCAGTAGGTAAATGAAGATGAGGCCCTAGACCATCACATGTTTTATACATACGTATATATGTACGTGTGTCTGTGTTTATACGTATATATTTGGTTATACAAATATGTATTTCCATTAATATCCCTCCTACTACATTCCCCTGCCAAGGGAAATTCCCCTGTTCAGAAGTTGAACTCGATGATCCTTGAGAATCCCTTCCAACTCAGAGCATTCCATGATTTTATGAAATCAAAAGTAGAAAATGAAAAAATTCCCTTCACCTAAGACATTGTTTTGCAAAGATGACTAAGTAACATAATGGTCTACCCCACATAATGGTGCATTCTTTACACATTCAGCATGATTTGTACAGCAGAGGTTGTCAGCAGTCAAGTTGGATGCCTAGTATAGAAAGCTGTCTCCAGGAGGGCAGGTGGTAGCAGGAAGGATTAATGCGGTCTTGGCCTGTCTCTGATGGAGGAATGGGGACTGAGAATGGGTGACAGCAGATGGGAGCCTCGTTGCCATCCTTGCACTCCCTGTTCTCAAACTGACCCAAGGAGGTTCCCTCCCCCACCTTCTCCATCAGGGTCAAAGCTGTTGCCCCCACAGCCCCATCCAATTGTCCCTTGTAAACCCACTTTGGTCCTCTGGCAAAGTACACAGTAGGTTGTACTGAGCTGAAGGGTGACTGATGGATCTGCAGTCCTCTCCATTCACTTCATCCCTGCATAACAGAGCCTCAACGAACACTCCATTCCGGCTTTTCCATTCTCTGCCAGCTTTTTGCTGACAAAACAGACCCCTCAACACATATCATCAACATCCCCCAGTTCAGGTTATCAGCTCTCAGATGTACACAGTGGATGTCATCACCTGGCACCACCTCATCCTGCTGCCGTGAGATGCCTTCTGCAGGAAGACATTTACCAACGTCAAACTCAGCTGGTCCCAACCGTAGTAAGGTCAAAAGAAAAAAAAAAAAAAAAAAAAAGGGAAAAAAAAAGGTCAAAAAGTCCCCAAACCCAAGAAAAAACCAATCTTCCAAACTGTCCTGCGAAGGGCGACACCTCTTTGGGCGTTAGTCGACGGCAGTCACAGGCCAGCGGCCGAAGCCGGGGATTCCGGGCTGGGAGCAGCCCGACAGGTGAGACAGGCGGACCGCGGCCAGGGGCCGTCTCAGCCTCACGGGGCACCCACGGCCCTGCGCCGCTCCTCGCCTGCTCAGCGCGACCGGCCGGGCTCCTCCGTCCGCGGCGGGGGCAGGCAGACGTTGTTGGACGGTGGAACTGCGCGCTACCCCAGCGCCGGCTCCCCTTTTCTTTTTTTTTCCTTTTCTTTCCGTTCCCTTCCCGTCCCTTCCCGCCGGCGGCGGCGGCCCCGCGGTGCCTCCCGGCGCGGGCGCGCGGTGCGTTCGTTACCTGGCGCTCGGCGGCGGCTCCTTCCTCACCTGTGCGCGCCTCTGCCAATGGCAGCGCACCTGGCGGCCGCGCCGCCCAATCAGCGCGCGGCTCGTCCCTCTCCCCGCTCCTTTAGTGAAAGAATCCAGCGCTGCTCGGAAAAGTTACCTGTGCGCGCCCGGCCCGGCCGCTCTCCCGTGCCGAGCCCCGCCGGCGCCCCAGCCCCGCCGCTCCCCACATGCCAGGGGGAGGGGGCTCTACCTGTCCTGCCTCGGCGGCTGGCTGTGGAGCCGGGAGAGGGGGGGAAGGAAAGCAGAATTACCAGTAGCTCTGGTTCTGCCGTCCCGGGCGTTCACACGCACACCTTCACCTGCACAGACCTGAAAGTCCAGTTCCGCCAGGCAGACGGAGGCACCGGGAAAAGGGGAGAGAGTTCATTGGATCAAACATGTCACAAGAGACGGACAAGTAAGTGATCGCAGGCACGCCGCTGCGCCCGCTGCGCGGGGCGGCCCGCCGGGCTGGCCGTGTTCCCCTTCGCCGGTGGCGGACGCGGACCCGCCGGGACGGCGCTTCTCCCTCTTCTCCCTCCTACAGCGACGCCGGACCGGGCGCACAGACACTCCGGAGCCCCCGAGGACGAGGCTACGGCTCGCGGGCCCGCACCTCGCTCTCCGTCTGGCCGTGGGGCTGCGCGATTATTTGTTTAATTCCCTTTTTGTTTAGTTTTCTTGTTTATTTGTTTGTGTTGTGTTGTTTTCTCTCCCTCACCTCGAGGGTCGCTTTTAGTGACAGAGAGCTCCTCGCCCTGGAAGAGCAGAGTGGCCTCCGCCCGCCAAAGGCCTCGGACGTAAAGTGCTTCTTGGCTTTTGTGTTGGCGCAACAAAGGGCTTTTATCCCCAAAGGGCCGGGCACGGCCATCTTCCTCCCCTCGGCTGGGGCCGGCGGGAGGAAGGCCCTGGCTCGGCCCAGGTGCTCCCCGGCCGTTCCATGCGGCGCCTTCAGCCTCGCCGTCCTGACCTTGTTTTCCCGGCGGGACGCCTGGGCGAGCCCGCGGCTGCCCGGAGACCGGCGGGGTTAAAAAGTAACTTTCCCAGTAGTGAGGCCGAAGGAAAAAGAAGAAGAGGAGAGGGAAGTATCCCGTTCCTGCCGGCCCTGGGCCCTCCGCAGCCCCTCTCCCGCCCAGGCCCGGCGGTAGCAAGGCCAGGACAGAGCGGCGGTGCAGGGAGTACTCCCATTGTGTCCCAGGGCCGCCGGCCGTGGTGCTGGGTTCGCCCCGCCCGGGACGCACAGGACCGCGGCAGGGACAGCGGTGGGCTCGATGTCCCCGGCACGGGGAGCGCCGCCAGGAGCCGTCGGTGGGCGCGGAGGCCGCGGCGTGCGCCGCTCCTGCCACCCAGGCTCCGCCAGCGCCCGGCGCCGAGCGGCCCAGGCTGGGGATGGGTTAAGTAGCCCCGGTAAGTAACTCGCACAGGCGATGCTGCGCTCCCGCCATGGCGGCGGGTGGCTCGGCGTGGCGCCCAGAGCCGCCGTGAGGCAGCCAGGCGGGAAGGCCATTTTCCCTGCTCGGGTGGTTAGTGTTTCTGCAGGAGGCGGCTGGCGAGAGTTACGGTGTAAGGAAGATGGAGGGCGGGAGGTGGCTGTTTTGTTTTACTGCTGCCCCGGTGCCGGTAGGAGTGCCCCAAACACGGGTGTGATCTCGGCTACGTTTGGTGTTGCTCAGGTGCCAGCCCTGGTAGGGCTCCCCAGAGCCTTTGTGCCAGAGGACGTGGAGAGGAGGAGCCTAATGTTGGAGAGAGGCTTGGTGACAACCTGCCTATCAAAGAGTGAAAGAAGGAGATTACGCGACAAAAGAAAACAGCAGGGTTGGGTCCCTCGATAGGGAAGAGACAGGATGGTTCAGAGAGGAAAGATTAAACAAAAATATTAAGCCTGGACTTTTCAAACATCCGCTGACAGTGGGATTTTACGAAGATAGCTACTCACCTGAAATTAAGCTGATTTGGGGTACGGGTTGAGAGTGGCATTTAGGAGTTCATTTGAGCTGGGATGGGAACTAATGCCTTAGGTGGCCAGATTAGAGCAGTAAATGATTAAAGTGCAAGGAAGGGAATAAAGACAGAGCCCTGAGGGGCGCGGGTGAGTAAAGGAGCAGCTGAAAGAGCAGTCGTTCAGTTGAGAGGGGAACCAGATTAACTGTGGAAGAGCTGACAAGCAGTGATAGAGGGCATCCCAAAGAAACGGGCAATTCCAGAACTGCACGAAGGTGAAAGGGGCCTATAAGTTACTTCCTGGCTAAGCTTAGTTGCCAGTAGTTTCAGCAGCCAGAAACTAGGCTGCGGCAGATCAAGGGCAGTTAATGGGAGTGGGAGGGAAATATGGAGAGGTGGAGGGGTCAGAAGAACAACTTCGCACTATAGTTGGTTTTGAATCAGAAAAACAGTGGAGAGGAAATCTAACTCATGTAAGAAACCAGGGCAAAAGTGGTTTCCCTCTGGGTCTAGGATGCTGCTGAGATACCGGACTATCCTTCCTTTCCAACAGGAACAATATGGCATACGTTTAAGCTATTGAGACTGGAGCATTAATGCTCTTCATCCCCTGCTCTGTGTAGTGCTGTTGCTGTTACCACTGTGAGGAACTTAAGCACAGTGCAGAGCACGCAACCTCAAATAACAGCACTTGCTCCGTTGCAGGTATGCCTGTGATCTGTTTCTGGGTAAGGTGTTTAGAAAATTCATAGGTTATAGGTAAGAGTTTGAAAAGGAAATGAAGAGTGAAGAAATCCCCTGTGGTCTCTATATGCGAGTGTAACATGAGAAGATAAATAGATTAGTTTCCAGAAGAGATGACCAGATGGAATGAGATAATAGACTGGTGTGAGGAGTTTGCATGGGAAGGTTTTTGGTGGTTATTATTTTTTTTCTTTAGGCTCTAATTATATCCAATTAGAACTTAATCCAGAGAGTACATTATTTTCCTCCACATGGCCTTTCTTTTCCTTAAAACCAGATCTTCCCTACAGGCAAGACTGGAGAGTGGAGCTCATTATTTCAGTCAGTTAATTTGTCAGAGTCAGTGGACATGTTTTTGTGGGGCTTGTGCTACTAAAGTGCTGATGTAGAGGACTAAGCAGGGGAGGGGATCTAGAAAATGTGGAAAAATACATTCTGTGGGACTAGCTGGCTTTTCTGAAGAGGTGGTGGGCCTTTCTGCACCACTACACAGAGCTGCCTGCAGTGTTTCTCTTTGGAGAGAGCAGTATGGACAACTTCTGAAGTGCTTTAGGGGAGGAAGGTGGACAATTAGGTGAAAATGCTAAATAACCCGGTATTTGATTATAATGCTAACTGAGGAGCTTGGAAGGGGAGATTATCCTTAAGATAGGTGTACTATCTCCTTGTCTTTCCCTTTAGTCTTTCTGCCTAAGCTGGGTCTTGTGTACTTGCTTCCACAAACTCTGGGGTCAGGGGAGATAAGGCATGATTGCACATGCATTTTTCAGACGTAGTACCCGACTTAAGCAGGCTGTGGCCACTTGTTCCTACCTCTGTTCCACCCTCTCAGGTGTCAGTAGAGCTGTTTGTGCAGCTAGAGAACTGGCTCAGAGTGGAGGTTAGTTTTGACATCCATTTTTCATCGGTCTGGGTTCATATGCAGTGGGGGTGCAAGCAAATGGCAGGTGTTAAGAAAACAACTATTCAAACTATAATCTCTGCAGAAGGAAGTGCATGTCCCTCCCACTCTGAGTGTTTTGGAGGTCTGTGCTGCTGCTTCCGTTATTATCCAGTTTCCAGATCCTTTGAGGGGAACCTGGGGATTGATGAAGGCTGGGGGACATAGGGTGGGGAGGAGGCAGCATCCCTTTTGCAGGGTGAAAAGATGATTCTAGGGCACACTTCTGTATTTATAGGCTAAAGTTGTTCTTTTGTAGTATACAAAAGAAGTGATTGCCACAAAACTCCAGAGTCATGGCTCTAGTGCATTCAGGAGCAAATCAGTGGGCTCACTACTTGTGAGACTTAACTGGGTTTTAGAAAAATTGACAGTACTTCTGTGAACGAGGAGCAGCAATTGTACAACCGTTTGGGATCTGTGTTGTAAATGCCACAGTGTGTCCCTGCTGCTCCTGGGGGTGTGTGAAGGCCCAGGTGGGCTGGGTAAGCAGTTGCTGGAAGGGCAGGCTCGTGGCAGGCCCCAGCACGCTGGCTGCCGTGGCTCTCTCTGCTGGCTGGCCAGCTGCCTGACTGCCCCCCGTTAGGCTCCCAACAGCCCAGGGTGTGCAGAGTTACTCAGGACACCAGCTAGCCGGGCTGGGGCATGCTCAGACTGCCCACATAAAGGACGACTTGAGGCAGCCTGGGTCTGCAGCGGAGCATGTGCTTGTAGGTAAATAAGCGAGTGAAGTGCGAGCCCGTAGGTGGGAATCGGTTCAGACCTGTCCCCATGTGTCAGTGGAGGCACGTTCACATCGAGCTTGCTGCTTGGTAGTATCTGGGGCAGAAGTTGATCTTGGGCTCTTTACAGGGTAATTTTGATTTACTGTTTTCTCCTCAGTGTGTGAATTTAGTGCCTTCATAATATTTAACTTGTGCATCTAGTACTATAACACAAAGGAGGTTTGTCATTTATAATGTGATTCTGTGTTTTGTTCTTAATTTTTTCTTTGAGGGTCAAACACGTTTCCCATCAGTGGATATTATGTAGCAATTAGGGGACAAATCACTCAATATTTTTTTTCCCCCACAGCTGATTGTCTGAATAGGATATCCAATGAGATTAGTTTTCCAGAGTGTTACTCATCTGGGAATGAATGAAGAAATAGGAATTAGATGTGTTTAGTTCTTGTGCTTTTCAAATGTCAGACATGCTGTCACAGATGTTCCCTAGAAAACCATTTCTGTGCAAGGAAGGTGGAAAATCAGTGTGCAGAACCTCATAGAACTCATAACTGTAAGTTGACTAAGAGGAGTAAGAGTCTCAAATGGTTAGGTCTTGCTGTTTACACTGCTGTCTCTCTGGTGCTGGAGTCTGAGACCAGACTGAAGATCAAAGCCAAAGAGGAGGGAGGGGGTTTTCCCAGGTCACTTTAACTTGATTGTAATGATCACATAACCTCTTCCCTGTGGAAGGGTCAGCATCATCCTTGTTTTGGCTGGGACATCTGAAGGGGAAATGATATTACACCAGTTGATGTTTGTTGTCAAACATTTTCACAAATACTAATCCAGTGCAGTGGTTACCTTACATATTTTTTTTATTAAGAAGTGGCCAATTAAGCTGCCCTTTTTTGTATATACACGAAATAGCACTTGCAGATGCTAATTTAGGAATTAATCCTGGGATGAATCTTCATTAGCTTTTTAATCGGTGATTGGGACAATACTAGCTAAAGGAAGAGAAGTAATTATTTCAGACGTCTTAATATACAGGGATATTGTTCTGTTCTTCTGCAGTGCTAACATCATAAAAAAGACAGTGGTTGCTTACAAAATATTTAACCAGGGAAACCATATCAAGTACATGTGAACTATGAAGTCAAACATTGCAATATATCTATAGTTTGAGAGTATGTCTCAAACATTAAAGATTAAATATATAGATTTTTTTTCATATATATTTATCTATTTATAGCTGTATATTTATATATATAGATTTGTTAATTTTTCTAATTTGGAGAGGCAATGGTATATTCCATAATAATGTATTTAAGTAGTTCTGTAAAGTATATTTTTGGGTTTGTATACTTTTAAAAAATATTTGTGGGAAATCTTGACTCCCAGGTTTGGTTTTTTGAATTCATGTTTTCCTTCTGGCTACGTAAAAGATTTAATATCCTGAAAAAACAGCAATCAGTGCTATCAGTGCAGTAACTATTCCATTTCCATTAACTAAATGGAAGCAGTGAATGAGCAAGGACCATGGGGCCAAGGGTCAGGTTAAATTGCAGGAGGTCTGGGCAGCCTTGTCGTGACCTGTTTTTAATTTTAAAGCCTGCTTTGAGCTGCTTCAAGTCAACCAAAACAACCTTGGGTGCTATGCACACTCGAAATACTCTTAGGAAAACAGCGTGGCCTGCCATGAAGCTGCTAAATAATTGCTAATTTTGATCAACTCTGTCAGCTCCTGTAGAAATGCTGTGAGCTTCAGGTTTTCCTCATTTTTTGAGATGTCAGTGATTTTTTTACAAATGTGCTGAAGCCTGTCCTTTGTTTGAGACTCTGTCTTAGTTTAAAAAAAAAAAAGCAACAAGCTTAGTACATGAGTAACAAAAGATTGTCTGGTAGAAATAATATTTAATTACAAGTGAAAGAAAAAAAGTCTTTGAAATCATAGGTATAAAAAGTCTGTCTCAGGGTAAGTAATTGCCTACTTGAACTAGTCCTCAGTAGGCATTTATCTGTATGTATTTAAACCTTGTGTCAGATTTTTTTCGTACTTCCGCTTTGACATAGTTAATAATAATTTTTTGTCAATGTTAATGAATCACCTATTTGTTTTAATCTCTTTATCACTGTTGCATGCTCAAGTTATTTTGGTTCAGAGTAAAAACAAATAAAACTTCTACTGGGCATCAGTTGTTAAACTAGTCTGTTTTGCCATTCGTTGTTGCTATTCTTAATATATTTTACTTCCTCTCAGAGTGTTTAGTAAAGGTAAAATAATTTCTTGTAATTTCTTGTAACCATTTCACGTGCGTAATCTTGTTCAGATTTGTCTTGTGCTCAAAAAGTATAATTGTCCCAAAATTGCAAGAGTCCCAAACTCACATTCATTAGAAGGCAAAGTGACTCAGCCTCTTTAATGGGAGCTTTTTCCTTGGTATGGACTTCTGGCTGGGCCAGAGGGCATCTTACCTTTTTGTTTCCTGGTGGTAGAAATGCTTTGGTTTTTGGTTTGTTTTTTTTTTTTTTTCCCCCCTTCACTCTCAACTCATTTGTATATTTATATAGTCACTGGATTGGGTTAAGTACGTTTTGGAGACCTGTTGTGCTTCTGGGAATGGTGTGATTGTTGGTTATGAAAGACAAAATGCTGAGACATGTGGGCCATAATTTTCCTGTTCGTTAAATGTTTGTGCTCCTTTCTAGTTTTAACGGAACCCTATTATCTAATTGAAACAACAGTATTGCAGACTATTTAATTATACCTTTGGCAATAAATCCTGACGAGTCTCAACTTTTTTTTTATAACTAAATAAATCAAAACTTGCAATGAGCCTCACAAGTTGTTGGGGGATTTTTTTGTGGTGTTTTGTTTGTTTGTTTTGTTTATAATTTGTTTTCAAGTAGTCAGAGTAGTATTCTGAAGGTAGTAAACGTGGGCCAAAACTAACATTAGAATCTTTGAAACAAATGGTTTCAAGCACTAGGACTAGCTTTGATTTATACTTCTCTGTGTAATGAGTACAGGCAGAAATTTATTATCTGGAATCTGAAGTTTAACTTATGCAGCTTCTGTGGGATCTGTCCTGCATTTTAAATGGTCATAGTACTTCATTTTGTGCCTGTGAGTTCGTATGTATGTGCATTAGTTTTAAGACAAATTGCATGAACATCTGTTCTAGATCTGTTTTATAGTTATAGCTGAACTGAGATTTGTCTAAATGTAAAATGAACTTACAGAAGGGTTGAGAGCTACTGAAACATTTGTAAATGATAATACTCTGCCCTCCTTAGTTGTATCAAAACTGAAGTGGGAACTTCTGCTCTCTTTTCTGGTTCTTGGATGTGTCTGGAGCATGCTCCTGTACTTTGTCACACCAAGTGAAACATGGCTGTTCTACAAGTTCACCATTTCTTTGACTTTGCACTGGAAGAAAGATCAGGATGCAACATGGTGTGTGATGCACGTCTGTGTGCAACAGAAGTGGTCCCGTTGGCTAGCATCTTGTTTTAGCATTTCCAGATTGGAGACAGTTGCCTTGGTCACCTTCTTATCATGCAGCTAACAAGGAGCTTATGATAAATATCCTATGGCCTTGATGTGCTGGGCTGGGAACAAGGGTGACATGAGTCTGTCTTGCCTTTTCCAGTTATTTGACTAGTGCTAAAATTTCTGGATGCTTTATAACAGCTGTGTGGACCAAAGCCTCGTATCCCTTCTCTTGAAGGAACAGTTTGCAGAAGATGTGTGCAGAAGTGCCTGGTGCTCTAATCTCACCTGTGTGAGAATGGGCAGGCTCAGGCCTGGGCTGAAACCTGGAAATTGGAACCTGTCCCGTTCTCCTGCCTCACACACATCACTTGTGTGTTCCCAACTGGCAGCTCGCCTCTGCAGGGAGGGAAAAGTCCTCCTGCATTGTGGTGAAGAACTCTGCAGGTATATTCATGGAGCCAGCTTGATTGCAACTTTTTTTTTTTTTTTTAAACTTGCTGTAAGAACAAATGCAGTGTCAAAAGAAAATGCAGTTAAAAATGGAAGTGCCTGGGCTGGGTGTCCACCTTGGCTGTTTAAACAATCTGCTTTGGATTTCAGGGCTGAATTTCCTGGGCAAGGCAAAAGATGTGGGGCAGGTAGGAAAAGGCTTTATTTCCCACTAGTGCCAACTAGATCAGGATGTAATGCTGAGCATATGATGGAGCAGGATGCAGATGTACTTGATGCAGCATAGCTGCATCAGTCTGCTTTATGTTCAGTGGCAGATATAGCTGAGAAGTTAAGGGCTGCTTGAACTTTGCAAATTCAAGAGAAAGCTCTTGAGCATCAAAATTGGTTTTGAGAGACTGGCAGGCAAGACACCTTGTTTCTGAATAAAAGGAAGCTCTGATCACCAAGCCTTTTACCACTGTTCATGAGCGTGTTAATGGGCAATTCTGATTCATTGTAAACTAATTCGCAAATTGCATCAAGTTGGGTGAGAATTTGCCTGTAGTAGGATTTTATAGCCCGAAGGGCAGGCTGTTGTATGTTCATTATCTTTAATCCGAGGAAGAGCTTGAAAGGCTGGCCCCTTCCATTTAGCTGATTTTTTGGTGTTAAGTACAATGTACCTCTAATTTACATTGTTGTACTGCAGTAACTGAATTGAAACGATGTTTTGGGTATCTTTATATTTATACACTACACTTGTATAGGTTTTATAAAATTCTATAATCTTAATTTTAAAAAGTTCAAAAAAATCACTGTAACTGCTGGTAATCTGGAAAATTTATGTATGTTTTATGAAAACACAAATCACTTTGAATGGTATGAACAGGAAAATCTCTACTAAGCAGTGGGGAGAAAAAGATTTTGCAAAATTAAGGCCATCGGAAGTTTAGTGTTGACATAAATGCTCCAGTGTCAGAGCAATCTAACTCCTAGCTAGACCATTCCCCAGAAAATACCTTTCATTCTCGCACACTTATTACTGTTTGACATGAAACAATGGAAACATTTTGCATTCATGAGGAGCTCAAGTTTGAAAGGAAACATTTACTTTTTAGACACAAAGTAGCCTGAATTCTTCAGCTTTTTCTCGATGATAATATGAGAGTATGTTTTCAGCTTGTACAAGTGCGTCCTTCATAGCTGTGTTCTGGTTAGCACACACCCTGACGCCCAGATAAAGGGGTGGTGGGCTGGCCCGGGTGAGGAATGAGCGCAGCAGGGGTTGCTCTTGTTCTCTGTTCTGTAGCAGGATTTTAGGTGTGACTGGGGCTACAGTGGGTATTTGCTAGTATTGCTGGTCAGGTTGACTGGGAATCTTGGAATCTTGGCCTTTCTTCCTTAAGTGTGTGGTTCTTGGTGGATGCGGTCACTGATGGATTTGCAGCTTTTGATAAGATCCATAGATCTGTGGATCTGCTAATTGCAGGCTCCAAATTAGGGTTTTCTTTCAGCTGGGATGGTCAGAGCATCTGTACAGTGGGATTGCTGTTCTCGTAGATGTCACCCTTTGTCTTCCATGTGGTCCAGGTGCCACCAGTCACTCTCCTCCCAGGCAGGTGCCAGCTGTCATCGGTTGCACAGCTGTAACAGTTGGGGCTGCCCTGTCATGGAAGGATGACTGACAAGACCAGGGGAGTTTCTGTGTAGAGCCTCACTTAGGATGTTGGGTTTTCTTGGCACATATTAAAATACGATGTATTTATCTCCTCTGTTAATGGAGGACTTTGCTACCCCTCTGTCATATTTAGCTGGAATCGTCCAGGAGGTTCAGAAGTCGTGCAAAAAGGAAAGGGAATGCATGTGCATGCACAAATCTCATTTCTTCAGAGAAATGCTCCCTCTCATCCAAACAACCTTATTTTTTAGAGAAGTTTTCTTTAAGTGAGCCCAATTGTTTTGGATGACTGCTTTGGCTATAATCTTTGAAATGAGTGACTATGCTAAATCATGATAATTAGCTCTGACCATTAACCTCCCACAGAGCTGATTACAGGGATAGAAGTGATCAGGAAGTTTTTTATTTTTCTTAGTACTATTGTTTCAGTCTGTTTGCAGTGTAAACACAATGAGTGTGTCAGTTGGTTATGCTGCAGACCATCTCTGAAGGCAGAGGAGACAGATACTTTGTTGTCAAATGTGAAAACCTGAGTTTTAGAAAAAACATGCTCTGGAGAGATGTTGGGAAGGCTCTAGGTCTGTGCACCTGTGCCTTTCCAACCATCCCAACTGTTTACTTACTGAGTTGCTATTTCTAGAGCGTTTATCCCCTTTGCTTTGGCTTCTCCCCAACGCAATCAGATATGCACCTCTGAGAGACTGCACTCTGGTCATTGCTTTAAGATCACCTTGGCTAAGTTAGAGTTGCAGAGATTGACTCCTCCCCTGCCGCATTTTTACAGACAAGCACAGCTCAAGTCTTAGAAGGTGTGTTTTTAAAGGGATCTTGCTGTCTGACTGTAGTGCTCATAAATCAGTTATGACTGTCGCTTGGCTGTGAGTGCTCCGAGTAACAAAAGGCAGTTATAGATTTTAAGGGAAGATTGCTACAGGAAGAAGGGCGAGCGGGATTTTGTGCATTGCAATGGGCAGCCGCCCATGCGGTGAAACAGCCTGGATTTAGCTGAAGGGGAGCTTTGTTGAGGAAAGGAGAATCCTTGCTTGTAATAATTGCCTCAAAGCCAGGGAGAACTGACTACTCCAGAGTGGAAACAGGCTCTCAGCTACCACTGGCACAAACAGCAGGGCTGTCGCAAATCTGATGTGAGTTGCTAACAATAAGGTATTGAGAAGGCAAGTAGACCTAGCAGTTCTCCCTGTATTTCCTTAGGCTCCTAATTTATGCTCAGCTTCACTTGCTGAAGCAAACCTGTAACAACACAAAAATGTATACTTGGAAACAAGAGGGACAAAAATCTTCAGCAAAAGGTCAGGCAGAAAGGTCCTCAAAAAAAAAAAAAAAGGCAAGTTTCAAAAAATCCAGTTATTTCATGTGAAAGGAAAATAGAACCGGTACTGTAGTTGGCTGTATTTTCTGATACGAAGCTATGAAATGTTCTCTTCCCCTACAGAGCTCATAAAATTGTGCTCTGTGTACCAGATGGATTACTTTGTTTTTCATTAAATAAAGAAACTTGTAAACAGTGCTCTGTACCATAGAGATTATAATCTCTGCCATCCCCCTCCTCTTCCTTAAACACTGGAGCACGCACTTTGCAAGTTGGACTTGTACCACAGTGGAGCTCTGGCGAGGCCCCAGCCTTCTGCTGGCCCCTGCAGCTTGGGGGCCAGGCAAGGCATGCTCCTGGCATCTGAGAGCATTTACTGCGTGGGTTCAGTTGTGCTTTTATCAAACCCTATTTCTGAAAACAAATAAAAGTCTTGTTTGCACAGTTTAAATGCCACTCTCTGTGCAAGAGCAGCAGTTGGTTGGGTTAGATCTGTGGAGCTGGCCCTGGTGCAGGTAGGAGAGAGCAGAAAGAGGAGACTGACTACTGAACTGGCTCTTATGTGGAAGATAGCAAAAAGTGTTTTATGGAGGTCACCAAGAATAACTACTAGTTTTATCAGTTAAGTTGGTATATTTAGTTATTCTGTCATCTCTGCAGCTTTCAAATTTGTAGAGATGTAATGTGTTAAAAGTTTCGTTGTGATCCTTGTAACCTGAGCCATAATTCTTGACAATGCTCTTGTAACACCCACGAAGCAGCACGCTCCTCACTCCACTATTTCCAGTGCCTAATCTGTTTGCCTACTCTCTTATGTAATAGGCCCACAACTTTTTTTTTTAACTTAGTCTTTTATCAGTAAGTTTATTGAACAATTTGCAAAAGCAAGTGCTATTATCTTCATTTATGTTTCCATTATACTGGAAATTTCAGCCATAGCTGTGGTGCAGCAGCTTCTCATGCGGTAATCACAGGCACTGGTCAGTTTGTACTACTTTCAGGCTGGAGGAAACTGCTTTGCTGCAAATGCCACTCACTAATGGTCTTGTGTATGTTACCATGCGTCTATAACTAGATGTGGTACGTGATGAACTGTGAATTGAGATAAAATATGTTGACTTCTCTTCCATTCACTGGACCTATTGCTCATGTCCTGTTACAGAAAACTTCTCTGAAATTACTCTCTAAAAGCAGAAATAGCTTAATTTTAAGGTGTACCCACTTAATTAATACTGAACTATACTCTGTTTGGGTGAACCCTAGATTAGTATTAGATGCTTTTTCTTGTTTTTCATTCATGTTTTCTTATGTTAGTTAAATGTTGGATTTTTTTTTCCCCTAATCAAGTGTACATCAAGCAAAAATACTGGGGCAAAATGTTCTTATATTGTTGCTGCATTTTTTTTCCAAATAGCTTTAAAATATTTTGGTAGCTCTATCTGTATATTAGTAAAAATACATTTGAATTATTATCACAAGATCTGCACGCATTAAAAGTTTTTTTTTAAGTACTGAAGATACCTAATACTGATAAATATTTGTCACCAAGTGTAATACAGAGATGCTTGCTTGATGTAATCATATAACTTTAATTGAGGTATTTGATGTTCTTTACCATGCCTTGTGAATAAAGTAATCCCTTCTGGATCACAATTTTATTCTTCCTGTCTATGCAGTAACAAGCGACTTGTGGCCTTAGTGCCAAATGACACTTCATTCAACACCAGACGAGCCTACACCAGTGAAGATGAAGCCTGGAAGTCGTATTTGGAGAATCCCCTAACAGCAGCTACCAAGGCTATGATGAGCATAAATGGTGATGAGGACAGTGCTGCTGCTCTTGGCCTATTGTATGACTATTATAAAGTAGGTAATTCTGTCATTATCCCTCCCTGCTGCACTAGCAGGGACCACTCTTAGAGGCATCAAAAGAGCCAGTTTTCGAAGACAGAAGTCACTGCATCTTGTTTTCTCTCTAATGTTCCCATCAAACACCTGTTCCATTATAAGAAGGCTGTCTGAAACAGTTTGATAAATTTAATTCTGGAGAGAAAAAAATATCAGAATTCCCATATTCAATTTTCTACCATGTTTTCTTTTTGAGAATAGTGTTCTTCCTGTTCCTCTGCAAGAACATGGGATGGTACTTGAAATATTCTTTAAAAAGTGTAAAAGGGGAGGCCTTGTCCATCTGTACATTTGTCTGCTTTTCTGGTTCATTCCACACATGTTTTAGTTTGCTCTTTAACTGGGATATCTCTCATCTGACAATTTCCCATGTTATTTTCGTTTGTATAATGATTGCAGTAGGCTGTATACAAACCTGCAGTGAGGTCTAGCCCTTGCACTGGAAGTTTGCAGGACAGAAATGGAGCTGGACACAGAGCCAAAGATCTAAGTCAATTTACAGGAAAAGCACTGACAGTTTGTTTGTCATGTTCTAAACCCAGGGCTTTACATACATCTCGGTAAATTTTTTTGTTTTAATATATGTGTTTCGTAGTGTTTAAGTAAAGCTATGTTTGAGATTTTTGCTGAAATCAGAAGAGAGTCCTACAGAGTGCATCTCTGTGCAATGCAAAAATGTCACTCTGAAACCCATGCTTACTCCTTGGTACTCTGCAAATAGAATCAATGTGGCCTCCCAAGAACTAAAGTATGAAATTGTTCATTTCACTGTAACTATCTCCATACCCCTGAAGTCTGCCTTGGACAGATCTTCTGTGAAAGCCAGCACAGCAATGCCAGGTCCCCTTGTAATTCATGAAGAAGTAACAGGAATGGGAATTAAACACCTTTGCTGTATTAGTATTTATTAGTATAAATGCTTTTAATGAATGGATTCTTCTTTTTAATCTGTGACACTGAATGTTCAGGAGAAGGGGTTGTAGGGAAGATGCCAAATACAAACATTATGGTTAAATTTTGTTTTAATTGCTTTGCTGATTATATTTCAAGAGATGTTCCTTGCTTTTGTGTGTTGTTGTCAGTAGAGAAAACTTTGCACAGTGAGAAAGAAAAAAGGTCCTTTTCTTTGCTTGACACAGTTACCATAGTGCCAGAGTCTGTGAAATTATTATGGATTCATAAAATTCAGGATGTGTATGAGCATCTGGAGTATTGGCTTCTGTCTTAGTAATACCTTTGCATGTAGCAGTTCATTAATCTGATGAATTTTTGTAATAAAACCAGAAAATAGCCCTTTTCCTTCTCAAAACCATGTTCTAAAAAAAAAAAAAAAAAAAACATGTCTGTTCCTTGTTCCAGGCAGTTGCAAAAGACTTGGGGTTCAGATGGAATAAGGTGGGATTAACATCTCAAAGCCATTTCCAGCATTCAATCATAACTATTTTTGTCTTAAATAGGGAAGACATGGTAACTCTTGTTGATAATCCCAAAAAGGAACTTAAATCTTAACCTCTGTGCTGTAATGTGGAAGTGTAGAGGACTTCCAGTGCACCAGACTCTTGAATTGTCCTTATTTATTGTCTGGCTCATTTGTTCTGACATGCTGAATAATATTTTTGAAGGACTTTTTCCAGTCAATAGGAATTATTTGAATATAACTGTTTGGTTTTTATAACTTTTGTAGTGATATTTACCTAAACATAGACCCTCATTCAGAGAAAAATATATAACCTTAAACGGGAAATCAACATATGTAAACTGTGGCTTTTATCCCAGTTCAAAAATATATGAAGGAGGTTTTTCAACCAGCAGGATGCTTAATAGGGAAGGGAGATGTCCCTAAAAGCAAGCAAGACTCTGGCTAGAACTCTGTGACTCTGCTGCTGTCTTGCAGATATAGTTGATGTTATCACTGGCTACTGTAGTGCATGGTAATACTGTTTTTCCTCTAAAGTCAGATACTTTTCTGATATTTCTTCAAAATATTTAAAGGTAAAAAACATGGCTTTAGCATATTCTTAGGTCTATTCTTGCTCTTTAATCCTGAGTTAATTGCTGTGATGGAGTGGATATGTCTTCTTGTGCAAAAGATAGCTTAGAAGTTTTAGCTCCCAAGTTGCTGGTTCAGCAAGAAAAGAAAAATATGGTCATGGCAGCAACTTTGCCCTTGGTTATTTCATATCTGTGCTGGTGTCAGGACACTGGTATGTGGGAATACAAATCTTTTAAGTCACTTGGTGTCAATTCTCAGTCTGTCAAGTAGCCAGATTTGACTGTTTTTACCTCTAATAGCTGTTGATGCAATCAGCAAAGCAAAAGTCAGTGTTTCTGATGACATACCATCATGCCCTGACCTGTCCCCATACTAGGAAAGGGAAAGATTCACGAACTTTCCCTAGGTACAAGTCCTACACTCTCCAGGCTGCTCTCTTAACAAGAGGACTTACCTGGTCCTTATGGTTCAATTGAAAAGCCTCTTTTGTCTTAGCTAAAATGGTCTCAGTGCACAGCTCATCAAAGCATTGTATCTTCCTTCTCATCTTGTTTTATTCAATAAAAAGTGTGTGTGTGTTTTTGGAATAACATGAGCTTTGATTTTTGAGATAGCTTGGCCTAGCTTGGTATTCAGAAGATAGGACATAAAGAAGAGCTCTTTGCTCCTGACTGGTGTGCCCAAGAACTAGAAAAGAAAACAAATCCTACATTTTTTTTCTCTTTTGAAATTTTCTTCCTGTTCACAATCAGTCTCCCAAAGAAAAACAGCTCCTGGCATCTGTGAACTAGACAACACTGATAGACTTACATTTTTCTAGTTGTTGCAGTAGAGCAGTCTGAAGCTGCAAATGCCTGACAGTTGCATTTACCTGACCCCATGCCTGGTGTTGTTCTCAGGTTCCCAGAGATAAAAGGCTGTTGTCTGTTAACAAAGTGAGTGATAATCAAGAAGACCAAGATAAAAGGTACAGTATTATTCAAAATTATACACCTGGCTACTAAAAGTGTTGATCAGTTGTGAACTGAAGGAATTGTGAGAGCCTGAGGGGTCTATGGTTTTCTTTCAAAAGTTAAAAGAATGAAGGCAGTTTTGGTAAGCACATTTTACTCCCTTTTAATTGATTAGAAAAAATGGATAGTATTCTCAAACATGCAGTGTGGAAAGTAGCTGAGTTTTCCTATTTGTGTTTGGTGGTGTTTTGCTGCTGATGCTGAGATTAGTAAAATCAGATTATCTTGACAGTTGGCTATTGGCTGTTTTTCTTTGTTTTTTTGTTGTAGGGCAAAAAGTGAGTAGTTTGGCCTCAGTAACCTCATTTATAGAGTCTTATTTAAGTTACTTTATTTGCTGGGCAGATCCTAAATTAACTTTCTTAAAATCATTTGCTTAGACTGTTTTTCTCAGTCCTCTCAGATTTCAATTTTTTTCTGTAGGCTAAAAATTACTTGAGTCAAAGGAAGCTGCCTCCTACTATTAAGACCTGCAGAAAAGAAAGAGTATATTTTTGTAGAAAGAATGAAGTTTTTACATACTGGAAGGTATCTCCATATAAAACTATGACAGAGATGAGCTATGCAAGGTTTATTTCAGTGTAGCGAATTTGTGACAGCCTTAGATGGTCTCCACTAGCTGTTCATAAGATGATTGTTTCAATAGGTAGTAGTATAAATTTATTGTTTCAAAATAGGCTATGAAATGTTTTTTTAGGGACGGTTCTATAAATACCAGAGTAATTCCCAAATTGAGTGTGATTGACAAAACCAGCCTTCAGTGGAAAGCCAAGAGAGAGGAACTGTAGTGTCAGAGCATTTCTCCTGGGTTGAAAACAAAGCAGTGTAATACTACTAAAAGTTCTATGAGTTAACAGTTTTATGTCAGTTTAACTACTATCAGCAGTCAGACTGCTGTCAATGGCAACTGTGGGTAGATGTGCGAATGCTGCTGAGGTTACCTCGAAGCCACTATAGTTACTGATCTACTCTGCTACAATGGAATTCCTGGGCTTGCTCTTTTAGAAGAGCATTGGTACCAGAGTTAAGCAAACAGTAGTGGCCTGTCAAGCCTGAAAGAGCATGCCATCAGTGTATGAATTTTGCTGTTGACACTCTGCCTATTTTGTGTGCAAAATATATACTGTGAGTAATCCATGCCCTGCCTTACTCTTTATTCTTATTTTGTGTCTAAAGGCTGTTGCACTGCTGGATTGATTTTGCATCCAAATTATAAGATAAGGCAAGAGCAGTCCTGGATAACCAGAATTTATTGTAACAAGTCAAATTTAGTGTATTATCTTTTCCCATTCGTTAAAGAGCTCTGGACCTCTCTGCTTGCCTCACAATTTCTTTTGCCTAGTATTTGTTAATATATTACTTTTTATGGCAGTGGCTTATCAGAATTGAAAAATCTTCCCTGACATCTCAGACCGTTAAGCTATTTAAGGAGGGGATTTCCTCTATCAGGACAGTTCATAACATTTTTTGGTTTTGTCTCACAGAAATTGTCTTAATACCACGGAAGCTCAGAATAACTTAAGTGGGGGAGAGAACCGTGTGCAAGTCCTGAAGACGGTGCCAGTTAACCTTTCCTTGAATCAAGATCCTTTGGAGTCGTCCAAAAGGGAATACAACACAAATGTGTCTGGGAGCTCAACGCCCATCACAGGGACCGCAGTGACTGTGGTTAAAGCGGAGGAATTCACCCCTGTTTTTATGACCCCACAAACACACTATGCAAGAGGAGAAAACGAGGAGCACCGAGGCGTTATCTTTGAACCATACGAAGTGTCCAACATTGCTCCCCATACAAATTATCTCAAAGATGATCAGCGCAGTACTCCTGACAGTACCTACAGTGACACCTTCAAAGATGGAGGAACAGAAGTAAGTTTTTCACCTCAAATTAGCTTCTTCGAACTCCGTAAAAAGCTGTAAACAAGATAAGGATATTTGAGCTTGTAAACAAGATAAGGAGATTGGAACTGTTCACAAGAACCTTTAGAAGAACAATGATGCTTGTTTCAACAAATTAATTTCTACTCCTTGCTGTGTTCCCATCAGTCTGTGTTCTGATTTATAGGGGAGCATCATGAAGCATTTCAGAAGACAACTTTAAAGATGCTTATTGAAAATTCTGAGAATAATAAATATTGGGGCTTTTTTTGTCTTTGGGGATAGTGTGTCAAGTAAAAAATAGTTGTTACTCTGAAAGAAGATTTACTTACCATTAACAAGATCTGCCTTCAGACCTATTCATAACAGTAAGAAATAGCCACTTTGTAGCAATGAAATTCTAGATGTTCTTTTGAAAATGCAAATGAGTATCAACAGCCTCTGCTGCTGGATAAACCCAAGTAATTTACTCAGAAGCTGTTTGTTGCACTAAGTTCTGTTCTGCAACACAAGCAAGTGAGAAAAAGTAGCAGAATTAGACTACAAGAGGGGAACAGAGAATTCAACAAGCAAGGAACACTGCATGTATATGTACAGGAATGAGGAGAAAAAAGGCAAGGAGAGCTCCCTCTATTTTACAATTATGCTGAGTCAAAGTAATTTTACAGTCAGCTTTAGTATGGTGAGTACCCTCTGACTGCTTTTGCCTGCTGCAGAATAATGCAGACAAGCTGGAATTGTAGAAGGATAAAGACTATTTAAAGCTGACAGTGATTCCATTACATTGGTTTGTTCTGGG
Source organism: Picathartes gymnocephalus (assembly GCA_013390045.1). Taxonomy (NCBI): domain Eukaryota; kingdom Metazoa; phylum Chordata; class Aves; order Passeriformes; family Picathartidae; genus Picathartes; species Picathartes gymnocephalus. The sequence goes on along the minus strand of WEKY01003603.1, from coordinate 198,882 downwards.
ACATGCTGCTGGGAGGTTCCCAAACAGCCCATCTGCCCTGTGCAGAGAGCTGTCAAACATGCAAACTTGTTAAATTTGGATGTAAAAAGCACCTTTACATCTATGTTGGCTTTGCATCCCAAATTCTGTGTTATAGTAGTTTTCTTACAATCGTAATGTACTGTTACACGTTTCTAAAATTATTGGTTAATAACAGGATGCCATACTTGTCATCTAGGATTTCTGTGCAGTCTGTGGAGAAAGAATCAGTTCAAATCCTCTTGCCAAAAGTGGGTGGAGTGGTTTTCTAAGTGCACTCACTCCTCTCCATCTTCATCTCTCCTCTTAACTCTACAAGGGCCATTGGACAATTAACTTTAGGTCCCAGCCATAGTTGTTAGATGAGGTGTGTGCCACTCTTGGTGGCCTTTTAGCCCCAAGCGTTCACATCCATGTGGCATGGGAGCAGGAAGAGCTTTGCCACCCTGCTGCAGCCTCACTCAACACTGAGCCTGTCCTGTTGTTTTTTCTCAACTGCCCAAACCCTAGGATGTGCTTTGCCCGGCCATGCTCTGACTGCTTCTCCAGCCACTGTTGTATAGGCACAGCTGGATGAAGCAGGTGTGAGGAAACCATAAGGTAAAATGTCAAAACATACCAAAAGAAACGTAGGCTAAGTTAGTGTTTAGAAGTAGGAATGCTGTTGTTCTTACTAGTTTTCGTAAGTGCTTGCAAAGTTTTTCCTAAGTACTGGTGAGAATGACTGTGTTTGGATTTGCTCTAATACTTACTCAATTTTCAAACACATTATAAATACATATTTAGAAATGCTTTCAAAACTTTTATAGAGTAACTTAGTTGTGTTATACTGAAGGAGTGGTGAGTTTTTGAAGATGCCTGTGGTAGTGGACACTTTGGTCAATTGCTTGCTGTGTTCTTTGGATACAATTTTAACAATTATATAACTATACTGTTCTCATCTCTTTCATTTTCTTGTTTACCTGTGCTTAGTTTGTTAGTTCTTTATAGTATAAATAAATTCTTGGAGGTTAGGTAAGTAAATTGTGTGGTTTTTACAATGTCAACTTCTGACCTTCATATACAATGTGGCTAGCATATTAATACACTCCAGTTTTTAGGTGTTTTGAGTTTTAAATGGTTGATGGTTTCTTCTGAGTTGTCTTTAAATAAATATAGTTACACTTTTGTTGGTATTTGCATTTGAATTGTATCAAACAGTATTTAATTGGTCTTATTTTTCAGAAGTATCGGAGTGTGTCAGTGGGGGCTGAAGAATATATTTATGAACAAACAAGGTATGGTGTAAGATTTGCAATGTGTTGAGTGGCATCAGGCAGGAATGTATGGAGGTGTAGCCTGCCTGTGTCCACTTACCACCCTTCCTTTCTTCACCCTAGGGTACCTACAGGGCTACCTTCATGCTGCCAAACATCGGTCTCCTCTTATTCTCTTGCTCATATTAGCTCTTGGATCTGGCCATTTTATCTCTTCATCTATTACCTTCCCTCAGCATTGTTTTAAATTAGTAACTCATCAGTAGCCCCCCTGAGATATGCAAGATGAAAACTGTTGAGAAGTTTCCCAGTTAAAAGAGCATAGCTTTGACAGCCAGGTCATAAAAAATCTTTTTGGGGTGGCAGAATGCACAAGTCAAATGTCCAGGACAGTTGAAAAGCTTCAAAAATTGAAGTTTGAAAAGAATACTGTTCTCCCTAAGCACAAAAAAACGTGTATGTAGCATGGGCAAACACTGCAGAGTCCCTTTATCTAGTAAAGACTGTAATCACTAAAGTTTTTAAGCTCATGCTTCATTTCATGCTTGTGAATGGTTCTCTTTATATCTGAGAGATTAGTCTCACTTTGGAAACAGGAACATGCCTATGTAGTTTTCATGGATTAGGTGTGTGACTGTGATGAAGGTTCCTTGCAGCTTGATATTTTTCTGAAGAATGTTAAAACAATCATTAACTGCAGTGAGCTCAGAACTGAGTCATTATATAGGTAGAACATATGAAATAGATATTTAGCAAACACTGCTCAATTACTACACTGAACATTTGTAAAATTGAATCCTGAAGCATTGGTATTGTTAACAATTCTCACACATCTAAGTCTTTCATGCTATGGCCCAGGTCATGTTAGAATGAAATCTCTGAATGCGCATTAAGAAAATGCCCAGGAAAGATGTACATAATTTACCTGAAAGTGGGAGGCTCAGAAATGAGAATTTCAGATTGAAAAAAGAAGCAGTGAATATGAAAGTAATTGGAAGCCTGCTAGGAGATCTTAGTGACTACTCAGGGGCTTAGTTGAGACTCATGGTGAGGTTCAGAATAGTAGTATAATAATTTGAGTGACTGCAGTAAGTTTTAAGAGTGAGAGTAATCTTCCTGCTATAGGGCATGCTTTGATTGCCTGCTGGAAGCAAGAAGAAAACTCTCAAGTGGTACTGCACAGAGGCCCCAAAATTGGCCAAGTGCAGTGTGTCTGGGATTTACATTTTTTGACTGAAACATACAGAATACCAGGAAACAGAAGACCAGCCCGTGGCAGACTGTAAGGAGTTTTGTTGTGGCATTGTGTGTGTCTGACTTTGTTTATTCTAAGCCCTTCTCAGCACACATCCTCATTAGTTCTTCTGTCTGGTGTGAGGTTTTGGGGCACATCTCCCAGTGTGCTTCGATGTGTGTCATGCAGTGTTCTTGAGCACTCAACCTGCAGTCGCTTTGTGTGATGCTAAATCAAGGCTGTGCCCCTACCTCTAATGGGTGGTCCATCTGTGGGACAAGCGATGCAGCAGGATGGATGCTGGTTCTGCAGCACTGGTGGTGTAGCTCTTCCAGTCCACTCAGATGGGTCCACACTTACCAGTGTCAGCAGTTTCTCTGTTCCCCTTGCCCACGGGGCACACTGGAGGGGACAGTGGTGCCTTTGTGCTGCCCTCCCACTGCATGCAAGAGCCTTCATGGTGGCAGCAGCTGCGTTGTGTGGAAGTGCCAGTGCTGCTGCTGGTGGGTTGGATAGGTATAGATTGAGTGTTTGCTTGTTACCTTGGTTTTGCTTTGATTTGTAACTTGTAAGCAACTAGAAAAATGACTGGATTTCAATTTATAAGCTAAGACACACGTAAAAGTAGTCTTCATTTGATTGAATGATTGCTGCTAAACTGAATAATTGATACTAAGCTGTCTGAAACTCCTTTTGGGTGGAAAGACTGGATCTGTTGGGTTTTTTGTACCTTCTCTTCAAGTGGGGATTTAAATGTAATTATTAGTTCTATATTTTGTTGTGGGGCTTTTTCCATTGGATAGTTAAAATATCTTTTGTTTTCCTGTTATTTCTATATTGCTATGGCAGTACTATGATGATCCAGAGTATTTGCTTGAATTAGAAAGTTAAGGATACAGTGTTGTTTTGGACCAACATATTCCTCCATTTGGTTCTGCTTTAGCACTGCTTAAATATTTTGCTGAATTAGGACCTTTGTGAAAATGCTTCCACTGTATCTCCAGTTCATGAGGTCTCTTTGCAGTTTGAAAAAAGATTCTTTCTTTTTCAAGATCAACATTATTTTCATTTAAGAGAATTTGAGGAGCTGCAGGCATTGTTTTTATTGGATTATTGTTCAAGCCCATTATTGGAGGTGGTGGCTTCAGAGGCTCAGTGAGAATTGTTTCCAGCTAACAGTTCACTAGTTAATGGAGTCTTAACTTTTCATGGTTTGAGAAGTGCTTTGAAGTTGGAAAGTTCTTCTGTGAAAGAGGGTCTTTTTAAGATCTAAAATTTCAACACAAGAGCAAACTGTTTTTCCCTGGTATTTTTCTAAAGGGAGGTTACTTGATTGAAGATAAAGATAAATGTAGGCACTTCATTTAGTCTGACTAATTTTGAAAAAAACTTATAAGAACCTTGATTTTCATGTTGTCTTTAAACAGATGAACTTACTGTCCCTTCTCTTAGTATTCCTTCTTTGAACTGTGCTGAAAGTAGCAGTTGAACTTTCCATTATCTGTGTCCATCTTTTGCAACATGTTTTCTTCTGGTTGAGTTTTTTAAAAAATTATTTTTTTATTTATTTCTCTTTCTGCAACACTTGTAAGTTTAAATGTCTGTGGAGTTGATGATTTCATGCAAATCATACTGAATCCCCTCCTGGTAATTGACACTCTCATTGTGGGGTGCGTAGTCTTATACTTCATAATGGTTTCTTTCAGAGAAAGTACAGATATAGCCTTTGATCCAAGAAACTTACAGTCCAGATTGTTTTACACTTGACTGTGGGATCTGATGAAGTTGAAAAAAGAAAATTGCAATTTTAAATTGCCATGTGACATTTTCCTGGAATTTTGTTATTAGCTTCTTATGCCTTATACAATGCAATAATTACCTAATAAAAGAGAAAAGGAGAAAGTGATATGGATTTTGTGGGTGTTTCTCTCCTTGTCTTTTCAGCAGCACTTTTCAGTATACGCTAGAAGCTACCAAGTCTCTGCGTCAAAAGCAAGGGGAAGGACCCATGACCTACTTGAACAAAGGACAGTTCTATGCCATCACCCTGAGCGAGACGGGTGACAATAAATGCTTCCGGCATCCCATCAGCAAAGTCAGGGTATAGTCCCATTTCTTTCCTAGGTGGGAATGGAGCTCTGCAGATAGATGCAGTTGTGGTTGATTGGCTTTTAATTTTTTTTGGAGGGGGAAGGACAGAGCAAGCTTATGCTCAGTGTAAAGGTGGGAGAGCACCATATTGACAACGACAAAAAAAATGCTTTGCTGTCCAGTTTTTTCAGTGTGATCTTACGAGTTAATGATATACATATCTGCCTCAGTTTACGGTTTTGCAGAATGGTAATTACACAAATACTACACTTGACACTGGTGAACTTATTGCCATGATTCAAGCAAAGAAGTTCAAGGTCTGCCACATCTACTGTGTAGTCCATATTCAGTCACTGGTGCACTTCATCAGCTGCTTTCCAGTGCATTTCAGAGAAAATGTGAAGAGTTGAATCCATTGTGACATAAATTTTAAATCATTTTCATTGTATAAGTGTGAGGTTTTACTTGATATTCACCCAGAGGTATAACAAAATGAATGATTTTCATCTTAGATTCTATGGGTAAAGATGTAGTTTGTGTATTCAGTAACATCTACCTGGTGAATGGGCCTCCTGATTTCCTTGGTAATGTTTTTGAGTTAACAGATCCTAACCCAGTAACCTTGGAATGAACAATGAGCCCTGTAAATTTTACCCTGAAGCTGACAGGGCTGCATATGTATGAGACTGCAAAAGTGTTTCCATCCAAATACGTAAAGTACTCTAAAAATGTTGTGACTTCAGTCGAAGGAACCAATGAAAGTCAGTGTGAGCAGTGAAGCAGACAACAACCTGTATGTTTCTATCATACATGAAGTTTAGAGAGACTCTTCCTAAACAGAGGCAATTATTTGGAAACCTGAATTAGCAGTTAATTTTTAGCCTGGCTTCCTGAAGACATGAGGCTGTTGGCTAAATCTGATTTAAGACTTCTCTGTTGCTGCACAGTCTTTTTCACTGCCACCCATTCCTTCCCGTTTTGTGGTTCCAGCTCTAGTACTAATAGAGCTGAAATAGGAGTCAGGAACACACTGGTCTGACTGAAAACCAGTCCTTGTATGCCTGGTTCAGTGCACTGCCACATGAGTTTTGAAGCTGTGGCAGCAGAAGGGTGGAAATTATCAAAGAGAGGTGTGACCACATCCTTCTGGAGGATATAGTTGGCAGAAGATTGTGAAACCATGTGCAACTTTCAGAATCATGTTCTGTTTGCCAGGGCCCTACTCAAGTGACTGTTGAATTTATTGCCAATTCCATTGAAAGCTAACAAAGGGGAAAGAGGTTTTGAAAGTTTTAAACCTCTGCAAGTTCCCTCTAAGTGGTTCATAAAAACATTAGTGCTGTCCTTGGTGGAAAAGCTAGTCTGCATGGACAATTCTGGTTAGGGCATCAGCTGGCTGGCCACACACACCTCATGTCCACCCAGTATGTAAAGGCATAACTCAGGGCTCCTCCACAGTGTGTACTGGCTTCTGTCTATGGAGAGGCAAGAGAGACATGGAAGATGTGATGGTGTTCAGCTTTTATAGGAGGAATGCAGAAGGTTGCAGAAGGGTTATGGTGGTGGCTGTGTGGAAGGATGCAGATGATGAATCAGTTGTGATCCAGCTCCTCAGCTCATAAAGCAGCTTGATAGTGATTTTTTTTGTGCTTAGTGTCTCAGGGTGAAAGTAAAACAGGATATTTAAAAGTGACTTTTTTGTTTGCTGTGATTTATTTTAACTGGTATGATCATTTGTTCACTGTTTTGTGTTGTTTTGCTTGCCTACAGCAGGGCTTTTTCAAAAAGCCTATATTACTTGTGTAAAATTTTGCATTAAAATTCAATCTGTTTCCTTTGAATCACAGTTTAACAAAGGGAATTCAGAATGTGAATTGAAAACCTCAGCAAAATTCAGTAAATAGTTACACTGAATTTGTCATTAAATACATATATGCAAGAGTCCTGCTCCCAGAAAGGGTATTTGGACTGCATATGCTAAATTGAAAATGTCTTGCCTTTAGCCAGTGAAGATGACTTTTTAAAACTAAGAATATGGTTAAGTGTTATTTGGACTATGAGGAATATAGTCCTGGGCCTTGCATTATTTTACAACTACATTTCTTCTGCCCTGAGTCTTTAAATACATTGTAATATTGGACTGATTAAAACCCAATCTTCTACAACCGAAATACTGGGAGAGGATGGTGGCTGGATCAGAATTAGAGGCTTATGGAGACTTTAATTCTTGTGTTCCTGACTATTAATTGTTTTAACTAATGTGACTTTGGTGTTGTTTTTCATAGAGTGTGGTCATGGTTGTTTTCAGTGAGGATAAAAACAGAGATGAGCAGCTGAAATACTGGAAGTACTGGCATTCCCGGCAACACACAGCTAAACAGAGAGTCCTTGACATTGGTGAGTGTAACAAGATGTCCAGATGTTTCAGGGAAGATTTCAGATATGGAAAGCTCTGGTGCCTTGCACAGGAATATGGTGGAATATATTGGCAATGGCTTCATGGCTTGTACCACAGTTTTTAGCAATGGCTCATTCCTGCTAGGACTATGGGGTCTATGGAGCTGGATAGGGACCATACAGAAGGAATGGTTCTCGGTAGTTACACAGAAGAGCTGCCCCTTGCCATGTGTATTTAGTGGTGTACCACATTCTGCAGCTGGGAAGTCCAGACCTGCACCTCCTCAGGCGAGCCAGAGTGTCTGTTCCCTTTATTTTTTCAAAGGCTGATCTGGTCTTTGATCCAGTAACAGTTATGTTAGCTAATTGATCTGGAATTGCAGCCTGAGAGTGAAGATGTCATCATTGTGGTGACTGCAAAGGAGTGTGCAGGACTCCTACACCCCTAGAGTTTTAGTCTTGTCAGTGGCAGCAGTGAGGGAAAAGCAAGCTCTGGTATGCTATCCTGAGAGACCTGTTTACTGTTCATCCCATCTAAAGTATTTACAAGCTCGTTTCAGCCCCAGCTGTCCTATCCACATGCTCAAGAGATTTTAGCAGAGGAAGAACACTTAACTTGCTGCCAAGGAGCCTGAAGTTGAAGTCAGTGGCAGTGTCTAGACATCAAGCGCTTCTCCCCTCCCACGTGCAGTTTACACATGCAGCCATCTGCACGGATTCCAGTCAAAGGAGTCGGCAAGACCAAAGCAGACAAAGTCTATCTTGTTTTGACCGCCTGAGGGAACCAAACCATTGAATGGCAGGAATGAGAGGGGGCAGAGAGGGGGCCGAAACCAAAGCCGGGTTACTTGTAGAGAACGTTTGGAAACTTCAGGGGTGATTGAACTGGTGATCAGGGAATCAGTCCCCAGGTCGTCCTAATTACTGTGGTGCCTGTAGATTTCCAAATGCTGCAGTTTCCACTGAGGCCTGGTGTTATTTAAGGTCAAGTGTATTTTGTCCAAGAAGCTCTTCCAGAATCTCCTCTCTGCCTCTTGTCTTATCATTTTTCTGGCTCAACTGTTTCATTAACTTCTTTCTTTTCCCCCCCCTTCCCCCAGTTTTCCTTTCTTGCCCTTTGGGTTAGCTAAGACAGTGAAACCACCACCCCAGACCAAATCACTTTTATCGTGACACATTAAAAGAACAAGTAGGCCATGTCAGAGCTCTTTCTGAAGGCTGCCTGGTTTTTTGTGTTAGTCCCTACAAACTCGTGGTGGTAATGCTCATACCTTTGAAAAGTATGTACAGAGGAGTTTGCACCACTGTAGTGCCAACAGCCTCTGACTTCACTGCACCTGTGATGTCCTGGTACATTTCAGTTGCCTTACCCCAACAAGTTAACTTATGCTATGTATTTTGTAAGATAGTGCTCTGCAAAGTAAGTGCTGTGCATGAACTGTGTGTTTACCTGTGTTAATGTCTTCTAATTTTCTGATAGTTTGAGGTGAAATAGCTCTGCTCTGACTTTTGAGGCACTCTTGTGTGTATTCTTTATTTGGACTCCAAACATGAGCAAAGAACGGTGTAGTAAGACTTACTGATATAGCACTTCTTGTCAGATATAAGAGCTATAAGAGCATGGTTCACCTCAGTTTTCAGAAAAAAAAAGATCTAGCTGTTGCTCAGTACTGTTTTCTTGAGAACAAATGAAATATAGTCTTAGTTCTTACAAGTGGCATATTTCTGAAGTACATTTCATTTTCTTTGGCACTTCCATTATGGCTAACTGGCTTATTAGGCCAGAATGACTCTCAACTATTTTTCCCATACAAGTATCAAGCTGCATTTAGCGAAATCTTCTAGTCTTATCATCAAATGATCTAACTGAGCAACTTAATCCAAATTTGAAGTTGGCCCTGCTTGAACCAGATAACCTCCAGGAGTCCCTTCCATCCACAATTATATTAAATGACTCTATGAATATTTCCCTTTATGTTAAAAATTCAGATCCCTGAAGGGGTCCTCTAAAGGAATACTGACTTAATGTCCAGGCCCTGTGTAGTTAACAAAGAAAATTTAGCGTCTATAACTCAGCATCACCTGTTCCATAGATGTTACTCTTATTTTAATTTGATGTTTGTAGCATGTTTAACATCTGTGAATCCTTTTTAGTTGTTTATGAATACACTTTTAATCTAGAGCATGATGTGGTCCTTAGCAGGCAGAGGATCAAATTAATTTGGGATGTTCTAGTTCTGGGCTTCAGCTGTTCAGCTCTCAGATGGGTGGGGGAGTGTGCTTGTGCTGCTTTCCATAGTGGCAGGGATCTGTCTGTCTGCCTTCTGGCCTGCAGTTACATGCTGGAGATCAGAGGAAACAGTGGCTTGCTCCTTCACTCCAGACACACAGAGGTCACTGATTTAATTTGTTTTGTGTACTGGCTGGTGCACCTCCTGTAGGGAAGGATGCTTGAATGGGTTAGGTGCAGTGACAGGTCTGAAGATGCATTGATATCAATAGATAAGCATGTACTTACATGTATGCAAGTCCTTAGTGCCTGAGGAGTATACCTAAGCGCTTGACACTTATTAAGCAATAAACGAAGGTATTTTCCAAAATTTAGGCTATGTACTGTAATAGATTGTTCTGATGAAGGAGTAAGGTACAGATTTACTTTTTTTAGCAGGACTAAGGAGGGGCGGGGGAAAACAGCTGTCTTTTTCACAGTGCTGTGACATTGGATCACTAGCTTTTTCTTTTAAAATAATATCAAATAAAGGATACAATACTTAATTGCAGTGGGTATTGATTATTTCGAGTAAGTACAATAATTTGACATACTGGAACAGGTTCAAATGTGAAGAGTGGGTCTGGAAGCTTTGTGCTCCACAGAAACTTACCCTTGTGTTTTTTCAGGACAGTTTGTATTATTTATGTGCACAATACAAAAGTACATAATGACATGTGATGCACGATTAGTGTTTGATATTAAAAAGTTGCCATTGTTTAATATGCAATTTATGTAACAAAAGTGGAAATAACTTGTGTGCAGCCATTTTTTGCATATTGAGCAACTCCAATTTTCTCTTTCTGGTAACTCACAGCAGAAGAAAAATTGTAGTCACTCTAACAGCTTTCAGATATTCTGAGGTGTAAATGCTTTCTTAATCAACTGAGGATCCTTCTTTAATTGCCTGTAAATTGAGGGGAATAGGATGCACTTCCGCTTTTTAACAGTGTGTCACATAGACACTCCATGAAATTTGTGTATGGCAATTAAAGGAGAGGCATGTGTTGAGAGAAGGGAAGGGTTGGTGGGATGTGAGGTTCTGACAGCCTTTTAAGACAAGAAAACATGTGTCTTTACGAGACATCTTGTTCACGTCTTGCCAAAGTGCACCTACACAGCACGCCTACATGCAGCAGTCAGCTGCACGAGGCACTTTCTGGTGAATAATAAATTTAAGAGGTGGGTGGATGTGTGCATATGCATATTAAACTACTTATGTGTCTTCTAATTCCTCTTATTTGCATCCCCACACTGAATTTAGATAGTGAAGCCAATGACTTCAGTTAGAAAGGAGATCTGAGTTCAAGGTGGGAATGAAAAGCCTGCCTGCCCTCTCAAACGCTTTCTTAATTTGCTACATCACCAAGTATCTCGTGCTGTTCCTATGGTCTGAACAGTGTTTTTTTTACTGTATCCAAAATCATTCATGTGTCCCAGGGACACAAGTTCATTTGCCAGTGAGATGCCAGCGTTCTTGTGTTTCGAATGAGAGAAAAGTATGCTGATTGCCTATAATTCTTCTTGCAGTAACGGGTTTTGTCATAAATGATTTTAAAGCAGTTGTTACCCAGAAATTATTTTTTAGAGACCTACAGTTTAGGCAAAGGAAATGAATATTGAAACCATTTGTGTGTCTCACAGAATACAAAAACATCCTCTTTCTATAACTGATTACAAAGCTAAGAATCAGCATGCTTCTGAAGCACAGGTTTGGGCAAACTTTAGATCAGAGTGTAATCTCAGCCCTCTGGCACTGAGTCCAATTACAACCCTCGAGGGATTCTTAGGAAATGTTTGTCCCAGAGAGAGTTGTTCCATTGGTGTGAACGATCTGGAAGTTCCTTTAATCAAGATGATGTTACCTGGTATGGCACTTAATCTGTCATGAAAAAAAAAAAGATGATGTGTTAAACTGTCCAGCAAAGGGAGAGGAAAGCAGCGCTTGTTCCTCTTTTCAGTTATAAAGAACACTTGGGAGTTATCAATTTTACATAGTTTTCCACCCATACTGTTTCTGGGGGAGAGTTAGTCAACTTTGAAATCTTCCTACCTTTTGCTTTTCATTCCTCCCAAAATGCTAATTTATTGATGATAATAACAGCACCTAGGGAAGAAGTGACAAGAAGGTGCAGATTTTGTAGTCAGACAAATTAAAAAAATTTTTTTTGTTTGCTGTTTTAGTAGTGTACATACTTCGGAAAAAGGATCTTTGTGGTTTTGGGATTTTCTTTGTGGGGGATTTTTTGTTGGTTTGGATTTTTGTGGATTTTTTGATTTTGTTTTTAATAATATATAAATATTAATCCAGTGCAGTAATTCCTGGGAAAGTTGAAATGCACACTAATGATTTCCTCCAGTCATAGCTCTTAGGCTTTTAGAAAGCTTCTTTAAGATTTACCATAGAGTTTTTTCTTAATGTCAAGGTTTGAACAGTCCCTTTAAACGCTTCAGTAGTTTTCAGTTAATTTTCCAGTTATGGCCATTCCTTGGCCAAGCTAATGAATGCACTGACTCATTGCCAGTAGAGTCACACTTACTTCTTTTTGAGAGCCAACAATATTTTGCAAGAACATTAGCTAGTTATATGCTATGCATAAGGCTCAGGTTGCATTATATTACCTCTTTGCAATTAAGATTATTCATAATTAATCATAAACAATACAAGAGGTAGTTTTGATGCACTAGACAACCCAGTTTAAGGAGCAAAGAAGTACTGTGAGTTGTAAAACAGAAAGTTCCATTTTTTTCATGACTCTTCTGTTTTTTTTCTTACAGCTGATTACAAAGAGAGTTTTAATACCATTGGGAATATTGAAGAAATTGCATTCAATGCTGTGTCCTTTACTTGGGATGTCAATGAGGAGGCAAAGGTGAGGAAAAGCCATGCAGATGATATCCCTTTATAAGTACCATCCATCATTAAGCAGTGTTCCACTTCTTTCTGACAAGTAAGAGGACTTGTTGGTAGGTGCCCAACCTGAGAAACACTAAAGGATTTTTTCCTATTTGCAAAGCCAGGTGTAAGACACAAGCTGAGTGTTTTCTTTCTCTAAATTATCAACTTTCTTTCTACACTATAAGCGTCTCCAGTAATCAACATTCTGTAAGTTAGACTATGCCTTCCCTTGTGTTGGTGCCACTCTTTTTTATATTGTTACACAGACTGTCTTTGCAATTGGGAATGAATGTATTTTTGAGGACTGAAGCTTTTTTTAAACTTTTTTTTTTACTTTTTTTTTTTTTTAATGGTCAAGTACCCTCAGGCATGGGGTTTTTCATTCAGGAATGTGACTGTTAAGTGGACGTATAACCCAGGATAGCAGAACACCTTAACTAGTTTCTTACAGATAAGGTTGTACAAAGGCTGTCAGAGTGCTTCAACTGCACGGACTAGTGTCGGAGAAATGAAAAACTGCCGGTAATTATAAGAAGAAGTCGGCCCCTGGAAAGCAAACAAGGGAAATAGGCTATGTAAAATGAGTGGGGGTAATGCGGTACTCTTGGGGATGTAGAGTTAATAAACAGCAAACACTGAGCTCGGCAAACTCCTGGTACTGTTTTCATGTTGAATACAAAATGTCCAATGTTCAAGTAATGCTATGAATCTTTCAAATACAAAGACATCTTCATGCACGATTGCCCACTGCATTTCTAACAGCATTAGGGAGATTGCATCCTCAGAGTGAGTCCTCTGAGAAACTGTGTGGAACACTGAGTGGTAGCATCAACATTCACTGTCTTGACTGAGGGTGCTGACTGTTTACAGTAACAGGGATTTTCATCTCTGATGCGCATCTTAAAAGAAAAGACAATAGTTCTGAAAATCACCCAGCTCTTTCAAAAGCAGGCCTTGGTAAACAGAGTTGTACTTGGCCCAGTTGCTAATGGTGCTGTATTTACTCATGCAGTCATTACATCGTCACCGCCTCAGATATTTCCCTATTACATGTTTCCATTTCAAAATACAACTGTAGGTTGTCTTCTGCAGTCACAGCAGGTGACTGTTTTGTGTGTGTGATCACTGTGAAAGCAAATACCGATTTGGGATCTCCAACACAGCAGTCTTTCTCAAGGACCTTTACAGATGCTCCACCAGGGCTAGAGCTTGGCAGTCTTGTCTCAGGACTGGCAGTTCTCTAAGATATTTCCATTTGCAGCTCCAAGCCAGACTAAGCAAGACACCACGTTAATCTAGGAACAAAGAAGTCACATCCACTAATGTCAGGTGTTAACCTCAGATATTTTGTTCTAATCTCACACCATTCACCTTGCTCTTGCCTTTGGTGCCAGAACATTAAGAGCACAACTTTTGCAATGATCATTGCAACTAAAACAAACTCAGATTTTACAATAAAGACTCTTGCTGGATTAAAAATGTGTTAGAAATGAAATTTAAGTTACTTATATTTCTGCAGGAAATAGTTATTAAAATGCAAATTGGCTTATGCATATTTATTTTGGGGTATTAAATATCTGATGGTTTAGGAGCTTGAACTGTAAATGAATTGATAAAAGAGGATTCATAACATGCTTTAGTGTTGGGCTATCAAGCATAAATCAGATTGTACATGAAAGCTTATCACCTTATCTGCACTGTTTCCCTGTTCCCACACATATGTGTACATGCTTGCTCCTGTTGGAAAGTCTAATACAATAACTGATTACACTGGGTCTGGGGATTCTCATAGGATGCCCCTGCGGTGTTGGAAAGCTGTGGGTTCTGAGGCACGTCACTGAAGGCCGTTTTTTTCTCCAGCAATTACTTCATCCAAGGGAGGTGAAGAATTTCAAGGCTTAATTACAGACTTCTTTTTCCTAAGCTTTTTGAATGATGATCTTTCAACTGGCTCCATTGTTTCTGTTCAGTATTGTTTTCCATTTTCACCACAATTTCAAGATTAAAACTTAACCCCCTCAGAGGCACAAAGGCCTTTCTTTTCTAAGTCAGCCAAAAGCGGCACACAACAGTTCTTTCCAGGGCCTTTGAGACAGGATGTGATGGAGCATACTCCTGGCCCTGGAAGAAAAAAAGAAAATAAACATCTTATTGGAAGTGCTCAGGGGAGTGATATGGAAAATCAAACAGAAGCAGTAGAAACTACCTAACAAAATATCCCTCTCTCTCCTGGGAGACTAAATCCCACATATAGGGAGACCTAGCTTGAGCATCGGATTTCTCACTTTCCTATTCTACCTGGATGACAGCTGATTTAAAACCATGTTTCTCCTCATTTGAAGTCAGACTTTTCCTCTCACATACAAGCAGAGCAGGCCCTCCTCTCACGGATAAGAGAATGGGTGTGGCAGCTAGAATCTGCAGCTACCACTAAGCCTGCTAAGGGTTGGTACGGCAGCATGTCATGTGGGTCTCAGTGGAAGAAGCAGGAATCCAGAGGGTGCAGGCACAGGCCTCTCACTGTTGTCCCAGTAATGTCAATGGAACTGGGCTGCTGGCTCCAGTTCACCATGCTTGGTGCATCACCTTCCAAGAAGTCAGTGGAAAGGGAATCTTGTAGAGTGCACGTCAAGATCTGGAATAATCACACTACTGCTTTCTTTGGACTAAGGAAACAGCAGCAAAGTCAGAAACACCAGTCTGCTAGTGTTTTTCTCTGCTGTGCCTGGTTGACAGCAGCAGAGCAGAGTTAGTCCTGGTACATCCTTACCCTTTTCTAGAACAACAGCATTTTCTGCTGGGCTGTTACCTAGAGGTCACTGCGGGGCTTGTGGTTCAGAGCAGGATCTAGGGAAATGAGGGGAAGGCTCTATAGCTATGTCAAACTCAGTGCTTTTGTAAGACAAAAATACTGCTGTGAAGGTGCCGGGGTAGGAAGAGAACAGTTTTGTACAATCCATCTTTGTTTCTCTCCCATATTTAATTCTGTTATAAATATGTAACATAAATGGGTGAGGTGATTTGTTGTCTCCCTTTGGTTGAACCCAAATACTATGTTTGGTATTTTTAAAGGAATTCTTTAAAAAAAAAGATGAGGAAACCAACAACAATTAACAAGAACTGGCTGACTTTTTAACTATCTTTCAAAATTGTCTATAATATGCTAGAAGCTAGGTAGCTGCCTTGCTGCTGACCTGTAGAAGATTCTGCTGCAGCATCTGGCCAGTTGACAAAGTTCTAGTGGGGGCTCTTAACAGAACTCAGCTTCATTTCTGATAGGCATGCATCTGTCTTCTTGCAGTGTTAGTGCTGACAGAAGTTAGTTTGCAAGAAAGATGATTAAAGAGGCAGGATTCTCTTGGTCAAAGGATAATATATTTGTCATAAACCATACCAGCTCCTTGAGATATGTGTTCTCTCTGATAGGAACTTAGTTCATTTAAACTGGCCGTCATGGTGTTACTTCTGAAACAATTAATTGTATATTTTATAGAAAGTACCTTTTAGCTTTAATATCAAAGATATGACTTCAATGAACAGTTGCTAACATAAAATGTCACCTTAAAGAGATGAACAGTTTTCAGTGATATCAAGAGATTACAGATTTCTGCTAAGCACTGCAATTTGGATATATAATAAACAGACATGTTGGTGGCTGTGTTATTCAGGCAGGTGCTGGCAGATGTTTTTCAGTGAGTGCAGGAGTTGTGTGCTGAGCAATTGTTGTGTATACTTGCGTGCAATCATTGTCCTGCTATATTTAACCGAAATGTAGATCTTTAATCCAAAGTATGCTGAAGCCTCTGGGAACCTTTCCAGTTATTTAATGAGTTTTGGCATAGCTCATACAGTAATAAGCTGTTTTCAAAGAGTGAGTGATTTGCAGGATTAGGTTCTTGGATATTGTGGGCCAAAGTGAGCTCCAATTCCAGTGGGTACAATGGCAAAATCAAGTTTATAAAGCAGCACTATCTCTAGCAGTAATTTGTATTGTGACAATCCATATTTCTTAAACATTGTTAGTAATACTTAGCACAGGCTTCGACTAGTATAAGAAGTTTTTTTCTTAATAATGAATTTCCTTCTCAAGTTACATCAAATTTAATTTAATTAGGAAGGAAATTAACATCTTCTCTAAAAATATAAAGGTTGAGGGAAAAATGCTTCATTTTGGGGAGTTAGTAGCAGAAATTATGTAGGATTAGACTTGGCAGCTGCTTTAATAAACCATGTCTGTATGTGCAAGTGTGCATATATAGATATATGAGTGTATATATATATGCAAGACATGCACACACACGTGTATATATTAAAGAAGTGTTAACCTGTGGTAGCACATAATGTTGAAATTCAGTGTATACGAATGGCTTGGTAAATATGCATCTGGGATTCAAAGCAAATGGCATTTTTGTGTAGTTGCCGGGGTGTGGTGTGGGTTGAGGAAGCTTCAAAAGAGTAGTGTAAACATTTGCTGGAGACATTTGTATTGAAATAAAACAAAGGTCTTACCTTTGTGTGGGATTTATAAGGTAACGGCTGGTAGGAGAAACTATAAACCCACACTTTCTGTGTATATGAGGAATGATGGGATGGATGTCAGTCATGTGAGAGATGAGTCATTTAACTCTCTGTTGTTATGGTCTGGAGGGAGAAACATTTTAAAACAGGCTTTTAAAAGACCCATCACCCAGGTTGTAGGTATTGCCAGCATTCGGTAGAGAAATTGCTTTAAGTTTCTTATTTTGTGCCCTAACACACTCTTCTCTCCCTTTTGCCCTTGGCAGTTTCTGAGACAATGGGAGCCAGAAATGTAAATAGTAATAAAAGGCTTGTATTAGAAGTTTTGTAACTGTAGACCTTTAAAGTGCATAAGCTGAGAGACCGCAGTAGGAGTCATGTTGGCTGAATTAAATGATAAAAAAGGAAATGCACTTCTGAGCCTTGCTTTCTCTTAAGGCAGCTAACTGTGTTTGTGTCTTGTACATCCGTAATTATGCTGCAGTATTTAACAAACAGCAATTCTCATAATAGCTGCTACACGGTGGAGGAGTGTCATCCCCAAAAGACAGAATGCTTTTTCTAGACATGCTCTATAACAAACAGAAGAGTTGTTGTTACATTAGGCCACTTGTGAAACTTTCTCAGCACCAAATGTTTCTCCAAAGTAGTATTTAATTGCCAATGGCATGCCTGAGCTGGAGACTAGATGGGTGGAACTCTGCCATTAATTGCTCTAATCTAAGATATGCTGACATTATAAAAAGAAAAGACATCACTGTAATGACAATTATACAATGTGTTCCAGATAGCAAAACATGGCTAAAATCCAGTTTGCACAGGAAAAAAAAAAGTTTCTGAATTTGGGTACAATCATAGTCACTTTTATTAATACAGTTCTAAGACAAGTCTATACAGGGCTTGGGAGGAAAACAGTGATTTCTCTTCCTGCTACTGTCATTTCTACTTAACTCTACATTTTCTAACTGTATTAATTCTACTATGCAAAAGACCACAGCAAGGAAGACCTTAAATCTGGGTATCTTCTAAGAAAAGTAGAGCAGCACTCCTTTTCATGGCTACCCATGGAGTTGTTTTGCCCCTTGTCTCATTGAGAGTGGAAGTAGATGCATTATGGACAGGAGCTAGGAAGAGGGGGGAAGGTGAGTGTTGCAAAGGGCAAAGCAGGTTGTGCTTGGACAAATGGCTGAAATCAGTGCTGCTTAGAGCAGGTCACTCCTTTGGGGAGTTGGTTTCTGGTCAGACCAGGAGAGAGAGAAGGGGACTGTCTAGATGTTTCCCCAGGTCCTCTTCACCATAGCAGCCTGCTGCATTGGTGCAAATCTTTAGTCATGCAAAGAAAAAAAAAGACCCTAAAATAAGTAACAGAACCTATGTCCTCTTCCCTTTCACTCTACGCCCCCCCCACATTTTCCAAATCCCAAGTCAATGTAGTGCTGTACAGGAAAGCTAATAGAACACTGCATGGAGACAGAATATTTCCGCAGTATGAATGATCTGTGTCAATTCGAATCCATCTGTCTGTGAGGTGCAAATGATATGACAGGAAGCGTAGTACACTTTGTGTGCATGAATGTACAGTCATTGCTCCTCAGAGAGATCCTGATGTATTACAGTGTCAGGACAAGTTATTGAGTCTTACAGCATGTATCTATTATTCATGCTGAATAATCTGTTATTGCTGTATGGGGACTCATGAAACTATAAAGTCTGTCTTCCCCAGCTGCTCCTACTCTGTTCTGTGACTGTGGAGAGAGTGAAAGAGATGACACAGTGTATGTAGTTGATTAAGGTGGGACAAGATCTTTTTTTGCTTCTCAGCTGAGTGTGCAGCAAGGGTGGGAGATGTACAGACTGCTAGGTAGAAGCAAAGCCTGCACGTCTTCTCACATTTGAATGTGCATGTTGGAAAATCCCTGTGCAGAAGTATGGGCTAAAATATAGGGAGAACAGATTCTGTTTTGTGCTAGACTTCGTTCCAATGCTGTATGTTCACACACACTTTAAACCATTGCCCTGACACTATAAATGATTCTGAAGGCAAATGAAAATTCAGACTGTCATCTTTCAAAGGCATATTCACTGTATCTACACTTACCTTTGGAGCTGGAAGAGATCAACTTGTAATTTGAAACAGAAATAACACTATCAGCTTCAAAATCAGAGTTTCACCTAGGGCCTTTCCCTGCCTCCCTCTTCTCTCCGCAGTTAAAGTTCAACTATTTCATTTGTAAATGCAGCTCTGTGATACAATCAGAAGCAGAAAGGAGGGGCCATTAGCTCAGTCAGGCAAACAAGCTGCTCTGGCTCCATCATAAAGACCCTGACTGTAATGTTAACTTCTGCCAGGAGGGAAAAGTATCCCCCACCAGCCCTGCTGGAGCCCTTCTTTATTCTCAGCTGTCTTTCTTAGGGATGTTGCATTCTGGTCACTCACACTGTTGGTTTATTTTCCCTGTTTGTGGAATGGAGGGGGAGGAGGGGGGTTGTCCTTCATGCTCTTCTTTTAGGAATCCTCCCAGACGCCAGGGGCCTGCTGCCTTCTCCTCTGCCTGGTAAGATGTGTATCAGGTCTTTTCGAGAGACCAGTCTCTTCTTTCCTGAGTGTCCTCATTCTTCTGGAGCAGGTTTCGCGTCCTCCTGGTATAGGAGATATGTACTGCTGGTTTTCTCAGTCCTTTTTTCTTCGTTCACACTTTTGGGGTTTTGTTTTGTTTGGTGTGTTGTTGCTTTTTAAACTAAGGACAAGTGAAATGTAGAATCAGGTTAATACACAATTGCCCCAAATTATTATCTAATGCACATATTCCTCACTGGGTGGAAAATAAGATTTTTAATCTAGTTTCATCTCTTGAGTTTTATGCATGCCATCCTGACTGAAAGCTATCAGTGGTATTTCAGTTCATATTGCTTGCTTTACATCAGAATAGTCCTTGGGAGTCTTTGGTGGTGGGAAACCCTTCTCCCAGGTCCTGTACAGATGAGACACACCTTGTCCCATGGTGCCAGTTGAGTTAAAGAGAGGGAGATGATTAGTTGCTATCAAGTTGTAATTTTTTGCTGTAGAAGGAGAGCAAGAGATGGATTTCTGAAGCACAGGCAAGCAGGGGACTGGATAGGTCAGTTGGTTAAAGCATGATGCTAATAATGCCGAGGTTCCATACCTGGGTGGGCCATTCACTTTAAGAGTTGGACCCGATGATGCTTCTGGGTCCCTTCCACCTCATACGATTCTGTGATTCTCTGAATGCAGTGTCAAGTTATGTGGATGCTGTGTAACAAAGAGAACTTCTTAGAAGAGGTAGGGAGTAGTTTCATAAGTATTTGAAAAATTCCTTCCCAGTTTGAAAGACAGGGTGAGATGCATCTTTAAAATTGAGGAAAGACTGTGAAGGGCCCTTAAAGTGAAACACAGGTGTATCTATTGATGGGATGGAGAAAGCGGTATTGCTGATTAAGAGTGTGAAGAAAATTAAAAAAAAAAAAAGAGCAGAGTTTATCTTTGTCCCACTGAATTTGAATTATAAGCTGTCAGAAGAACAAGCCATACCTAAGGCAGCTGGAAAGGATGAAGCAAGATGATCTATATTAACAACGAGTGCAAACATACAGAGCAGGTTTGTAGAGTGGAACAAGTAGGGCTAAAGACCTGACAATCCATGTGAAGCACATTTTAGGAGGTTTTATCTCAGATTATCTTTAGTCAGTTCCCATGAACTAAACAACTGTGAGCAGCTGGAGGATCTGAGGAGTGCTCGTAGAACACATCTTTCTGGTCTGGCTCTTCCAAAAAGAATCCAATTCATGTATTCTGAGCTCTCGGGTGTGAACCAAAGCACAGTAAGTTGGGACAACCAAATGATTCTCCTCAAATATGAACTTCTGATCCAAACTGAACCACCAATATATGGCTTTCAAGTTTGTCCTTCTGCCCAGCATGGGAGTGTCTTTGCTGAACAGAAGTGGAAGATAAATGTGTGAATTGCCAGAGCGTGCATCATAGCTGAACTAAAACATTTTAATTTTATTTTCCTATTTCTTGTCATGTATTTGAGGAAGTTTAATTGTTGTTTGCACCACATTTTAAAAAGTAATTTCTCTTGCACACAGATTTTCATCACAGTGAATTGCTTGAGCACAGACTTCTCCTCACAAAAAGGAGTAAAAGGGCTTCCTTTGATGATTCAGATCGATACTTACAGCTACAACAATCGCAGCAATAAACCTATCCACCGAGCCTACTGCCAGATCAAGGTTTTTTGTGACAAGGTAAGTGGAAAGCACGGTTACCGTGGATGAAGGAGGAATCTTGTTAGGCGCTTTATTGTTGCTGTATTTTAGACCTTAATTAAATGCTGTTTCTTTCCTTAAAAAATTGTATTTCATCATAGCATTTGGACCAGCTGTATCACAAATCTAGTAGATTATCATGTAATTATTTTGCTGCTTTGCAGCCTTTTTGGCTCTTATTCCTCAGCTGGTGAGCAATAGTTGAACTGTTTAAGGACAGCATGTTATAGGTCATGATTCTGGAATATCAAAAAAGAAATAGGAAGTGCAAACGCAAAGATCTCTACTTGGAAGGTCAGTGCTGATCATAGGCTCACATAAGTGGCATTCAGCTGATGTCATCCCTTCCAACTCTTACAGCTAGGATAGATAGCAGGTAAACTTCATGTCAGTTTCTCCGACAGAAAAATGCACTTTTCAGTGGGGGTCTGTTAAGCTCTCTTTTATGATGCAGTGGGAAACAGCAAATTCCAGTGGCACAGCTGATGGGTTTTCCCCCTGCCTTGCTTACAAACAGTTATTTTAGAAGCTTTTATGTTGCTAGGATTTTCTTATCAAAAGTAAAATACAAAAAAAAATACTGGCCATTCCCATTTTGTAATTCAGTAACTATTTTTTGTGTGTGTTCACACTCCCTTTAGCAAAATTTTTGGTTTTTTGCTGTAGGTATGACTGCTCCTGTGTGAGAACTAGTAAGATTTTTCGGCATCCAGACATAGATCATGCCTGAATGAATTAGACAGTGTCATGGTCAGCTGTGTCAGGTAGAAAGAGTTCCTCAGAAATGTCGATGATGATTCTTCAAAGAGAGTGTGACCACTTTTCAGTTTTGTTCAGCATCTGCCAGCTGATGACTTTATCCATGCTGAGAAGGATCTTTCATAGGGGAGCTAATGCCTGGATTCTCATCAAGGTTTAGGGATTCAGGAGCCTACATCTATTTAAGTGACTTGGAAATTTATCCAAATTGGGCTTGCCATCCTACAGGTGGGAATGGAAAGACAAAAGGCCATGCCCCAGGCAAAATGTAACATTAACTTTTTAATGGAAAGGGTAAGAGTTCAACTGTTTCAGGTCTCTGCGTTGCTGCTCCTTCCCCCTTTTCAGTTTATTCCCTTCTTGCTGTCTTGACAACGAGATCTTAAGGTCTAATCAGTCAGTTGTGTTAGTGGAGGAAAATCTTCGGAAGTAATGAATGTAAATGTATGCACTGAAGTCTTCTTGCAGCCAAAATGCTATGCTTTTAATTGTAACTTTGAATGCCAGATATTGAGAGATTTGAAGCTACAGCTGGATGTTAAAAGCTCAGTAAATATCAAAGTAACAAGTCATTTTCATCTACCTGTTTCTGAAGAGCAATTAGAAAAATTTGAATTATTTTTAAAAAAGGAAGGAAATTCAGAGCACAAACTCATCAAGGGTGACCTCTAGATACAACTGGAGGAGATTTTGAATAATACATGTTCATTGCATCTATTGGCTTAATTGGAGCTTCAAATATCCAGACTAGAAAGCAGGAAATGAATGTTGAGTCTATTAATCAAAACTGTCTCAAAGTAGAAGGAAAGATCACAGGGGTAGTTAAAGTGTAATACACATCAAAATTGTGTTAGAAGTGGGAACTGAAGGGCTCAAGGGTATTGATAATAGGCTATATGTCTGTTTAATGTAAATGTATACACACATGTAGAGCTTTTTAACTTATTGCGGATGTGAAAATGACTTGAACGAACGAAAATTATCGAGGTCAATTCACATGACGGCTTGTGCTAATTGGCACTTGGTAAGAGATGAATTCTTGCTTCTCCCCAAACTTGTACTGCCAGGTATTTACGAGCATCCCTTTGTCACAGGGCATTTGTAAGTAAATAAATATTTGGAGACTTTCCACTTGCTGATGGCACTGGGAGAATTCATCGTGCTCAGAGGAAGGTAGCTGGGTATCCTCATCTTTCCAAGATGTCCAAATAAACCCCTGGCTCTGGTTAAGGTGGTGCTAAACAGTTCAGTTTGTCTTGCTAGCCCGTGACTCTCCTTCTAGTGACATGGACAAAGCTTGCTGTCTTTGGGAAAGGCCATGAAGCTCAGACTGTTATTTATTTCCCACCTCCTTGTCATGATCAATTAAAGAGGTACTATAGGACCATTAAAAAAACTCCAGCAAACATATAATGATCGTTATAAATTCTGAAAGTGTGGACTGCACTGTTATGCCCCAATCTGACAGCCTCAAAGAGAAGCTGATGAGAAAAGTACCTGATTTATTGCAATCACCTGGACTAGTGGAACTGCATTAAATTCCACCTGCCTAAGTATGAAGTGTTTTTCATTTTGGAACGTGGAAGAAAAAATGTTTCTGTGCCTGAGGTGTTATTACAAATGTTTCTTTCTGCAATGGTGGTGCCTCTTTAGGACCTGTGAGTGTACTTGTATATTTGCTTAGATAAATCACAGGTGGAGGTGTCCAGTTTTTAAGAACATTTGCTGACAAATTAATATCTTGTAGCTGAAACACAACATAGCTGTTGTGGAAAGAGTTATCTCTGAAGAAATAAAACTACATTGAGCTAAGTGGTACATGTGATACATATTTTAGTATTTATTCTGGCAATTCCTTGATTTTAATATTTGTTTACATATAAACTAGAGAGCAGCACCAACTCACATCCAGTATGTGCTTTGTGACATAAATGTATGGAGATAAATGCTTCAAAGGCTGTAAATTTTACTTAACAAATGTTCCTTTACCTTACTCCCTATTTTTTTCCAATCTTTTGTCCATGTTTGCTTTCCAGTAGGCAATCTTCAAAGCATGTTACAGTCCACATCTTATTTTCTCAGTGCTAATTCTCTGCCCTTGTGGTCTTTTTATCATGTGCAGATCACTGATGCTGCATTATAAGAATATATAATTTTCATTCCTTAAGTAGGTTGTCAGGGAAACTTGCTACCAGGCCTGTTTATATTTATATATTGCATGATGCTTTAGCCACTGTGTATGAAAGACCTGGGACTTCAGAGCTATTTGATTTTCCATATGTGATTATCTTTGCTGAAAGGAAGCAGAACTTAACTTAGCAAATACCGTAACATTGATCCAAAATAAAATAAATTAATCCAGTTTTCTTTAATCTGAAAAAAAATGCATGTTCTTTGGAAGATATGCAGTTCCTGTGTCCTTGTTTTTGGTGTGGAACATCATAGAGAAAATGGACTATCATAGAGTACTGAGCAACTCTAATTGCCTATTAATCTTCAGCTTTGGAGAGCAGAAGGCTGATGTCTATGTGCCTGCCCAACGAGACGTGGAATGCTTTAGCCCGGAACTTGAAGCAAGTGTACACGAGCTTCAGAGTGGTGATGGGAGTGGTCCTTATGATGGCAAGGGCTTTGTCAGGCTACAACTAGAATGCAAGACTTAAATTTAAATGAGAAGAATTAGGAAGAGTATACTTTGAATCAGCTGAAATTTGTAGGCTGCATTTTGTTAATGATTAGTAGCAGAAGTACTCCTTGCATTTATACAAAGCCCAGATATCAATGAAAAAATTAAGAACTAATTTCATTATTTCACTGGTCACAGCATAGTTTATAGTACCCTTTAAGAGGGTTATTTCTTCTGTCCTGAAGAAATGTGCAAACTGTGGTTTATTAGGTATGTGCCAAACGGCTCAGCTGTCAAAACTATGCAGCAGAAATGCTTTAGTATGCAAAAATCATTTTGTAGTCTCATCCCTGTGACAGTGACATCCATCATGTAAGCTTGGCTGGCCTCTGCCGTGTGCCATATGGGTTTTCTCCAAGCTCAAAAGGGCTGGTAGGTAGTTTTGTGGGTATTGCAACTGCCACATTTCTGAAGTGGCTGTGGCACAAATAAACACTGGTGGATGGGAATGACTGGCCAGCGCAGGGATTGCCTGCACCCCAGAGATCTTGGGGTGTGTTGCTTTGAATGAATGAATGAATGAACGGATGAAGAGAAAGCTGTGAAGCTTCACCAAGTTCACGGTACAAAGAATATCACAGAAAATCAGCAAAATATATATTATTTATTATGTATAAAAGGCTGAGTCCTCCTCAGTTTCTGCTTTCCTGAGAGGAAACTCACGCTTGCTGCTGTGTTTGAAATACTTTGGTGGTTCATCCCACTCCCCGTGAGCAGCAGAGTAGCAGCACTGAGTGGCAGGTAGGGCAGTGGCCACCTGGCAGAGCCCTTTGTGCAGCACAGGTTTCTCAGGATTTCGTGCTTTTTGCCGAACAGTGGCTGTGATGTATATATTTGCTCCTTAGAAAGAACAGGTGACCTTAAAGGGTACAAATGTACCCCTGAAACAATTTTGATAAGTGCACAACTCTGAATCCCTTGGCTTCTGTGGTTGAGGTCGGTGAGTGACAACTGGACTGGGACCTGGTCTGGAGGCAGTGTTTCTGTTTGACACATTCATGTTTTTCTAAAGAGCTATTGCTTCCTCTGGCTCTTTCAGCCTCTGGAAATCCACTGATAGATCACAGCCAGGAATACATCTTTCCTTGCACTCTTTTTAAGCTTGGTTCATTGACTCACATGTGAATTTTGCCATCTTGAGTGGGTATTTTTGATTTCCTTACCTCCCTCCCCTCCCTTTCTATTCAAGAAACTTCTAATTTTAATGTGGAAAAATATTCTGTAATCTTGCATGCCAGCTGTCTGTGAGCATATGGATCTTTATTCCCCTTCACAATGTGATGAGTATTATTTATAAAGAAAATTAGGAAAACTTCAAAGGAGGTGTTGCTGCTTTTTATATCAATAACAAGTTTTATTTTTTAAACTTGTTGAGAGTGTATTTACATAACAGAAGCCTGCAACTTCCCAGGAGTTCCTGGTGCCTAATAGGGCAGTGCTACATTGCTTTCCTATTTCTGGAGAGCTTCTCCTGGTTTGGAATGCCTGTATTTTTCTGTAAGAACCCTTGCAATGTTGGCAAGCTGTCAGCACAGCTTTTTTGGACTGTAAGTTCTCAAAGACTCTGCACAGCTGGCTACCGTGAAGCAATGCCACCCTCATACAAAGTGGGTGGAGGAGAGTTTAGGGAAGTCTTCAGCACAGACATCATGTAAGATGATAGCAATCCTGCAGGTGTTTTATGCCATTACATACACAACGTGTTTGACCTGAGCACTCTGTCCATTGCAGAGACTCTGGGCTTGAGATGCCCTTTGCACAAGTTGTGCTGGCATCGGTCCTGCTACAGACTGCACACTACCTGTCCTGGCTCCTCTAAATCAACATGTGGATATGCTCCCATTGCTGTCTGCAGCCCTGGGAACTACTGAATGTGCCAGCCTGGGTCTCAAGCACAGGTGATCTATGCAAAACCTGGTACCTTCCCAACTGACTGACTAGACAGATGTGTTTTCAATGGAATAACCAGTTTCTCTTTTAGCCTTTCTGATGTGTCTGTTGCTGTGGTTCCAGGCATTGCAGAGTACAATGCTCTCAGTGGTTTCTCTTTGGGTAATATCTGTGGGTTGTCTTTTTTGCATCAGGGAGCAGAAAGGAAAATCCGAGATGAAGAGAGAAAGCAGAACAGGAAGAAAGGCAAAGGCCAGGCATCTCAAGCCTCATGTAATAACGGTGAGTAAAGTGGGCCTTTCTGGTCTGGGGCTAAGTCATGCTTAACATGCCTCGTTTCACAACCCTGTGCTTTGTGATCCACCTAGCAGCTGAAGGGAAGTTGAGTGCACTCCCTCTGCAGAAAAAGAGTGATATCACCTTCTTCAAAACAATGGCTGACCTGGATTCCCAGCCAGTTCTCTTCATACCGGATGTTCACTTTGGAAACCTTCAAAGAACTGGACAGGTAGGAAATAATGAGATGAGCAGGTGCCCACTTGCCATCTGGCTGCCTCTGCTCTGGGGCAGGTTTTCAGGAAATAATCACTGTTCCCGGGGGTCGCTTGTTTCAGCTCTCATTTTGTGGAACTGTGTAAATGCAGTTTTGGTGCATCACTTATAGAAGACCTTACAAGACACTAGTACCGTTCTGGGTGTGAAGAAGGAGTTTATATTTCTTTGACAACTGACTAGTTTGTTTTTGTTACAGTTTTGTCATTCATTTGCTGGGAAGAAAGAATGAAACAAATAGTCAAGAATTTTTAAATAGAAGGTTAATTTGTGACACAGCAAAATCTGGTTTTGAGTGCGCTTTTTGGCTTGGTGAAATGAAGTGCCACCTTGTGGTAGCAGAAGGTGGCACTTCTGCCCCTCCCTGTCACAGCTGAAAACAAAGACCCAGCTCTTACATGTGTAGTAGGGTCACTGAACACCACTACCCAATTTCTGTCGGCATCACCTTGAGATCTGGAAATTACGTGAAAAAAATGAATGAATCTTCCAAGTAAAACTCCATCATATTAATATTAATATTCGGTATTGGTAGTTATTATCACTAGTAAACATAAGGAAGTTTTTGCTCACTTGACTCTTTTCTATTTTATTGCCTGCTGGGAAGTTGAAACCTGGAGGGTCAGCTCTGACAACTTTTTTACTATGAATGTGTTATTAACATCTCAGAGAGTAGAATAAGACTTCTATGCACGTGTTTATAAAGACAAATAGTTGATGAGGAAATTTAGTATGCATCTTGCTCAAAAATAGTAAAATGAGGAAGATTAAATGAAACTGAGTGTTGGAATTGTCAATTATTTTGAAGCAGTGAGAATTGTGGTTGAGCAAAGCACAAAGAGCGCAGACATTGCAATTGCAGCTGTCACTGGCTTACTCTCCCAAATTGGAAAGACGCCCACTCACATATCATTGCTGGGTACCTTCTGTCCTCATGGCTTTCAAACCAGGATGTGGATTTGTTTCAAAACAGGAGAAGGTGGAAGCATTCCTTAGTATATATAATCCTGTAAATCATTTTCTAAACTAACTGGAAGATACCCCCGTTTCCTAGCTCTTAGGCAATGTTCAGCCATGTCTTTTATTGCTGTAACTCATAGTTACAGACCTCAGCTTTGCACACACAGAGCTCTGAGTTATTTTCATTGCACAGGTTCAGAAGTGAAGGCTCCCAGTGAGAGCCGAGTGTGCTCTGGCTCTTGCCAGCACAAGTGCTGGAGACCCGCCCGGGGTGGCTTGCGCTGCCCAGCAGGGGAGTGGCTGCCGTGCCCTGTGCCTCCCCCCCCCCCCGCGCCTGCACCACAGCTCAGCAGCTGGAGGGCTGCTGCTCTTGTTGGTGCAGACCTGCACTGGGAGCACGTTGTGAGGAATTTGGCTGACTGCTCTGTAAAGTGCTGGACAACAGACTGTGATTTTATACCTCCCCTGCTACTGTCAGCTGCATTTGCTGCTGTTGTAAATTCGGTCCTGGTGACTCTGAGCTATGTAGATTTACACAAAACTGGACTTGGGCTTCTGCCCACAGCCTGTGCAAAAAATGTTCAGCTGTACCATTAGTAATTGTATTTCCATTAGGCCTGTAGTTTAATCTTGTTCTTTATAGTTTAATTAGATTTTCTGGCAGTATTAAATACATACAAAAGCTTGTGAGTGTTGCAGCTTAAACTGTATTAGGGGTAATTTAGGTGAGTAGTGATCTGATATAGAGCATTGTAAAATAATTGGGAAACTATATAAACCAGGGAAGAGGGTAATGTCTCTCAAATAAACTTTGATATATTCCACTACATGATATTCCACAGCAGTTTCTCTAAGCCATACTTCTTCCAGATGACAGTTAGAACTAGAGGTGTTTGTGTTTTATAGAAGGAAAAGGATTTTTAATATATGACAAACTGCAAAACACTTTGTCTTTTCTCCCTTTTGAAGTTACTCTGTTAAGCAAGTGCCTGAGTTTTGAGAATAATTGATTTTTATTTCCATCCTTCTAGGTTTACTATAACACAGATGACGAGAGAGAAGGGTAAGATACTTATTGTTTCACAAGCTTTGCAGTTAACAGTTTGAACTCATAGAGAGTCGATACAAAACATGAAATCAGATAAAACTGACCCCCTTCCTCTTCCTTCCCTCATGTTCTCCCATGTAAATTGTCTGCTTTTTATGTCTGTATTTTAATACATTTCCAAGTAAAAGAGTCCTAAGATTCAATAAGGGACAGGACAATATGTTTGACAACAAAGTGCCATCTATGTAAACATAAGGGTTCTCAAATAATTTAAAAACCAGGAATTTTTTATTGAAGCACTTAACTTGACTGTATTACTGAAAGCTGTTTAGCATTGCACACGTGTATGCAACAAATACAGGAACTGCAGAGAGAATGGCCAAGTGCCAGAAGGGAAAGGCAGAAAGAGAACAGAAAACCTGGGAAGGAGGAAGGCTGAAAATGGGAGTTCCCCCTATCTGAATTTGGAGGATCTGTAAGAATTGATGAAAGTCCCTCTAATAGTTAGAGATGCCATGAAATAAGGGTTTTAATATGGGTGGCTGAACTTCAGCTCACATTGTGTGCCAGCCCCATAATTTTGTAAGTTGCTCGAATCCCCAGGTGAACACCCTCAAGTCTGAGATTCTGGAGTAACATAACTACACTCCCATAAACCTGCAAAAAGTGACCTGTGATAAGGAGTGGCCAACCAACTGCAGTCGACATTGACTTGAAAACATGAAGCCATTTTTATTTTCTTTTCTTTCTTATGCTGAAACTAATGTTCTTCATAAGGCTTACAATGGAATTTGAGAAACAAAGGGGTTTATTGCATCAAGCAATAACCACCCCCTTTCCCTCAATATTTAAACAGTTCAGGGCCTTTGGAGTTTTCAAATTAGTGTGCAACATCAGAACATACTTTCCTGTCACCTGTCCAGCCAGTCAGTCTTGGCAATTTAAGAGGCCTGGATAGTTCAGATAAGCATCAAAAGCTAAATCCTTGCAGTTTCTGCTTTTGGTGCGACTTGAGTAGCTAGTGGGTGTTTTTGCCAGAGTACAAAGTGAGTCATGACTGTTGCTGTTGTCTCCTCTTCTCCTGTGAGCACAGTTTTACTGTGTCATGGTCCCTGTTTTGTGTATTCTAGTAGCAGTGTCCTGGTCAAAAGGATGTTCCGGCCTGTGGAGGAAGAGTTTGGTCCCTCCCCTTTGAAACAAATCAAAGAAGAAGGTCTGAAAAGAGGTAACAGTCAATTCTTAGCTGTTAAAAATAATTCTTTGGGACTCAAACCCTTAAGCTTAGAAGGGCAGGTGTGGCTTGGACGGAGTCAGTTGAAGGATGCAAGTGCAAATATAGGTAGATGGGAGAAGAGATCTTTGCATCTGCCACTCTAAAAGGAGGCATTTCAACAAATGCTAGAAATTACTTAAAAGGAAAAAAAAGGACTATGCTCTCTCAAGAAGCAATCAGGACACAAGTGTATATAAAAAAAGCTAGAAAGTTTCTTGGTTCTTGGCCAAGCTACGAAGTTCATAAAAGTTCTAGTAGCAAATCTGTGATGGTCTATTTTTAACTTTCGCTCATCTTTTCTGTTCTGTGTGGGATCACAAGCAAATATGCAAGATGCATTGGGTCAAATACAGAGACCTTAACCGGCAAGCTCCTGCTGACTGCAGACTTAGATTGGCTGGAATAAAATCTCAGAGATTTCCTACCCTATTAGAAGTATAAGACATGGAGAGACATCTTTCAGCAGATCTAACTGAATTGCTTAAGGGTTTGTTTCCCTTATCTATTTTTACTGCCCAGGTGGGTATTATTACAGTTGCATTTCATATGCTCTATCAACTCCTGTTTTCCAGTCTGCTACAAGTGAAGCTTAAGTTGAATAACATTAAAGCAACAGCTTAGGTTGAGCTGTTAAATTTTGCACTGAAGGTGGTTTTTGTCCGCAAAGTCTGTTTTGTGTATGGTTACTTCCAGTGCAGTGCCATCTGTGATAATTTTCTACAATGTCACAGTTAAACACCCTGGAGAATATTTGCCATTCTTTCAGTCTCATGAGTTCTGTCATGTAAGTTTATTGACAAACTTAAATAATTTGACTTGCAAGTATTTTGAGGTTCACTCATCAGATTGTAAGACAACAAAGCAACAAGGTACAGAAGTGAACTGGCTTTTTCTTTGTTGTACCATTCATAAGACTCCTTGGAGCTTATAGAAATTACTTCCTAGAAGTCCACATTTGCAAAGTTTCTGTTGGTTAGGGTGGTGTGCTTGAATCAGGGGAAGCACAGAAGATTATAGGATGGAGACTGATATGTTGTTGAAATAAATGTGACCATAACCTAATTAAATCTTAAATTAATTATGTGAGGTCAGCACTGACCATGGACTTGAATTTGGTTGACTCAAGACCTTGGCCAAATTCACATTATCAGGGGTCTAGCAGAAGATGACAGCCATGAGGGCTACATAAAGAACTGTCATTTCCTACAATTTCACCTGGGTTTCCCAGCTGGAAGCCTAGGAAGTTGCCTGCAAGGAGGTATTGGTTTGATTTGATTATTCCTGTCCTTTGCTGTGGTTAGTTGTTTTGATACCATCCAGGACTTGCAAGCATTTCAAGGGTAAGATTATAAAGAAAAAGAAAATTCAGCTGGTGGCAAAACTATGTAAAATTATTAAATCCAGGAGAGGCACAGAATCAGAGAGGCTGGAGGATGCTCTCTTCACATCCCCTTCCTGTTCAGTGTTTCTCTCATCTTGGACTACGCTGGCTGGAGGCCAAGCCTTTTCCAGCATGGCCTTTGCTCTGGTGAACTTCCTGCCATCCAGAACCCTGCATATGGGATTGTGCTGATGGCATGCAGCTCAGCTGAATCTACCCATTTGATAATGCTCTTTGCCAGAAAACTCACTGGGTATTAAAAGGTTTTGGCTTTTTTTCCCCAGATTTGCCATATTAGAAGCTTTTTTTCTCAAGATTTATTGGGTACAGCAGAATCAGTAACTCCTAGAGAGTAGGCATAGATGGGGTGGCAGTGTAATGTTTGAGAGAGAGCAGGTCTGATATGTGAAAATATGCATTAAAAGCGGTGTAATCCCAAGGTGTCTCCTTAGCAGAGCAGTGCAGGTGAGTAGCAGCCAGTGGGGTGTCCAAGCACTGCTGAAGAACTATAGTGGAAGTGTGTGGCCTCACCTCTGCCTGCTGGACCTACTTGTAACACTGTCTGGTGGAAGTAAAAATATTAAGGGGCAGCCTTCAAGAGAACAGGTCTGAAGGGGTTTGCAAACAAGGTTCATATTCTCGCTTAGGTAGCTGCCTCTTTTTGAATTTTTATTTCATCTCCTTGACCTCTAAGGGAAGTCCAAGTGCCCAGCACTGAAATGTGAAGTATGTTAATCTGTACCAAATGTGCATCACAGCTAGTTACTTGGCTAGGCTTGGGTTTTTCCTGTTTTGAGTTCTCAGTAAGTTTTCAAATCACTTTCCCTTTCAGATTTCAAACGGAGTTTCCCATTAATTATAAATCCAGGATCTGAGTTATAGGTCAGGTGGTTTCCAGTCCTGTAGTTCTCAGTTGCAAGAAAGTAATTTTTTGTCTAGCTTTTGTCTCTTAGGAAGGTAATCTTAAACTTTTCTGAAACATTTTGGATTCATAACAATCAGGGGGTTGCTGCCCTGTGAAGGGCAGCATTCACACTGTCACCAAGGGAATTTGTGCCTGAGCAATAATGAAAACTCCAAACATGAGAAATGAAAGCCAAATTACAGCTACCAGCTCTTCTTTCCTTGACTAAGATGTACCATTTCTCCATCCAGAGACTGGAGTCATTGTTAATAGGGTGGCAGTCACACCATAGGTAGTGCCCAGGCTCAGACCTTCCTAATGTCCCAAGTCTTACTGTCTCATTGTGTCCTTAGTTTCATTTGTCCACATGTATGTTATTGTTACCAATTTTAAAGGAGCTATCTAACGTTGTTCGTCTGCATTCACACATAAATCCTCAGTTCGGTGGCCTGACTTCCAAAAGTCTCACTGGTGCAACAACATCCCTTGCCTTGAGCAAAGGCCGATTGCCCCTCTGCTATTTGGTGTATTGGGGCTATTTCTTAAGTAACTAAAGATAAATTTGTCTTTCCTATCTTCTGCAATTCTTTTTAACATCTAAAGAATATTAAGGTCTGCAGTGGATTTCAGTGCTGGAAAGAAGGTTAAGAACTAAGACCAGCGAGTAGATCAGACAAATTTGAATTTGTCTTTTAACTTTCAGGCAAAAATAGCTCATTCCCTTGTACAAGATTTCCCCCTTGTTCCCCTCCAAATCTTGTACTTTGTACTATTAGAGTGAGCCCATCTAGGTGCTATGAATGTGGTGACAGTAGGATCAGAGAACGTGAGCTGTGTTACATGGTCACAGTCATTCAGTGGCAATGCTGCTGCTGAGCCCAGTGGAGCCTTTGCAGCCCCTTTCCTTTCCCTTTGGCTGTGCCTCCCGCTGCAGCCGCCTCTCCGCTGCTCTGCCAGCACAAAGGCTTGTGGGGTTGCATTGTACACTGAGGCAGGGATCTGATCTGTTTGAGGAATAACTCAAAAAAAAGGGTTGTTTTTTCTCTCACATCTGCTGTTTGAGAGAGTTTGTTATCCAGGAAAATTCTTTGAGATGAGCTAGAGTAAGAGGGCATAAGGGCAGGGATGAGACGGGGCTTTCTAAGGCATCACTGTCACCACAAGTCATTTGTGGAAAAGTGCTCTACTGAATCAAAGCCAGGATTTTCACACCTGTCAGGGGAAAGAAAAACCTAACAACCCCCCATGTGCTTACTAATCCTGCCTCTCTCTGTGTATAATATTGCCTGGCACACCAAGCACAACAGAGATGTCAAGATCAGCACATCTGATCTTGTAATTGTGTATGTGTAATGTACCTGACTTTAACCTTGGACCAAGTGATTTTTTTTTTTCTCCTTTCAGATATGTTTGTAATTGATAAGGCTGGCAGAGCTCCAGATGTTTGTAAAGCCAGGAGTTACAGGACAACCCTCTAGTCACAATATAAATTATATAATTTAATATAATTAATTATATAAATTAATATAAGTGTTAGTACTGGTAAAATTAGCCCATTGAGTGAGTGCTTGTTCATGCAATTAAACATATCAGGCATGGTAAAATTTAACTTCTGGTATGGAATTTTTTTTTCTTTTACAATTTGACAGTTTAGGTTGCGACCCAAAGTTGTCACAGCTTCTAAGTCCATTGAATGGATGTTCTCAGGCCAGGCCCCAAAGAGTTGCCAAAATATAGGTGAAAAGGATATGCTCTGCATGCTGTGGTAGCAGTTTTGTGGCTCATACTTCTGAATTGAAGATGCAAGAAAACCAACATTGACCTGCATGTTTGGTTTGTAGGCCAAGTCAGGAGACTGAACTACCCATGATTTTTTTCCAGTCATTTCAAAACCTGGGCAAAGAAGCTCCAATTCTCTGCAGATGGGCCCAAGTCCATCCTGCTAGAGTCTTGGCCTGAGAATGAACTTCTAAACAATTACTCCTATATGAAAAATACCATCATATTTTTTGGTTCATCTGCACATCATCTATTGAGTTACCTGGTGAAGATATGTTTTGGACCATGAGAATTTGCAGGTGCCCTTTTCTGTCTACCCAAAAAAAAAAAGGTTACCAACGTAATTTGTCATGCAGACATGACAGTGCACGTGTATTTGTACCTCATGTGCAGCAGTGCTATTTGAAAAGGCAGTTTATTTAGGAAACAAAATAAATTGCAGAACATCTTACTTAACCTGTTACTTATCAGTCATGTGAGATGATGCCTAAAACACTTTTCTAGTGTCTATGCTTATATGCTTTCTACCTGTCTGCTTTGCTTTTGCCATGTTATAGCAAGTTTCCCCCTTCTACCTCTACAAGTGTGAAGAAAACAAAATCTAGAGAGGGCAGGGCACTGTGCCTGTGGACAACTAACAGCTAGCAGGGCATCTGAGGGGGAAAAAGGAACAGAAATGGCATTTGGGTACCCAAGCAGGTGGGCACAGTGGTAAGTGCCTGCCTGCCAACTGTGCTCTTGAATGTCTCCCCTGTAAAGTCTCAAATTACTTTGAACTCATTTTTCCCAGTGTTTATTTTCATACTGGTCAGGCCATTTGCAGTCATCTGCATGGTAATGTCAAAAAGAACTATTTCTTTACCTTTTCTTTGATTTTGCTCTCAAAGGCACAGCTAAAGGCAACCCAGACTTGCCTTTTTTGAATGTCCTTTTCCAGCCTTTTAGATGAAGCCTGGAGAGGTACAAGCCAAGACAGAGGTTTAAGAAGACCTAGCTTATGTGTTTTGTCCTATGACCAAGGGACAGGGCCCCAGTGCTTTTTAGCTTCTTTCTGTAAATGGAGATTTAGATTCTGGAAGACAGAGATTCTTCACATTAGGTTAAATTTGCTGAATTTTCAATGCTGTATTTTCAATGCAACTATGATGTGTTGTCCATGTCTAGATCACTGATGATATTAAATGTATGTCTTTTTAAGTGCAAACCATCTTCAGTGCTTCATTTTATCTGTCATGGATTAATATTTGTTTTTCTATTCAGTGTGGGGTATTTAATCTGTCCAATTGACTGAACCTGCTCCAAGTTTGATTTTTTTTTTTCTATTTCAGTGCTTTTGTATGTGAGGAAGGAGACAGATGAGGTGTTTGATGCTTTGATGCTGAAATCACCCACAGTAAAAGGGCTAATGGAAGCTGTAAGTATCCGATGTACTCACATTGTTTGACTTTCTTGGCAAGAAAATCTTGACGCTTTCCATGTCTTATTGACATAAACCATAATATAAAGATGAAGTTATTCTCGAGTGCATTTAAAGCATTTCTTAAAGGTTTTCTGGAGTGCAGTTCTGAAATGCTGGCATTTTCCTAATTCAGTGTTGTCATCAGGTTACTGGGTTTAAGCAGCATCACAGAGCTGATTATTGGAGAGCTGAGCCTTGAGGAATAGCAGTAGTTAACCAGTGTCAGGGAAGGAGTGAGGTGCAAGCTTCGTTTTCCGAAACGCTTCTTTCTGAACTGAGGGTTCAGAGCCTGTT
Source organism: Picathartes gymnocephalus (assembly GCA_013390045.1). Lineage (NCBI taxonomy): Eukaryota > Metazoa > Chordata > Aves > Passeriformes > Picathartidae > Picathartes > Picathartes gymnocephalus. The sequence continues at coordinate 162,925 of WEKY01003603.1, read as the reverse complement.
GAATCTTTTCCTGTAATGCTTATCAGTATGTTCCCAGCCTGGTTTCCAAGAAGAGGCCCAAGAATGCATCGTTTCTGTAGGAATTTCATATGGCCTTTGTGCAATTGCTGTTCAGCATGTAAGAGGCAGGTGCTGAATCAGTGCAGACTTGTCATTCATACGTCCTCTTAAATTCCTTCTCTAGCCCTGACTTACAGCATGACCTACCTACCAGTTCCCTCTTTGCTGCTTCTTTGAGTTTTTGTTTGTTACTCATTAGATGCCGTCATTAGAGTTGCTATTTCCATGTTTAATCCTGTTTATACGAGCTAATGGCTTGTGAAATTTGGTAAGCGAAGAATTAAGAAATAATCACGTTAAGAGTTAAAAATAACCCCTGCTTCAGTGGGAGAATGTGAAATTGACAAGTGGGATGCTGAGTTGATTTCCAGCCTTGTTTACATGTAGGGGAGAAGGTGGAAGTGGATGAAAGTGCCCCTAGAGAACTCAGCCAAGTGCTAGAAGTGTGTATATTTATACTCTCTTAAAACTGTCACAGTATCTTGCACGTACCGAACACTTTTAATGCAGTAAAGATTGAGTTATTTGGTCAATATTTGGCCAGTAGCAGAAGGCAGAAAAAGATTTGTGGGTTAGTGAAGTTGTTTAAAGCACCTATTTAGATGAGGGTCTCTCTGAGGAGAGTCAGCAGCACACTAAGGATGTCCTAACTGTGCTTCTGCCAATGCTGTTTGTTAGCTGTGAGTGCAGCTCAGCTGTCAGGCAGAGCACACGGATAACAAAAACCAGACTTTGCTTGAAGAAGCTGCAGTCTGATTCATGGTAAGCTGCAACATGATTTCATCTTGGCTTTGTATGGAAGTTAAAAGTATGTTATAATCCTTCTATAACTGTTCAAGCTAGCATGAATATTTCATCTCCAGTAGTCTGTGCCTCTCCATGCCTGTTCTCCAGCCACCATGTAACAAAAACAAAGCTGGTGCAGAAGCAGGAAAGGTTTCTGCATACCTCTGTCAGTGCAGCTGCTGACTCACTAGCATGTTTTCAACACCAGAGAAATCTAATCTGTTGTAAAATGTCCCAGTTCACTGGAAGGAACACATTCAGAAAATTTTAATTCTTTGGTAGGATATTGTGGATAAAACAGTGCCAAGGAGCTATCAAACTACATATTCTTAAATGTTCTCTCTGCAGTCATTGCAGCAAATCATGTAATTTTGTAATTGTGCAGATCCTAAATGCTCCATTCTAATCTCAGTATGAAGAATTTAGGAACTGAGCCTCTGAGTATTACAGAGCCCCAGATCTGAAAGAGAACTCCAGTGATCCTCAGTCATACCCTCCTTCTCTGTTTATGGATTTTACTTTTTTTTTCCTTTTTGTTAGTCACTATTTCTGATCTTTGACTTTTCCCTAACTTTCTGTTATTAATGGTATGGTTTTCTCAGATCCTAAGTTTATTTTATTTTCACATATTCCCCCATTCCAAATTAACAATTAGATTCCTTATCAGATATCTTTCTTTTGGCAAATATCTAGAGGTCTTGGGTTTCAGAAATGCAGCACATCTCAGGAAACGACTCAAATGTGTGGTTTTCACTAGTCAGTCTTGATCAACAGAAGAAAGCAAAACAATTGCCCATCACAAAACATCACACATATATGGTGACTGACCAGCTCTACATCCTGCTTTCAGCCTGATCCAAAGTCAGGATAAGTGTGGATCTCAGTAGGTACCTCAGTCTTACATTGTGCAAAATGACATCTATATTCAAGTTATAGAAGGCAGTTCAAATGAGGAAATTCAAGCATCTCCCAAAGACTTTCTATAATTAAAAGCTAACAGCTGAGTTCAATAGAGCTAGCTTAGTCTATTAGATACCTGACTATATATGTCATCTTCCGGCCAGTGTAGGGCAACAGTCTAGATCATTTCATAGAAATAAGCTGGCAAAGGTGTTCTTACATGCCTTGACCCACCCAGATATTGCCCTTTCTGGCTTCCTGACTCCAGCAGAGAGCATTTCTGGTGGCTTGTGCAATCAGACAAACTTGGCATGCCGGGGGACTGCAGCCCAAAGGGACACTTAGACAGCTATTTCAGTGCCACTCTGAAGGCTGTCACACTTCTTTGGGCATCCTAACAGAAAGAAATCTCTGCTCAGAAGACTGACAGATGGACAGTGGAGATGAAAAGGAAAAGTATTCCTCCAAATAAAGATATCTTTTTGAAATTTAATGTAGCCTGCTTGGGTTCAGGTGAGAAATCCTCTTCTTTTTTATGGAAGTTGGCAGTAAGTGGTGTTCCCCCTGCACTGGCAGCAAACACCCTGAGAAGAGGATGTTAAGTGAGATGTCCTAGCAGATGCTTGCTCTCTGCTTTCTCCAATTCTGCAGCAGAACTTAGCACATTTGTACTGGAGACTGTGAGAGGGAGGCTCTCCCGTATCCCCACTTTAAGCTGTGCTTCCACAGCTTGCTGTTTGGTATAATTGGTTGAATCCCAGGGCTTCCTGAGAAATGTGCTTATTCAGTCAGCTGGAAGTCTTTTGCAAAGCTCACTAATCCCTTCATGTTATATAAATCCTACACCTGTCATAGGCAGTGTGACAGGCAAGGCTTTCTCAGCCCAACCTCTCATAGTTTATGTAGGAAGTGATGTCCCAGAGTCCCAAAACTGCTTTGAGCAACATTTGGAATGCATGAGGGTTAGGTATGCCAAATATCCTAGGGAAGATTTATGCCAGAATGTGCAGAATGCTGTATATTAGCTGCTATTAAGCCTCCCTGGCAAGAAATGTTTTGCTTAGCTTGTTTATTTGCGTGGAGTCAGTGAAAAGTGTCTTCAAGTGCTGATCTTTACAATATCACTAGGCTTCAGAGCTAACAACCCAGAGAGGAAGATCGTTTCCTCATGTTCACATAGTTGTGACACTTCCTGAAGTTTCGGGTTGCCAGTTTTTCTCCAATGCATGTTACAAAGGATTTTTTCAACTGTCTGATGAAATTGAGCCATTTTTATTATTGCTTTACATGAAAACTTATATTTAGGGGTACAACAGAAGCACAGATACAAAAATTCAACACAGGATTGTTTATCTGATGTCATTCTGTTCATGATAAGCAAAGCCAGTGGATAATAAAGAGTAAAAGAGCAGTGAAATATGCTGGTGCAAGCAAAACTGAAGTAGCAAAATTCAGTTTGTATTTTGTTCTCTGCTAGGTGGAAAACGTAGGGAGTGGATGGGTCTATTGTACCTCATCAGTTATTCCCCTTTCTGTTAGCCACAGATGTATGCTAATAGTCAAAGGAAAGTGTTTTCAGTGTAAAAGAAGTTTTATTGGTTCTTCAGAATCTTGGAGTTATGCTATAGAATGTCTGTCAAACTGATAGCCTTGCACATTATTAGGGATAGTTTTTAAATACAAAATTGCATTTGGGCTAAGATGACAGTTATACTATTATAGGTGATGTGGACGTGTATAGGCTAATTAATTCTCTCAGAGAATCTTGGCTGTCTGAATGGGAGCCATGCTTGGTGTTCGACCTGTGGCTCTTTGAATCTGTCCTCGGTGCTGAGTTTATCCATTTTCTCTTTCGTGATAATTGCTTTAATGTACTTCCCTAAAATACCTTTTCTCAACAGAACTCTGAATGCAAACACAAAGGAAGGATTTTAGTGACTGATGTTTGCCAGTCTTTAAATGGATTTTTAATTATGTATTTCAGTTCTCTAATGCAGAAGATAAGTAGTCAGCTATTTAGCTACAACTTCATTTCACCTGGGAAGAGCTGGAAACTTATTTTGCTTGGCAGTAGAGCACCAAAGAACATTAATCACTGGGGAAAAAAAAGTCACTTTTCTGTAACTATTTTGCCTTTTGGGACAATCCTCTTCTAAAGTGTGAACTGTGAGACCTGTTCCCTCAAAGAAGAATCATAATTTGGAAAGTAAACCTGGCTCAGATGAAGGGCCCAGGGACACCATCTTCATAAGCACACCACAGACTCACTGCAGAATAGACATCCAAAAAAGTTACTAGTGCACTGCTGCAAAGCAATGACAAAGCATCCCAGTGAAGTACTTGTTGGCAGGGGTAATTTGTCAGCTAAGTAGTTCTTCCTTCTAGTTTTACTATATTTTCTGCTTTATTGTTTTAGTAGCTGACAAGAAGTTTATTTTACAAGTCCTTTACATTGATAACACACTTCTCTGTGACATCTCATCTGGTTATCTATACACTCAGATGATGTTTTGTGAGCCAAATAGTGTTTTCATTTTGCTACCGTAGTAACTTGACTGACTCACCTTCCCAACAATATCAAAGCTTCTTAGTCTCGTGTGTTTCATGTTGGTAGCCCTTCCACAATAAAAGGTATCTTGAAGATAGTTTTCAGACAAAGGTACCACCATGGAGAGTCCTGTTAGTTTAACAAACCTTGAAATGTCTTTGAGAAATAGAAGTGTGTATGTTTTTGTTGGTCCATCGGTCCATCAGCTCCTGTTGGGTTGCCATGTGTCTGCCATCTGCCTGATGGGAGAAGCATTTGCTTCCATGAGCCTAAAAAATCAGATTAAGAAACAACAGAAAGATCAGATTGAAATTCCCTGGTAAAATCTGAAGCTGGGAAGAGCATTGACTCCTTGAGCAGAGCACTAGGAGCTGCTGGGGCAGTTCTGATGACTCACACTGTATAAAAACTATAGTGTCCAAGTTTCTGGATGGAGACAATTGTGGGTTTTGATTAAGCTGTTCAGGATTATTGCTCCCCAAATCATCCTTAAATGAAAACATGATATGGTTGTGACAGACTTTTCTGTATAGCTATCCTGTCAAAGTTTGCAGAGATTTTGTTTTAGTGTCTTATGTAAGGTAAGCGGTGATAATTTTATATTTTTCATTCATATTTAGTGATATTTATTGTATTTTTATTATTTCAGATCTCTGAGAAATATGGTCTGCCAGTTGAAAAGATTGCAAAACTTTATAAGAAGAGCAAAAAAGGGTAAGTAAGTTACCTAACTAAGGATCTATTGCAGGATCCTTTAGAAGTACTCAGAGATCGCAATTACACTTGGGACCTCATGACACTGGGCAGCACAAACTTTTTCATACCATGTGCTTGAAACATACCTATGTGCTTGAAATCTTCATGTCTATGGAGGCTGTAAGGGATGGCAGAGGAGGAAACATGGATCTCCAGTCTGTGTCTGAGCAGTGTTCATACACTTACTGCGAAGAAAGAGTTTGCGGATGGGATATATGGATAAAGTCTGTTTTGTAGACAATATGCTTAGTAACATCGTGGAGGGCCAGTATGGGAGATGCTGCCTTTGCTATGAATGCAGTGTGGAGTTTTCCTGCAGTGTTAGGAAGTAGTAGGCCACTGTCCTACTCTGAAAGACAGGCAGGCAGTGTTTGCTACAGGAGTTTCAGCTGGGTAAATTTAGACATGAACATCACAGCTGGACTTCTAGAATAGCTAGGCTTCTGCTCCTTGCCATAAAACTAAATCTCTCCAACTTCTTTTTCTTTTAGTTCTATTTAACCACAATATTGTAGCGATATAATTTTAAGCAGATCATTTATTTTCAGTGGTAACTCTAGCTTAGGGCATTGTTGTGTCTGGGGATTTCTTTAGCATTTGAGAAGACAGGTGAAACTTCTTATGTTTTGCTTCTTTCTAAGTGACAGAAGAAACACTTGGAGGTAAAGAGTGAGGAAAACGCTTATATACACTTCTAATAGTCATTGTTGATAGTCTCATATCCAAGCTGAGTTCTAAGTCTGTGTGCAAAGTGCAAGTTACACTGCTTCCCTGTGTTAGCAGTTCACACCACAGAGGTGCAGCAGCTCACATGGTGTGTCTGAGGAGTAGCACAGGCGTGTCCCTGTGGGAGCCAACGCCAGGCATGGGAAGCACCGGCTAGCTGGGTCTGTCAGGGATCTGAAGTGCATCTCATCTCTAGGTAACCTAAGTGTGTTAACATCCCAGCACTGGTGTGTCTCTTACCTCAACTACTCTGGCAAGGAACAGCCTCTAATCCAAAGACTGTAAGGGACTACGGGGCAGATCTGGATAATTCCCACTAGTGACCCTGTACTGGCATGTGCTGGAGCCTGGTTTTGTGTTGTAGAGAAGCAAGTACATGTGGCAGAGTGTGTAGCTTGCCCTTTCAGTGTCCTGGCACATAAAAACATTGATTTCTGCCTTTGTCACCAGTATCCTGGTAAACATGGATGACAACATTATTGAGCACTACTCCAATGAGGACACGTTCATCCTGCACATGGAGAGCATGGTTGAAGGCTTCAAGATCACACTGACAGAGATATAACCTCAGGCAGAGCCTTTTTGTAAGGAACCACAGCATTTCATCCTTCTTGGAAAGCAGAAGATTCCCCGTGAACTTGACAGACATTGATCAGAGAAACTGTTACAAGACTGCATTGGAAATACTGTCCATTCTGCACATGTGCACCCCCTGCACATAGACCTGGGTTTGTCAAGCACAATGCCACTCACATTAACCTGGTCCCTTATTTATTGTTCCCCACTCTCTAGTGTACAAGCAGTTGCCAGCCCCCAGATTGGTAACCAGATGACCCACTGCAAATGTGAAATGCAGCATTTTAATCCATACTTCAGTGTGGATAAGCTCATTCTAAAACATGTTAAGTAACTATGCTGGTCTAGTTTCAGAAATCTGGTATAAATCGCTTTACCAGTAGTTGTCTCTGTCATTGCTGAAAATCTGTTGCAGTGCTAAAGATGGGGAAAGTGGCTGACAGTTCACTTGCTCAGACTGATCCATATCTCTCTATACTGTATAGTCTTGCCAAATACCTCTGGTAGTTCTCAGCACGTAGCAATGAGGACTTGTAAGTAAGGCATTCAGCTACAAATGTCACTTGTAAGTAAATGGTAAAGAAACCATTTTAACCTTGTATATAATGTTTATAATATGCAATAATATATTTTAACGACTGTATGTGGGCATATTTACTGCCACTATGTTTTTGTATGTATTTGGTTTAGGCTTTAATAGAATCTTTCCTAGAGGATTAAATTGCTGCAATCTGTTAAGGAGTGTAAGAAGCCAATAACTGAACCTGCACTCATATGCTCTATCCTTGCTCACACAGTTGTATATTGAAATATTAGAGCAGACTCTGCTACTGGGTCTTGGATGCTCTGGCACAATGGGCCCCACCTTAGGTGCCCAAGTCCCAGCTGCAGATACCTGAGTCTCCCATGCAGCTGTAACAAAATCCAAGAGACACCATGTGTCTGCTGCCTGGTTTGCTTAGAGGTACAGAAGGGACTTCTTCCTGGTTATCTTCCTGTGATGAAGTGGAGACTCCTAACGTGGCCTTTTCTCAGACCTGTTGTGGGAAGGTTCTTTCTGCCTGCACATCAAACCATTCCTCTAGACCGTAAGGAACGGGACTTCAAACTCTTCCTCTTAAGTGTACTTGCTCTTGTATTTCCATTGAATGATTCTGTTGTGATTCCTAGGACACTTGGATGATGTATAAGCCTGGGCTTGATGTATATTCATCAAAACTGGAACAATTTTTCCAGTGGAGACTGAGTATCCCACAACTGAGGTGTGGAGATAGGTCTCTCTCTCAAGGGGTGCATCTGAACCCAAGCTGAACTACATGGTTATTCCATCCAATTCCACACCTGTCTCACGAATTCGGCGAAGAAATAAAGTTGTGCAGGCTAAAATCATACCAGGAAAGGGGTTCAAGGCCTGAATGTCCCTATGACATCCAAACCCAGCATCTCTCTCTTTCTATTCCAGCTCCTCTGGCTATTGTAAAGAGCTCCTCGCTCAGCATACAATTCCATGAGTTTCAGCTGCATTTTATTTTCTATGTACTGTACATGGATCCTGTGTGACAGATAGAAGTGTGGGTCCTTTCCTACATGCAGCCTTTGGAGTTTATTCTTTTCCTTCTGAAACCTTTTCTCCTTTAGTCACACTACCTTTATTTTTTGATGGTTAATGGCAGAAAGAAACACTGCCTAGTTTAACAGGGCTCATACAGTGTTTTGAGCTGTGTGGAGCTATTTACATTCAAGCAAAGTAGCTGGGATAACTGACCAGTCTGATTTGGCCATATCTGCATGAATTGTCCTGCAAGTTCTTGCACACTTTCTTAACTTCATTAGCAGTAATATTCCATTAAAATCTCTACTTCTAATAGAGTTGTTAGGTACATGTCAAAGTTTCTGTGGGACCAGAAACTATAAGAGGTTCAGGCTGGTAGCATCAGGGCTAACATACCCAGAATCCACATATGCCTGTAAAACAAAGTGTGTATTCTGTCTTTCTCCTGCCCTTTTCTTTTGTCATGCACTCTTTCCCCTTCTGATGCAGAGCTCTGTAGTAATTTTTAAACTTTATATAAAAATGCACTCCAGCAAAGATGCTCTTGCTACCCTGCTCAAGAGGAAACATCCTGGGAATACAAGAGATTTGTGATGGTTCAGTTTGTTTCTGTTTGGCTCAGACTCAGATGAAAAGTCTATGCTGACTTATCCCAGATACTTTTTTCCTAAAGAAAAAAAGAGGACAATTTGGACAGGAGGCATTAGGAACTGGGACCAGCACACAGGACTGGTAAGCAACACTGTAAGTTCTTGTATTTCTCTGTTGGTGTTTGGAATCCTCAGAATATCAGCTGGGATCTCTCAGTTGGTCAAGATGTCTGGGCAGAAGCTGCAGGTGAAGATGGGAGTAAATGCACGCAGGAATTGAGCCCTGGTTCTGCCCCCAACAAACCTGCTGTCCAAGAGAATGCCTGTGGCACCTGGGGCTGGCCTGGGTTGGAATGGGCTGCATTAAGAAAGGCCAGTGAGAATTTAGGGATCACAGAGAAGGACAGGCTGTCCTGGCAGCACCAGCTCTCAGGTTAATGGCAAGGTTTTGTCTTACATTTAGGTGAAGATGAGCTGAGATCTGTTGGGTGCTGCAGCATCCTGTGATGAGGAGCAGTGTAGGATCAGTGAGAAGTGCAACGCTCCAGGAATACTGGGGCTTGAAGAGCTATCTTTCCTTTGTCATTTTAAGAGTTTTTAGTCAGCCACTGTCCAGAAAAGGAAAATTGCTTCCAAGATTAACTGAAAGCTATTCTAAATACATCTTAAACTGTGCAAATTCCTGCTAGTAGAAAGCTGATACTCTCACCTTTAGTTCCTTCTTACAGTCTCAATGAAGTTATCAGGAAGGCGGCTTGATTGGTGATAAGACTGTTTTAAAACAACAGCTAGAGCTAGGTAAGGATGATTGCCCTTAACTTTATCTGCCGGGGTCTGAGGGCTTTGTTTCTCTGCTCCAGATGCAGGTGCATCACAAGCACTAAGACATTACCAAGAGTATCCACATTGCACCCCTTCAGTTGTAGCATCAGCTGCTGGAGGAGCACTGAACCTTGGGTGCTGGTTGTGGCAAGCTGCAAGCTTTCAGGGTTCACCTTGTTGGTCCAAATCAGCCTATCAGAATGGTGGGAAGGGGGGAGTATGAGTAATGCAAACTTCTGAAGCAGTGGCTGCCTTGTGCCCTGCTTTACTCAGATATCCTGAGGAGTGCATAGTGCTTACAAGTATATTGTTTAAAACATACATGTTGCTTTTGTTTGATAAAAAATACTGATTAATGCTGGATCTTCCAAATATTATGAGTTAAATGGAAGTAAGATTTGGCTACTGTTCAGCAGGGGACAGGAATATCTGCCTTGCCTCCTTTTGTCCCCTTGTGGCACTGCTGTTGTTGTTTATTTAAAGGAACAAAAGTCTCATTTCCTTTTCTTCTTCAAGACAGCAGTCTTGAATCTTAACTAGTGCAGCCTGAAGAGTGGCTTGCTGCTCAGTGCATTTTCCCTATGAAGAGTTATAGCAGTGCAGTGTCTGTAGATGTTGTGTTTTGAAAGACTCTGATAGAGATGTACAAAAGGAGAGCAGTCTTCTAATTTTGGTTCCTGCTGCAGATTTGGCACTTTCTCCGTCCATTTGATGTTTAATTATGAAATCCCATTCAAATTCTCAAATTCTAGTTCTTTTTCACAGTCAGGTGCTGATATTCCCAAAATAAAGTGCATCCTTTGAGTGAAGCTTTGTGGATGTACAGTTATATCCCTATCAAGACATTTTGGAGGATTTCTATCACTGAGTATAAACTAAAAAGAAAGGAATGGTTTTTTTACTGTGTGTCCTCTCTTACAGAGTTTTTGGTCAATGGAATTCAGAGATCACGTCTTTCTTACATATTTTTATCTTTCATTCTATGAATTGTTTAAATGTAAATGAATTCAAACAATTAGTAAAATCTAAACTTGCTAGCTATCAGAGATGCTGTATATTGATTGAAGTGGAACTGGAAAGGAGTATCTTATGACTTACAAAATGTAAAGCTTATTAAATGTTTATGTGTTCTTCCATTTCCTATTAATTGAGACAAGATACAAACAAGAATGTTTGTGCCAAAGATTGTGACAAGCCGTCTTTCTGGCAAACAAGGAAACTTTATGTATAAATAGCGTGCTTTTATATTAAGAATATAGCTCATGTAACTTAATAGTGTTGCAACTGGGAGAGGGGTTTGATAAGCTGTAAATACAGTTATTTTATTTTTTGTACATTTTTAAGAAGGAAAAAAATAAATATTCCTATGTATGAGATAATATTTCTGTTGCTGTGGTATGTATTACTACATCTCTTCAGGACAGAGTATCAGTATGTACAAACACTTGAAGGGGGTGTGCAGAGAGGATGGAGTCAGACTCTTCTAAATGGTGCCCAATGACAAGACCAGAGACAAGTGGACACACACTAAAACACAGGAGGTTCCCTCCGAAATCAGGGAGTGCTTTTTACTGTGAGTGTGACTAAGCACTGGAGTAGGTTGCCCAGGGAGGTTGTGGAATCTCTATTCCTGTAGATACTTAAAAGCTGCCTTGACATGGTCCTGGACAACCAACTCTCACTTGCCCTACTTGAGCAGGGGGGTTGGACCAGATAAACTTCAGAAATCCCTTCCACCCCCAACTATTCTCTGATTCTGTGACTTGTTGGAGTGTCCTGGGAACCTAGCTGGAAGCACTGACACATCTTTGTGACTCTTGGGCACCTGGGATGAGATCATCCTTACCCTCATCTGCTCCAAAAGCACTGAAGCATGCCTGGCCACACATCATGCAGTAAAACATTTCCATCAAACGTTTTATTCTCCACCAGTTGGGTTTGGCTTTTCAAACAAGATATAGGAGGTGAGAATATCTTAGTAGGTGGGAAATTGCTTCGGAAAGCATTTGCTTCATCGAAGAGTGATTCCCCAAGCAGTAGCAGGGGACAGCCCTGTCTTACAGAGGGGTGGAGGAGTTCAGTGCTCTGGATGAGCAGTACAGGGTGAACCAGGATCAGCTCCCATGGAGCTCTTTAAGGTAATCACATTTCCTGGGCACTGCCTGTGATAGATGTTTAATTATCTTTTATAGGAAGTAGTTTTACTGAGTGGCTCTTAAAATGCAAATGCTTTAAAGCTGTGTGGTTGGCAGTGCTCCATCTGCGAGGCCATGGAGGGGTGAGAAGTGTGTCAGCTGATGGGAACCACTGCATGCACTGCGTGCTCAAGGGTTGGATTGTGTCTGGCAGGGCTGAGCCAGGTTTTACCAAGGTGACTCAGGTCACCTTGATTAAAGGTCTTTAAGAAGAACTGACCACCTCTTAGAAGCAGGGAGCAAAACACTCCACCTCTAGCTCCTGACTGAAACTTTTGGCGACTCAGTGGAGCAGCAAAGCTGTGGTTTTCGACACCTTCCCAATGTCTTGGCTCAGTTTGTGCTGCATTAAACAGTGATAGATTTTGGAGCATGCTACTTCCCATATGGGGCCACGAACCACAGGATCACAGGTTCCCTCCTCCCTGAGGTGGTGGGAGGTCCAGTCCAGGATTGTGTGAGTGCAACGGTGCTCCAGTGCCTGGGGCAGAAGCCTTGCCTTTGCACTGCCACATGTCCCCTCCTTTGCACGGAGGGCGAGATTCGAGGGACAGCGCAAGGGTGGTAAGTGGAGGATTTTAGCACAAATCAACACCTCCTTACACTTCTGTCTTTTTATGCTGAATCGTAAGATGGCCCTAAGGGGAGGGTGAGGAGAATGTACATCACAGGGGGTCTGGCACACTGGAAGCTTGTGTAATAAAGCCAATTTGAAGTTGCACTGAGCACATGAGATACCTGGGTACTGTAATTGATGCTTCATTCAGGCTCCAGCCTGCTTCAAGCTCGTATTGATGTGCAGTTCCACAAACAGGCTTTTTTTTTTTTTTGTTTTTAATCTCAAATGGAAATAGGCACTGGTTTCTGTTACCTTCCAGTAGGATTTAAACTACTTTTTGCACTCTGCTGGTAAAAAATTTGAGGAGTTTAAGGAGCATGCACAGAAGCATCAGCCAGCCCCCTCCAGAGCCTGTCTGAGGCTGGTAGGAGTCCCTGCTGTGATAAGCTCTGCTGTCTCATCAGCCACATCTCAGAGTGACTAACCACAGCTACCACCCTGCCAGCCCATGCTCCCTTGCCACATCCTGCTCCCTTGATGGTGTGATAGTCATTAGGGGATAAAAAAGTCCCCTAAACCTGGAGAGGGATTTATCTATAGGATTTATTTATATCTATTTTATTTATAAGGGAAGATACTGTCAGTCAGCTAAGTGGTTCTTTCCAGCTTCAGAGGAACAGGGCTCTCAGCCTTGTGCTGTCCTTCCTTTGCTTTTATAACCCACTCCGGGATATCCTACTCCTTGCCCAGCTGCTGGCTGTAGCTGCTGGAGGAGCAACTGTGTTAGCAGTGGAGAGCTCAGCCCGCTGCAATGTGCCAGCTCATGCCTATGAACAGCTTAAGCCCTGGCTGAGCCCTCCAAATTGGCTTTCATGGCTGCTGACTCTGTGCCCACTGCGGTGAGCGGGACGGGAGCTGTGAGGGCAGCAGGCAAAGGCTCCTCTGGGGCTCTCTCCCAAGACCATGGGGCTACGTGAGGCTTTAAGGCTCCAATGTCACAGGAGTAAAGCGCATGGGACACCACCGCTAGCTGCAGCAGAATGTTTATTAGTAGGAAAGAACATTTAGGGGATTTCAGTAGGTGAGTTTTTTTGGACCGTTGGTATCCACCATACATTGGTTTTCATCAAGATTGTTGAAGATCACATATTTATATAAGAAAGCAATAATTCATATTTAGGTGCAATCAGTAATTCCAGTATGAAAAAGCACCGTGTCACAAAACAATTTACAATACAAAAGTCCTCAAAATCTAACATTTAAAAACAATATATTTGTTCAACAGTAATAACAATACAGTAAAAAAATTTTTATTTCCCTTCAAACAATACTGCTTATATATTTTGGCACTCAAAGAAAAACTGTCACAAATGTGCCTTTTTAGCCACATAATGCTGTTTTGTGTCTATATAACAAGGAAAAACATGCTTTTGAAGTCAGTCATTTTGCCAGGTGCAGTTTGAACTGCTTTCTCCATTAAAAAGGAGAGAAAAAAACCAACCAAACAAAACGGAAAGAAAAATAACTCCTAAGCTACAGCATGTCTTGTCTTTTGGCCCACAACACAATCTGGAGAAGCATCTCAGATTCAGTCCATCTAGTAAGTCAACCCTGCCTGAAAGGCTGGATCTAAGCCTCACTTCACTCTCCAAACTTGACAAGAAATGTAGACCTAAGCCATCCAAATGGTCCTGCCTTTTAGGGACTGACCCCAAGCTCTTGCTATATTAAGCACCCCAATAAGATTCTGACCCTAAAATTGCTGCTCAGGCTCTTCTTTTCCTTAATTCCCCTCAATTTTAGTTAATTCGTTTTAAAGTCACTTGCACAAATGGTCTTGCAATGTGAGCTCACCGTTTTTGTGCTGGCAAAGACTTGGTTTTCAAAGGAAAACTAAGTTCAAAGGAGCATGCGTTGGGTGAGCTACAGAGTGACGGAGCCTGATGCCAGCGGGGTGCCCTGGGTCAGGAGACATTCCTCCCAGGTCTCCTCCTGGGACCAGGGCTGGCACACAGTGTGGGAGGGGGAAGCTTGAATCTGAGAGAGGGAAAGACAAAACTAGACTTTTCAGGAAGAATTAGTTTCCACTCAAAACTGACCCCTATTAAAAGAAGAACGCAGGTGCTACGTGCCGGGTGATACAGCAGTGCCTGCGTGCAGCTATGACAGCCCCTGAAAAAGGCTGATTCTAGTGAACATGCAGTCCTTGGTGCTATCTCTAAAAGCTGAACAATAACAAAAAAAAAAAATTAAATAGTTTTTACATCTTACATCAAAGATGCCACTACAAAACCACAATAGTATCACACATTAATTAGTACAGTCTTAAAAATGCAAACCAACGCTGGTAAGACTCCCATACATTCTGTATACCATATGTACAGAGGAGAACAGCTTCTTGAGAGGAGAGGACAGTCATAGAGAGATAATCTTCTGTTTTCTGAGTACGTTGCATAATACAAATACATTATCAGCATAAGAAAACTTTATTCTAACACTAAGAGCTCAGGAACGGTTCTAACTGGAAGTTAATAGCTGGGGGAACCGTGCACGTGCTGGGGGGCACAAAACATACACAAACCTCCGCCAAATTCTCTGTCTCCTTCAGTGGCCTGATCATCTACTTTCATTTTACCAAGTGGGTTTAACATGTTTTCTGCAGGTACAGACTCCCAAAGCATGGAACAGCACGGGGCCACATCCCCAAAAGCTGCTCCTGGTGTGCCTGGAAGCTGCTCGCCTCTACTTGTCCTTCTCATGGGCTTTGCCTGGCGGAGAACGAGCTGGAGACTCAGGATACCACCAGATGAGCTTACAGCAGAACCAGGGGGGGAAATTAACACATCACAACAGCTATAGGCAACAACACACAGGACACTTGCTATTCTAGGCAGCCGTAAGAAAAATATGCGGACCAAATTAATTTAATTCATAGTTGTCCCTCTCCTTTCTGAACAGTAAAAGTCTTCCTTAGGATATGTAGGTTTGCTTACAAAGCATTCATCTAGAGAGGTATCTAATTTTGCCAAGACACAGGATATGCTGAACTCCATGCTGCTGCAATGTGTCTGCTCGTAGTAGATCATTAAAAGTTTGATTTGTTATGTCTACTCTATGCTGCAGTGAGGCAACAGCCTGAGGGAACAGAGAGAGCTCTCCCTGTGGAATGGTCATGGACTTAAATAGGAACTGGACACTTCGATCCATTCAGCTCTTGGCTATGCTTTATCTCAATTTATTAGTTTCGACAGCATCAAAAATATCTGCCCAAATTTAAACAAATTGTTGTAATTTAATCCCAGCCAGCAACTAAGTCCCACAGAGCCACTCATTCACTCCCTTCCAGTGGGATGGAGAAGAGAATTGGAAGGGTAAAAGTGAGAAAACCTGTGGGTTGAGATAAAGACAGTTTAATAGGGAACACAAAAGCCCCATGCACAAGCAAAGCAAGGCATTAATTCACCAATTCCCATGGGCAGGCAGGTGTTCAGCCATCCCCAGAAAAACAGGGCTCAATCACAGGTAATGGTGACTTGGGAAGACAAATGACATCACTCTGAACATGTCACCCTCTTCCTCCCTCTTCCCCCCACCTCTTTATATGCTGAGCATGACACCATGGTCTGGGGTACCCCTGGGGTCAGTTGGGGTCAGCTGTCCTGGCTGTGTCCCATCCCATCTTCTTGTGCACTCCAATCTCCCTTGCTGATGGGGTGGGGTGGGAAGCAGAAA
Organism: Picathartes gymnocephalus; assembly: GCA_013390045.1. Taxonomy (NCBI): domain Eukaryota; kingdom Metazoa; phylum Chordata; class Aves; order Passeriformes; family Picathartidae; genus Picathartes; species Picathartes gymnocephalus. The sequence goes on along the minus strand of WEKY01003603.1, from coordinate 147,123 downwards.
AGTCCCTGACACCATGTGAGCACTGCTTAGCAATAATGAAATCATCTCTTTGTTATCAACACTATTTCCAGCACAAATCCAAACCTGACCCTCATTCTAGCTACTGTGAGGAAAACTAACTCTATCACAGCCAAAGCCAGCACACAAATGTGTAACTACTTTTGCATCCATCACATCACTCACTTGGCAGTATTTAAAAATCAAAAGGTATTAAGTACTCCTGTCAGAGGAGGACAGTATTGGTCACTTCAGGTTCAAGAGCAAAATAAAGCTGAATATACAAATATTAACTACAAGACTGCTTGGATGGAATTGAAGTGACCAAGTGGAAGACATAAACGTATTGAAATGCACCTCAATTTGTCTCCTTGAAGCAAGTGTGCAGACAAAAATAATCCCTAAGCTCTTCATTTTTAGCAGGCACAGTGTGACCACCTCACTGGTAATTGCTCAGCCAGTTCTGCTCTTGGGATCATTGAGACCTCTGCAAAAGAGCTGAAGGACCAGGAGGACTGAACCTAAGAGGATCCAAAATAATGAAATAAATCACAAACACGCCTAAAACACGAATAAGAACATTAAACACAAAATACCAAAGAAACATGATTTTGTGGAGCATTCATATGACTAACATTGAACATGATGTCTTTAGTAACCCTCCTTAGATCCTTATCGGATTGAAAACCTGGTTTTGCTTTTTCTTTTTCTTCCAAATACTAATAAAAAACCATTTGGTTGCCCTGGAAATGGGAATAATGACAGGAAATAAAAAGGTGTTGGTGGCAAGGAACTGCAAGTTCTCCCCCAAACAACCACACTGGACCCACTAATCTTCCCTCTGAGTGCAGCCAATGAGCAGCACGAATGAAGTTTAGAACCTAAGAGGATTTTCTCAGGTGGGTTTACTAATCACCATCATCCTGTCATCCCATCTGGTGCGGAAACGTGAGGCCAACCCTGACCATTGCTGAAACCCCTGTCCCCAGGAAGGAGAAGACCAGAGGTCACACCCCCAACACCTGTTTTTCACAGATAGCAGGAAGAGTTTCCACCTGATATTACTATGTCAAAACTATCTCTTGGTCCACAGCATCTGGGTGCTCCTACAGGATTGGGGCACTGCATGCTGCAAGGTGCTGCACAGGAAGGTGCTGCTCCAGCCTGGAAGAAAGCAGCTCTCTCTGGAGTAAACCAGGGCAGCGGAGAGAGAGCACCAGGCAGATTCAGTCTGCACTGCCTCGACAAACACGTACACGATAATGAAAACCATGTTGTTTCAGAGGTTCAGTGTGCCCTTAAAATGTCTAATACTGCCATTACTTAATAGGAAATAAACAGTGTGGTACACACAGGTCGGCCAAAGACAGGAAACCAAATCAGAAGCTGTTCCATTTAAGTGCATCGAGCTTGGCTCCTCCACATGTCAAGGGTTGGTGTTTGTTATTTGTTCACACAGAGGCTGGGGATGGCAACTGGGAGGTGGCTGCAAGGACTTGGAGAGCTGGACACCCTGAGCACATGCCCTGGGAAGGTGAGAACGTCTTTGGTATAAGGTCAGGGCGAGAGGGGAAGATCTAAACCATCCCAGGTGCACAGTAAGTCCATACTATGCAGAGGGTGGGTGGCTGTTGTGTGCCTTGAGATCTAGGAAGCCCTCAGCTGCCTAATAATCTCAGATGACCATGTCTGTGGCAGGACCCAGAGTCCCCAGCCTCAGCACATGGGGCTGAAGCAGCCCAGGAGGTACCACAGACTGGGCTGATGTAGAGGAGCTGTTCTGTGCTGGCTGCTGCTAAGAGGGTTTCACTGTGCAAATTCAGACCCTGGGCTCCAGGCAGGGATGTCTTTACAGTTTTTCATTTTTCTAGTCTTTTCACCTTGTTCACTACAGCTCAAGCTCTTTTTTTTGCTTTGCTTACTAGTCAGCATTTTACAGGTGATAGCTTAATCCCAACTACACGTTAGAATAACACAACCTGTGGGAAACAATGAGAAACCCCTTGCGTCTGGCCTTTCCAGCTTGTTAAGACACGGACAATACATCTGAAAAGCTTTATACCTTATCCTGTGAAAATCCTCACCTCTGAAACAACTTCTCAGTATGGATAATTTGGAAACAACAGCAGCAAAAGCCAGGATGGAATAAGGGATGCTGTTGAGATACCCAGAGTAGACACGGATAGTTTCTACTAGGGGCAAGGAGATTGACTGTGCATCAAACAGATGGTTCTACTGCTCTGAAGGCCAGAGGCACCTAATGGCTTCTGCAGTCCCTCACCAGTGGTCCTGGTTTCTAATGTCACTGATTTCCATGCCAATTTACAATCCCTGCTGTCTTTTCTACGTGCTTAAAACACAGATGTTCTTTCCATCTTCCCCAGCCTGCAGACACCTGGGCTTTGAGAGTCAACGGAGGTTTCCCTTCCCCTTTTCTACCATGACTGGGAATGAATTCCTACAGGCAATGTTTTGTCCTCAGCTGCACTTAGGGAAAACCTTATGCTCATCCTGGAATCTGTTTGTTCAATGCCTGCTGGGGTACAGTGAACAGCTCTGCTGCTTAATTTGAGAGTGTATTTTGTCAGTGCCTCTGACAGAATACGCAGCAGACAGAGCTGCTCACATAGAAGGTGCCATTTCTAGTCAAGCCCTATCTCAGAACACATCACACCGATGTATCACTGCTGGTTATCTTATCTGCCTACTGCACAATCAATGCACAACTCTGCATGCAGCTCTGAGCACTGCTCAGCTCTCTGGCACTTGCCAAGGTTCTCTGCATTTCTAAGCACAAGTTCTGCCCGTGATACCAAGAAAACCAACTTCCCCCACTTTAAGACTCCTACATGAGATCCTGCTTAGTAAGACACAGAGCAAAGAATGCATCTAAATACCTCTGCAAAGGGTGGGTAAAGTACTCTTCTCCACCAGTCCTGCACGAGGTACCCAACATTTTAACTGCTGAGCCCAAGGACTGCCATGCCAGGAAACTGAGGGAGCACCATGAGAAAGATGAAAGGAGGTGCTGGTATACTGGGTGTTCAGGAAGACTTGTCCATCCAACAATCAGACTCGTCTGATTGTTTCACTTGGCACTTGTAGGCTAAACTGCAAAAGGAAACTCCTGAAGGATGTCTCCTGAATCCTAACCTGCTCTAGTGCTATCGCATTGCATCTACACCAGCGGTGGTAAAGAAAGAGAGAGTTTTAAAAGAAGGAGGCAGCTCAGCTCAGGGCATTTGTTCTGAGGCAGGAGATTCCCTTCTCACTGCCACATGTCCCCAGGGATCTGCCAGTTGTCACTGTGTTCTCTGGTTCACATGTACTGAGTGAGACGTATGGCCAAGGCCATCCTCTCATCTTAGCTTAGTCTGCAGATTAGGGCTCAACATCAAGTTACCACAGTTCACCAAGTTTCCATGAGTCAGCTGAGACAAGGTTCTGCCCGCAGCAAATGCAAGGTAATGCGACTTAACCTGATCTGCAGTGAAAGAAAATCAAGCTAAGCCGCATCATTCCACTTTTGCCATCAGTGAACAAAGAAGTCCTGGTGCTCATCCCCAGGGACAGTGTTCAAACCATGGGGACTGGGTCACATGTGACTACTTCCTGTGCTGGTGTGCAGTATTTCTGCACACAGACCTCACCCAGCTATGAATTTTACACGCTCCTGGCTTACTGTATGAAGTAGCAGAAAATGCAGTGGTCATGCCTTATAACACAGAACAACAAAGGACAAAATGCCCCAGGAAGAAGAAGAAAATCCTACAAGCTCCTGAGAACTGCAAGGGAACAGCATAGCTCTGAGTACCTGAGGAACATCATTGCTGTGAACTGACAGAGCCTCAAATAATGTCGAAACAAAAATATTTCTTCAGTCCCTCTTAACTCTAAGTGCTCACAAGAACACGTGTTGGTTTTACAAGGGTTGTGTTCCCTTTTCCCTTCCCAAAGCACGCTAAAAAAAAAGAGAGGCTACTATAAAACTCACAAGTCATAGTCCTCACTTCACATCTTCTGGCCCAGAGTTTGACAAGCTGACTGGCAGCGTCAGATAAATGGGACTGGCATTTTCCATGAGTTCAGTCTACATGTGGGATGTACTCATTAATTCCTTTGGACAACACATGAGTGAAGGCTGCCTCTTGCACAAGCAACTAAAACTAGAGAATACATCTACAAAACTGAGAATTGATATGAAATAGTATCTGCTGTCTGCCATCCTTCCTGTATGGAGATATTGCTAAGGAATCACTCAAAAGCATTTGACTTGCTGACTTGCTGTGCTATTTTATACAGGATAAAACACTTTGCCTTCAAAAGCTTTATGAAGTCAGCTATGATTACAAATGCAAATGACAGCAAAGCAGAAAATTTCAATCTGAGGCGCAGCACACCACTGCTGTCCTGCTGATCTGAGGTCTGCAGATGTTCCTATCACAACCCCAGCTATGAATCACTCTTGAAGTACATGCAGAGGCAGAGAAAGAAAGGGATAGTTAATAATTTAAAATAACACCAATCATCAGTGGCAGCCAGGTAAAAGAATAACCTTAGTTCACTCTGTAAATGTTTATACAATAGCCTTATCTGCAGCTATGTCCTCTGGAGCTGTAAGCTAATTCTTATTATTCTAAATTTTGTGAGCTGTGGGAAGCATTACACCTTTGCTGGCCTGGGGTCACAGCACAGGTTGTGCTTTCAAACCTGTGTTGTACGGGAGTAACATGAGAGTTGAGCCTGGCCCCAACACCCCAAAACTACTGAGCAAAAACAAACGGAGAGATTAGGTTCTGAGCCAGAAGTATCTTCTAAAATGAAAAAGAGGTGGTATGCAGTCACTGAAATAAAAGGCAACATTTTAAAAGCTTCAGTCACATGCAACTGCTTTCAAAGCATTAAGAAGAAGATGGGACCGTGGAAGGTATCTGAGTTCACCTTCAGCACATGCCAGCTTCCAGAGGCCTGGGCTGCTTTGGACGTGGCTGTCTGCACCGAGCCAGGAGGTTGGAAGTTCAGCAGGGATCCTCTGGTGTCGCTTTGTCCTGCCCACACAGGGGTGGTGATGGAGCACCCCTGGAGTGGTTGGGGCACCAGCACTGGTCACTCCCATCTGGCAGAGGGTGGTGTTGATCAGGGCACGCCCCCTGACCTCCTTTCTGCAATCCCCAGCAGTCTGGGCAGGCTTCTGCTGAAAAACAACCCTAAAGCACATAACTTTCAAAATCCATGAGGTGATGGATATGGGAGAGAGGGCCAGAACATCTCCAGGTAAAGCAGAAAATTACCTTAAAGAAGGTAGGCACAGACTCTCCTTTGAAGGGTTAGATTTGTGCACATGGTGTCTAATGAAGACTTGGGAGAAGGAGATAGGGAACATTTTCATCAGCCAGAAGAATTGGTGCAAAACTTGCCAGTGTTGCTCATAACACCAGAAAGTGCTAGGTATTAAAATCTGTTCGTGTCTGTGGTTGGGCCACCTTTGCTTTCTTATCTTCCCACACTCATCTCGGCTCAGTAGTGTGATGAATGTAATGGAAAATATATCATCAATTGGATTTTTGTTTGAGACAAAGGGGTGTGCTTGAAGACATTTCTTGAGTGTCATTAACCACTCATAAAAAATTTAGTATAACTGATTAACAATGTTATTTTCAATTTAGTTTTATTTTCTCTTAACATGCTTTGCCCTTCACACCTGGCAAAGCAAATGGTATGGGAAAATTAAGTATGGATTGCTTCTGTCAGTTATCATACATGCTAGCCAATGTTCCACAGAAGATTATTTATGCTCAACTACTTATTCGTGACTTCTAATTAGTACTTAGCTCATCATCATCTGCAAAGCAGACTTATTTTACTTGGTTTATTTTAAATTAAGGCTACTGGGGATTAGCATCTACAAGGTCACTTGACAAAATGCCAGCTTTGCCTGTCAGACAAAGGTTACTCTAACGAGCTCATGAATTCCCAACACCGTGCGCTGCCTGCATGGGTACCTCTCCAACAGGATCACAAAGCAGACTTCAGCTAATGACTGATTAATGCCAATTTAGTCAGCATAATGCCTCCTGTTGCTAAAGGTTTTCCAGCTTTTCTTTTGCAACAGCGCTTGTAAAGTCCCTAAGAAATCCCACACGTGTGTACTAGCTCTGCATACACCAACTTTGACCAAAGGATAAAATTTTGCAGCAGCAAATTTCACAACTCCTGCATCTAGGCGAAAAGATAAACATTCAACATTTCTCTCAAGAGCTGATCTTCTTTTGTTTTAATTTATATATATATAAATATATCATAAAGCGTACCATTTCCTCATTTCAGTACAGACTTTTTGAACTTTACTAAAATAAATGAAATATAAATGCTACAATTTTTATGTTTAAAACAAGTTTTGATGACAGCCTTCCCCTAAGAGCAGGCCCAGAAACTCTGTTAGCTACATGGAGAGAGACAAAAACACCCCCAAAACTTCCTGCTATGCAAGAGCATTTAGAACAGCAGATGTGCCTTAGCTGGAGCTGCTTGCAGGTTTCTGTGAGTTCCTCCTGTGAATGCCCACTCTCCTTAGTAGCAACTGCTTTATTACTAACCTGAAAATTTCACATTCAACATGTATATTCCTTAAATTCATTGCCAAGACCCAGCTTTTCTTATCTGTGTCTGCTTTTGCTGATCCCAAACGGCAAGAGGTATTGTCAGTTGTGGATTTGGAGATCAGGATTGCAAATTGCTGAATTTTCAGATAAAGCCATAAGACTTCAACCACTGTAAACCTAGTAAAAAAATGTCAACCTTCATTTTGTCCCTTCTGCTTCACAACCTCGAAAATGTTCACAGCATTGAAACAACGAGGCATAAGAGTGGATGATACACCCTGCACACGTTTTGCACTCTCATACTTCTTCCCAGTCCTGCCTTTGACCTTAACTAGTGCCTCCTGGACAGGAGAGGAGGTTCCAGGTGAATCCTACCCCACCCATCACAACCCCTTTGGTTCAGCCTTACTACACTTTCAGGTCCTGCAGGTGAATACTTAACAACTAAAGCAGCAATCTAAAATCTGTCAGTGTGTCTTGCTGCCCAGGGGTTTGTTGTTGGTTTACTCCTCCTCAACATGTACTTTCCAAAACAGATACAAACAAACAAACAAACAAAATGAAATTTTAAAAACAATGATAACACCACAATATCTGTTTAAAACAGTACTCCCCGTGCTCTGGACAAATTGTTAAGAGCAATTCAGCATTCTTATAATTAATCCACAACAAAATAAGCTATAAGATGCCACAGATGAAGGCATAATTGGCCATAAAGAGGCAACACTACCATGAACATTGTTTGGCAAGAAAGAAAAAAAAAAAAAAAAAAAAGCGGATACATAATTCATCCAAAGGACAGGTTCAGAACTGCCCGGCACTGCTGGGATCACACTGCAGGAGACGGACTATGGACGGATCGCTCTTGGCGCCTCGGATGAACTCTTCCAGAGAGAGCTTTCCTAGAAAAGAAATATGTTTATTTAGAGCATGTGGTGGGTTGCAGCACACCTGTCAAGCCTCTGGACAAGCATGATGGAAGGAAGCTGGGGAAGCCAGGAAAATCCCTGGGAGAGCAGCCCTGCAAGGTGAAGTCCTGCCTGCCTGCAGCCTGCTGGCCTTGCAGATTGTCCCACGTGTCGGGACCCCCCAGCCACCCCAGCTGCAGGGTGCCTACCATCACGGTTGGTGTCCATCTGGCGGAAGATCTTCTCGGTCCTCTTCTCTGGTGTTGACTCATCTTCTGGCATCTTCATTACAGAAGAAACCATCTTATAGATTGCCTGCGTGATAGACAGGAGAAAAGAGCTGGTAAGAAACACAGTATCGTAATGCAAGGGTAAGATGATCTTCTCGTGACAGGAACAGGCAGAAAATATCCTGGGAGCACCAGCAAGACCTGATCTTTGGATGCTGCAGGGTGTTGGGTGGCACCACTACGTGCAGCTTCCCTCTTCAGTGGGACACTCATTTATGAAATAGTCTGTTTCTTTATTTAGCCATGGTCAAACACCACCTGGGTTTGGACTAAGGTTACTTTTTTCCTTATTAAAACAGTCCTTGGATGAATTTATCATTTGTACAACACACTAGGCAATGGCAGCTCCCAGAGCCTGCAGGAATAGCCAGACCACCAAGGTCTTGGCCCGTGCTGTGATGAATCGCCATGCTCTGGCCATACAGGCTTCATCCTCACCTCACTTGTCTCCTCACGCGGCCTTTGCTTCTCCCTCATCTCCTTTCTCTCCCTCCTCATCAGCATCCTGTCCCTGGGGAGAGCAGTGACTCACTCCTTGCATCTGCTGATCTCACCGAAAACAAAGACTGGACCATCAAGGAGGTGGCCTTTTCATTGGGGGTTGGTGTGTGTGCACAGCTCAAAATCCCTTCCACAAATCACTCCACAGAGACCAGATGTTCTGGTCTCACAGAGCACCACTCCCACCCATAGCTATTCTCTGAACAGACAAATCCATTAGACACCTTTGGTACTACCTGCCCCTGAAGGAGGGGTAATGTTAATTTTAGAACAAGGATGAGGATCCCTCTCTGCGCTGGTTACCCAAAGTTTGCCAGCAAACAAAAGCATGCAGCACCAGTAACACCAGGGCTTTGTGTAAGGTATCTCTGCAGTGCCACAGCTGGGAGAGCAGCAGCACCCAGACGGCTGCAGGGTGCTGGCCCTGGGCGTTGCTCCCAGCCATGTGGAGGGCCAGCACATCCCAGCCCAAGGCAGCGCTGCCCTGGTCCAGCTGGCCCCTTCTGCTGCCCACTGCAACTCGCTGGCTGTCACATGAATGCTTTAGTCATTTGTTCTTCCTTTCCTCCTGCTCTGGGAGGGGGGTCCTTGGTGCAAGCCAAGATTTCTCATGGGGTCACTCCTCTCCCCTCTTCCCCTTCAGGAAGGTGCTCTGCCTAGCAGCTCAGATCACGTAGCTCAGGATCCTCACAGACTGGCTCCAGGAATGTAACAGCACAGACGGAGGATGCCACTAAGCAGCACAGACATTTTACACTCAGATTAGGGAGCATCCACTTCCCTGGCCATCTTGCTGGCTTCTCCTCTGCCAACAGCTCAACCTTCACACCTCCCAAGAGAATTTGTGTTCCAGAGTACTGGGCAGAGCCTCAGTGCAGGCAGGGATGCTGTCCACACAGCCATGATACTCTGATACCAGGAGCACAGAAGAAAGGATGAACGTGCAAGCACATAAACACAGGGATAAGGGAGGTTGGGGAAGGAGGCAGTAGGGAAAGAAAAAAATGGAGAGGGTGGACAAGTAAGAATTTAGACCTTGCCCATCCTCATCAGCATGCAAGGCTCACAAGGGTCAGAGCAGAGATGAGGCTTATAAATCTGCCAGTGTTTAAGCATCTGAAGCTGTCTGGCTTTTGTCTGGGGTACGAAGAGTGGTTGAAGGGTCACTCCCTCTCTCTGGGTGAGAGGACAGCAAAGCAGAGAATCGGCATTCAAAGTGTGGGAGGAATGCCCCAGACCGGGAGTGAAGGCATGTTTACCTTGATCAAAGTAACCATAGTAAGAATATGTAGATTTTTAGGACAAAAAAAGCACTTCAGGATGACTTCATCCTACAGGGTCCTTTTCACAGAGGCGTGTGAAGAGAATAACAGATGAGATATTCTAGGAAAGCCAGATGGGAATAGTAAGCGTTCCTTTCATGCTGAAAATGGTTACTCTGGACAAATTCTTACGTCCTTACTCAGAAGTTCATTGGGAAGTTTTCCCAAAGTAAAATCCAGCTAAAGCTGATTAAGAATCTTGAGACTTGCCCCATATTAATTCAGCGCAGCTACACAGAACTCTTTATTGTATGTTTGAAAGAGCAAGCTCTGAAAGGAATTTGGTTTCATGTGATAATTACATAGAGCTGGGCTGTGCTAACCCTGGGCTAGGACCTGGGACTGAAAGGCTGCAGGGGTTCCACTCCACATGGAGTGCAACTCTTCAGCCACCCAGAACCTGGTCTGTAAACACCAGCGGCATCTAGCACTGGAAGTTGATCCCTGTCAGCAGTCTCCTGAGTGAGGGCAGCTTTAATGGGTGAACTTATGTCAGGAGTGCTCCTTACAGCTCCCTGGCACCCCTGAATGCCACCAGGAATTTGTGCCTGTGTACATCACTAGAGCAGGCACAGGCTCCAGCTTCATCTGCTGCCTTGCTGAACTCTCTCATTTTCCAACTGCATGTGGATGAGCAGCAACGGGTGATTCTAGGGCAAATCTCATCCCTTTGCCCATTCACACAGGTTTTCTTCCCAGCTGCTGCCTGCCACTGCTGCAGTCAGGCCAGAAGCTTTGGTGAGGGCTGCATTTTCCTGGTATAGTTGGCAAACCGTTAAAAAGCTCATTATGGTGATGACAGCAGCAATGACAGCACAAATTTTCAGTTGATCCTTTTTGCTCTGTTGAAATACATTCTGATGGCTAGAAGTCTCATGAAGTGAATGACTGGCCTGAAAAAAATTGGTTTCCTCTCAGTCTTGTGGAGATTTTTGACACTGTCTTTACAGAGCCATATCAGCTTTTGCTTCTTCCCATACCAGCATCTGTTTCTTCCTGGCTTGCAAATAAGCTATCCCAGCAAGTGAAACGTGTGTGCCCTGTTTTTATTAAACTGAAAGTGTTATTCCTGTCTCTGCTCAGTATTCTTAAAATGCCTTTTGAGTCCATACAGTGAAAAAATGCATCCTTAGAACAAGGTTTCCATCTCTGGTTTGAACTCTTATTTTAAGAGACTAGCCGAATATGTCCTGTTTCAGCAAGGGGAACAAGTCTTCTAACTGGTTTGCAGCTATTTTTGAGTGGACTGGGCTATTTAGATTATAGGTAAACATATGGGAGACATGAAAAGCCTGAGACATGAATCTGAGAGGAACTGGGACAAGCTCTGTTGAGAGGGCAAGCTATGAAGCCTCTTCCCACGGTAGTATGCAGATGTGCTATGCCTGGCAAGTGTAGCAGTATCCCGTGGACCTTCTTTTTTGAGGCTCTACAACTGTCAGCCCACCTCTGAAGTCCTTCAGCTTCCAAACTGTGCAGCTGGCTCCATGTAGATCTCCAGGCAGGGTTTTTTGGAGACTGGCCTAGGGATGCTCATGGACAGGCAAGGAGAGTCTGCAGTGGGCTGTGCCTGTGTGGTTAAGGGCATGATGGTGTAGGGAGCTTAAAGGAACGCAGGTGCTCTGCCATCTATCACATCACTTTACAAGGAAAACAGGCCTTAGAAAGCTGTTATGGACCCTTCACTTTCACCTCCTTGGCAGCTGGTGACTCATGAGGGCTCCTGTGGGACACCTTAACCAGCAGCTCTGCTGTTACCTCAGTCTCCTTAATGCAAAGCTGAGCAAGAGTGCAATGCCTGCACTGCCTGCAGTGCTGTTAGATTAGGCCAGAGCAATGGAAAGAAAATGCAAGGAAGCATCAGCCTAACAGTGAAAGTCACTGCAGAGAGAGGGCTTTCAAAGCACGAAGAAAAGCAGACTGAAAAAGAAGAAAAGTGTGCCTCGCCCCTATGCTATTTAAAATACAGCAATCCCACAGTAACAGGGACAGTACTTTTCTGTGAAACTCAGACTTTCAGACTAAAGGTGTTTCTTTTAGCATTCATTTTGATGTATTGTCTCAGGCAAAAATCCCAATGAAAACATAATCCTGCTCTGTCAATTTGCAAATATATGCTAGACAAGGGACTTGCAATAGGTTCCTTTGAGACATATATCAGAGATATATCAGAGTTCTGATTTTCACTCTCAGAAAAATTGTGACGGCTGAAGGTCCCCAAGAAGACATTTGATACAGAATCCTGTCATTCCATATGAAAAAATAACCATCTTTCATAAATGAAAGTGATAGTTGTTTGCTGGCTTTTTGTATCTAATCACTTTACATCAAAGGAACCTCTCAAGAAAGCAAGAAAATATGCTCATCTACTTCAATTTCAGATATCAGCTCAACACGTTTCCAGAGACTACACAACAAATTCCATACAGCTACAGGTGACCAGTGCAATACAAGGAAATTACTGCATCCAAAACAACATGAAATAAGAGAACAGGTGAGATCTACAAGCACACTGCCTTATGGGAAGCTCCATCACAGAAATGGCAGCTTTCTTGACTGAAAAATTGCTGATAGTCCACAGTACAGAAGTAACTGTTTTTCAGGCTGTTCACTTCCATAATTGCTTTTTGTGTGGTTCCTCAAAATGGGTCCCTCAAAATGAGGTGAGGTTATAAGCATCATGCAGTTGAGTTTCACACACAGTCTGAAAGAAGGAGAGAGCCAAATCCCACGAAGTGCAGTGGGATGGCTGGAGTGCCAGGCTGAGGGCTGTGCACAGCCAGAGTGCTGCTCGGGGTTGGATACACACACTGACAGAATGTCACCCTACACTCATCCCTAAGCTGCAACTTTGCTTGATGATGACATCATGGCTGTAAAGGACAATGTTATGATTTGGTACTGACATAAATATGAAAAGGAGGCAGAGCATTTCAGCCTCTAGACTTGCTGACAAGCAGATCTGGGGTAACTGGAAAAAGCTTCCGGCTTTGCTGGTCCTCGTTCGGCTCACTACAGAAAATGTAGCCACCGATATTTTCATTTCATTTGACATGAACAAATCTGCGGCCTTGTTCTGCATGTTGGTAGACCTCCTTGCCTGGGGGGTTTGTGCTGCCTGTTGTCACAGTGCCTTCCCGTGGCTCCTCCTCCAGAGCAGCGGGCGGTCACCCGCCTTGGGCTCCTTGTGTTTCCTATGCACTATGTTAGTTCTCTTGGGATTCTTTTTCTTTTTTCATGAGGAGAAATACAGCCAGAAAAACAATAATTGACAGGCTGTTTACCCTGCCTGGGGGAGAGGAAGATGTGTAAGGAACAGAGGATCTTCTAATGCAAATATTCCATGGGGTTTGTCACGGCACAGACAGGGAGGTCCTGCTCCTCAACTCAGGCACAGGAACACACAACAGACTAAGTGAAAGATGACACAAACTCTAGATTTGCAGCTGAACTTTGGATCTGGTCTTGCTGAAGCAGTGCAAGTGTTGGTACTGGCCACTCTTTGAAGGATGTGTGAAGGGCCCTGGTAGAAAGACAGGAGCAGCACATGTTAGGCTGACTTCCTACATGCAGCTTGCCACCACAGCCTGTAATTTGTGTGCATTACTTTCCCTTGGTTTTCAGCACAAATATAAGTCTGAATAATACAGTACATTGTTAGCACTTCAAAATTTCCAGGGAAAGGAAAATATCTTGATAACAGGCTTTTTTTTAAACAGTGCTGCATTATACAGATTCAAGCTGTGTAAATACACTGCCATATAAAAAATGTTTTAAATCTTTCAGTAGAGTGATGCACCTCAAGGGCAAAAACATTTTGGACAAAGCCAGTGACGTGGAACTCTTACTAACACCACAAGAAAACACAACCAAAGAAGCTATGTATGGAATCATCATCTACCCTGATAAGGTTTATCTATACTGTCAACTTAGTATGAAGACACTAGTATGATTCTAATAACGCAGACCTCACTGGAATTAGGCCGACAAAACACCTTCATAATATGTGAGCTAGTTCTTCATAACAATATGATTTCAAAGTAGATTTGCTTCTTATTGTGGAGGGAGTTGCCTTCCTTAAAAGTACACTGCCTGGTTGTTCTAATATACCTACTTGGTTCAACTGTAATTAATCATAATTAATTGACAGGGTTAGAAAATCACATTTATCACCAGGTTAGTTGCTGTACTCCAGCCCAACAGAGCTCCCAGGGAAGAAATATCCACACAGCCTGTTGTTCAAGAAGAACTTGCAGTGGATATTAAGCTGTAGTTTGAATTGTGACATGATCCTTGCCAAATGAAATGGCAATTTATATCCAAGCAGTTATATAAGATTATAAACCAGTGCTGCCAGTCTTTCATTCAGTGTCTCAGTGCAACACTGCTTCACAATTTGCTCTGAAGGAGCGAGCCCAGGGGTGCCTCTGAGCAGCACATACCTGCACGATTTCCAGCATCTCGGACTTACTGATGTAGCCATTCCCATCAAGGTCGTACATACTGAATGCCCACTTCAGCTTTTGCTCCAGTTTTCCTCTTGACGTTACACTCAAGGCTATGATGAATTCTCTGAAATCTATTGTTCCATCTCCATTGGCATCAAAAGTGCGGAATACATGTTCTGCAAACTTAGAAGCGTCCCCGTAAGGAAAAAAGTTTCCATATATTTTTTTAAACTCCTCCATAGATAAATGTCCACTTGGACAGTCTCTCAAGAAGCCTTTGTACCACTCCTGGATCTCATGTTCTGTAAAGTCTGTACTTTCTAGCAAATCTTGCATGACTTCAGGGCGTAGTTTGCTGTTTTGCTTTCCCATACTGGAGTTAAAGTACTACCTGCAAAAACAAATCCATATGAATTATTATTAATTATTGATACCGATTAGCAAACAAACCCATATGAATTATTATTAATTATTGATACCGATTAGCTTGGAGGCTGTAGAAGAACAGTATGCTGTATTCTGAGTTTTCTGATGATTGTTCACTCTTGACAATCAACTGAAACCTTGGACAATGTCCAGTACTACATGTATACTCAGAAAAAATTAATAAACTTAATCTGCATGTTGATTACATTGTCTTTTGACAGCCTAGAGAACTGTAATTACACTGAATTCATTGCCATCTTATTTTGCCCTTGGAATCATGAGGTAAGCAATGGATGTTTCAAGGTACAGCTAACCAGGAGCTGTGTGCTGCAGCACACCTTCCATCCCAGTCACCCAACTGTCCTGAGGACCTGGCCTAATGAAATACAATTTTTGTACCTTTGGTGGAAACCAAACCAGTACAAAGGCCTATGTTCCCTTAGTCTTGTTCCAAAATGGGATCAAGGAACAACTGCAGTGTACGCTGAAACTAGTAGCTCCAAAAGCCCTTCTACATATATCTTTATAACCAGAAAGCAACCCAGAAATTGCCGGTTTTGTTTGGCATAGACCAATTCCCACGTTACTTCGAAATGAAGATAAAATCTGAAGAGATTTTATCAGTGGTGGATTTCCCCACTCAAACTGTGTTTTTTAATCTTTCTTGTAGACAAAAACTGGATCTATTACTAATAGTAACCCAGGTGGTCATAGCTCTTTGAAAAAAACCTCTTAAAAAAAAAAAAAAAGAAAAAGGAAAAGAGAAAAAGAAGTGCCAAGACAATGAAACTGGAAATTCATTAAGAAGTATTATTGGATATAGTCTCTATTAAATCACCTTAATTATATTTCATTTGAGGCAAGTTGCTACATATCACATTGGGGAGCTGACTGATGCCCTTAGGTTTAAAGTTTTGGAACCTGAGTGTGTTGGCTCCAAAAGCCAACACCAGTTTTACTGGAAGCTTAACATTATACTGATTTGTGGGAAGCCTCCTCTATTGACATAAACCTGCCTGAGAACTTTTCATGAAAATGACAGTCACAACTAAGATGTGATGTATGGATAACTAAAGTAGAATTGCAAAATAATTTAAACATGACTCACACTGTTGTCAGAATGGAGTCTCTGGCCCAGAGATGGATTTAATAATGATGACTGGAATAGCTAATGAGCATTCAATAAAAAGTCCTTTCTTAACCAAGATATTACTTTTAAAAAGTGAGGAATAATACAGTATGGATACATGACAGAAGCAGCTACTGAGAAATGTATCACCATTTGAAGTTAATCTACTGTCCCTTCTGTTTGGTATTGGGAAGAAGAAATTGACTGATGCTAGGTTGACTTTTTTTTTTCTTTTCCTTGTGGTAAGCTCCCTTTCTCCCTAAGGAATTTGAACTCCCCAAGGCAGCTAGAGGACTGATTCCTTAATTTCCTGTGTTCTTGGACCAGAATGACTAAAAAGCTGAATTTCTCAAGTGTAAAACTACAGGATCCATCCTAGATCCATCTGTGTTTCCAGGATCCACTGAGGGCTGTCTGGTAATGTACAGTTTGGTAAACACAGTCTAAACACACTGCCTACATGGTTCATGGAGAACAGGCACCCCTGTTCCCAGAGAGGAGGGTGGGAAGGGTGAAGAACCCTGCCCCATGGGGGCCTGTCCATCTCCTGACAATTTCAGAGGCTTGGTTGACTGTGTTGACCAAACAATATCTTTTCTTCCAAAAGTGTCTCCAAAACACTTGAAAAGTGGAAGATGCCACCTCAAAGGTAATTTTTTCTACTGCCTTTTGTCTTTTCATCCTGATCAAAACATGCTGTATGGATTTTAAGTAATCCAAGCTCTTAGAATCCTGAAAATAGCAAAAAGTCCTTGTTTCATAGGCCTGGTTCAACAGCTGCTGAGGCAGCTGAACCTTGTGTTGCCTTCCACGGGTGTTGGACAGGGCCCATAATAAACAACTTGGGAATTAGCTGAGGGAATGGATTACATTAGGGCAGCCAGAGGGCTCTGTGTCAGGCAAAACAACATGATCAGGGTCGGCCAGTGGGATGGAACAGCAACTGGACAAGGGAAGTGGCCACGCTCAATTTATAGTGGCACCAGTTTAACACAAAAGCCCAGTAAAATCCCCAGAGAAGGCAGCAGCTGCCCACACCCCCAGCCAGTAGCTCCTCTGCAGTGCCAGGGGCAGCACGCTTTCCAGACCATAGAGCAGGGAGGGAAGATTGTTGACTAAGGTGCAAGCCAGCTGTGGTAGGAATGACCTAGAATTAGCCATATAATCTCCTTCTGCTTTTTAATAACTCAAACATTTGAAAATGGAAAACTCAGCTTGCACATTTCTAGTCCAGAGTCTTCTGAAAAATGGAATAGTGAGGTAAGATGCAGGCAGAGTCCTTCAAGAAGTGGCCAATAAGACCGTATTTCACTCTAAAAAGTAATGCCTTTATAGCTGCAAAATGTTGTAGGTGCAACATATTTTCACCAAATAATAAAAGGCACAGAAGAGTAGAGCACACTGCCTTGCAGAACACCACAGCCAGAAAAATCTGTGTTCTCCAGGCAGAAAGGGAGAGCTAACCATATGTGACTTGCAGTACAAGGTTGAAATCCATGACTGTTGTGATGCCAGGTGATGCAGTCAAAACTAGCAGCGTTATTCCTGAGTCCACTTGTGATGAATTTTTGTCATGTTCTTCGCCCTCCAGATTGTTCCTTTTTAATAGGTGATGTTCTAGGAACTGTAACGTTGGGATTTATTGTGCCTATTCGATCTATCAACAACAGATCAAAATGCTTTTGCAGTCCAAGTACAGAAAACCATTGAAGACACTTGAAGATCCTTACAATTACTTCATAGACTGCTGCCTGACACCTCATGATAGATTAGATTGTGGGCAGAGTGCAGTGAGCTAAGAGAATGTCAGCTAACAATGACAGCAATAAATGCACAGAACAAAATAAAATTGAAACTGGTTTTAGGCATCTTTTCACACTTTATTTTTCCTGTAGATCTTTCAAATTTCTAACAAATTATGAAAAGTTCAAAATACAGCAA
This sequence comes from Picathartes gymnocephalus, assembly GCA_013390045.1. Lineage (NCBI taxonomy): Eukaryota > Metazoa > Chordata > Aves > Passeriformes > Picathartidae > Picathartes > Picathartes gymnocephalus. Next base: position 129,559 of record WEKY01003603.1, on the reverse strand, counting down.
GTAAATAGTGAACAGCAATCACAATGGCAAAGCAAAATATTGACAATACTGAGAAATGTATGTTGTAGGTGTGCACAAAGAGAGACAAATTAAGTGGTTAATGAATATGTTTAATTGCATTTCTACAATTTCTTCCTCTGATGTTAGATATAATATATATATGAATATAATATAATATATATATGAATTACTTGCTACATAGAACAATGTATTAAAATATTAAGGTCTTAATTCTTAAGGCAATATTTTTTGGTAAAAGAATGTGATGTGTTTATGGCTTGAAAGGTCAATACCATTTCAGCCAACAACTACAGAATATCAGGAAGTTAAGCATCACTGCTGTGCAGTTGCTATGGAAAGAATCCCTGCTCATTGATTATTGGAGGAAATGTCATAGGTGATGCTCCTAAAAGGAAATACTTAAAGTTGCTTTATTCGGGTCCACGTGTGGAGTTTTTGAGACGAAGGTGACAGAGCTGTCTGACAGACAACTGGCCTGTGACAAGTCAGCATCAGCAGAGAGTGACACTGCACCGACGGCTTTCCCTGCAGTGCAGCAGATTTGTTGTGTGCAGACAGCGCAGCGCTGCTGCTCCAGCCTTCTCCCCACACGGGAGCTCTGGCTGGGCAGCAGGGCAGTGAACACCTATGCTCTCGCGTGTCTCTTTGCCAGCAGCTTGCTGCCGCTCACACACAGCTGTTACCTCAGCCCGAAACCTCAGAGCAAGGCAAACACCGCCTGCTTAAGCAGCAACCTTGCAGGAGCTGGAAAGCTGCAGCAACCCGGAGCACACAGCCAACCCACTGCAAGGAGTGCGGTGCAATGCAAACAAACGTGCAATGCAAGCATCTAAACGTATTTCCTTAAAAAAATATATGTTTTCCTTTTTTCTGTTGAAGGTTTGCTATAATAAGCAAGTTCTAGCAGCACATTTGTAACAATGCTTTTACTCTTCAAACTTGGCACCCATTGTATAAAGAAAACGCCATGCTTTGCTTTTTTCTTTTTTTTTTGATTGAGCTCAGTCTGACTTCTCAATTTTCATTTAGGCTTAAATACGAAGAGAAGTCCACTGCTGAGAAAAACTATTAGGAGAAGGGGGCATTTGTGCAGGGAAGCCTTGCTCTAAAAATGGAAATTTTAGGCTATTGGGTACTTCATAGGTAATGGGGTACAAAGTAAAGGTCTAAAGAATCAGTTTGAAAACAAGTCCTGCCTGATCTGTTTCCAGAGGGAACAACAAGGTGAATCACACCATAGGCTTGGCTACAGACACCAACTCTGTAAAAATGAAAGCAGAAAACTTTACAGAAAGAAGCAATGGAAGTTCCATTTTGTGATTTTTGTCTCCAGAAACTTCTGTTTCTTGGTTTCTAACACACGGTTTGGCCTGTTTCCAAGAAATAATCCACTTATGGGTGCAATGCTGCCTTTAATATATTTCTAACACATAATTTGAGAATTTTCCCGAGACTAGCAATCGTGGGATTTCAATCTCCGCCAAACAGCTGCACAAGCTCCTGATGACTGCTGGAATGAACTGAAGTCTGAGCAGGACAACAGCATCACTCTGAGCCAGCTCTGCTACCTGACAGTGGTGAGAAGCAGTGCTCCAGCATGAGTCAGTTCCCCGTGGCAATGCCGCTCCCAGGTACGAGTGCGATTCTCCACTCACCATTCACTGCTGTGGTTTTTCCTCCTGTCAGATCATTTCTGAAAACTTGGATGTGTGACAAGTGGACTCATATACAGCATCTATCTCTCAAGCTGTCTGCACATCTGGAAACAGCAGGGATCTCACCTTATTTCATGTCCTACCCACCAGCAGTCTTCTCCTGTCACTGCACACCAGCCCCCACAGCACAGCAGACAGGGCTCTGGCAAGATAAATTCTTCTGCCATCACTTTCTGCCACCCTTACCAGTTCTTTCTCTGCCTGTCACTGTGCAACTCAGCTCTGTCACAAGCTCAGAGAAGGGGTGCTGCTCTGTCCTGGCTGACCAAACTCTGCGGTACAGCATCCCTTACCCTGCAGCAAGTGGAGGGATATCAAGGGGAGACTGCAGTGCATCTCAGAACATGAGACTGTCTGGGGACGTGTCCTCAGGGCTCTCCAGGCCAAAATTTTGCCCTGTTATCAAACTTCACTGCATTAGAACTACTCTCTTCCTTCCCTCTGCCAGCTGCTCTCATTGCTTGGTAAAGCTTCAGATACCAAATACCAGTTCACCACAATGTGTCAGTCTCTGCAAACTCTGTTGTTATTTGTGATCCAGGGTACACGTGCTTCCAAATGCAGCTCTGGTTCATCTATGTCCACGTCCTTACAGAAAGGGGCAAGTTATGTGCATTTACAAAAGTTAAGGCCTGGTGAACACTATCTGGTGTAAAAGCCAAGTTTCTTTCATAAGGGCAGTTATTCCTTTGGGCTGTAATACTGCCAACTGCTGTACGAGGTATGTAATAAGACAGTTCAAAACAACAGTTTTCTCAAATGATACACTCCGTTCCCACGTGTCTATGCTGCTTCCCTGTGGCTGAAACACCAATGTTGCCATGGCCTCATCATGAATGCAAACCCAGCAGTAAATGTGGACAAAGCACTGTCTTGTGTTCTTGGAGCTCTCCAGTGAGACTTGGTGAGCAAGGCAGGGATGGGTTCATTGATCTCTGGTGTGCTCCAGCCCAGGAGATTCTGTGATCAATCCCTGAGCTCCTGCGTCACAGCCTCAGAGCCACCTCCAGCACTGCTCTCCACTCTCCCGCTGGAAATTCCAGGGCCAGTGCAGGATGCTGCTGGTGGGACACAGTGCATAGTTACAGCAGCAGCAGCAACAGCAGCTGTGCTGGGAAGAATAACTTCTCTGGTTTTAGTCTCCTGCCGTGAAGTGTAAGTGCTACCTGGTCAAGAGATTTTTTTTTTATTTCCATTCCACAGAAAACAACTCCCCTGGCTCTTGGAAGCAGCCACTTTCTGGCCATTTCTAGTTTGTTTTCACACATTCATTTGAGTAACCACTGTGGAGATGCTTGCCAAGAAAGGCTTTTGCTTAATTTTTTTTGCCAGCATCTTGGAACATATTTTTGAAATAAAAACAAATTTATTAAAAACCACACAGGGACTTAAGAAAAAAATAAATACATGCAGAATAAAATCTTGAGCCTTGCCACCCTCCATTTATCTCTTTCTATTGGCAAAGAGCAAAAACCGGATGAAATTAATAAGCTAGATTCATAAAAAAAATAAATCTGACATTCTCTTATTAATATTCAGAAGGAACAGCAGTGAACAGATTTGCAGTGCAGTAAAACAAGTACCCAAATACGTCTGGCTAAAACTATAGCTGAGATCAAAGAAGAGGAATGAAGTCTAATGAAGAAATTAAGAGGAAAAAACCTGAGGAAGAGGTGTGGATGGGATCATCATTCTGTATTTATGCTTTATTTATCAATAGAAGGAAGAGGGGTCATGTGTCATCCACTTGCCCACTGGTACTTCCAAACCTGTTCATCATAATATTCACTCATTTCGTATTAGGATCTTAGTCTGATTCCAGGATCCTGATGCTTTCACTGCTCTAAGTTCCTGTTTTGTTTAGTGTCACCTTCCTGTTTCTCTAGCCCCTTACTGGGGATCCTTCCCCTACCAAAGGTGCCCCTAATTTCTCCTTTGACAGTATTTGTTCTGTGCTTTCCTGCTCCCCCAGGAGAAACTCAAAACAAGAAATAAAAGCAAATCCTTTACAGCTCTGTATTTTGGTTGAGGCAGGCAGTCCAAGCAGGAGCAGCTGCACAGAGTTCACATGTTTCAAACTTGGAGGTGCTCACAGATAACATCAAAAGCTCAGGCTCTTCTCCCTGCAGATTTGCCCTGGCAGAGAAATGCTACAGCTGCTTCACTTTGTCTCCTATTTCTCTTTATCATAGTTCCTTTGTGCATTTCAGCAATGAGGGTTGGTGTAAGGGTGGAGGAGGGAGATGCAGCAGAAAGGCAGTGCCCTGTCAGTAAATGCTGGGGTGTTCAGCACCAGTGGGTTAACTAGGTAACAGCCTAGCGCTTATGTTACTCCCAGCAACGCCCACAGTCTCAGCTGGAGCTGTTTTGAGACCAATACAGTGTGTTTCAGTCTCAGGCAGTGACAGGTTGATGTGCACACCTCTCACCTTTGTATCACCTTCAGCATCACTGGGGCTTCCAGGAAAGGTCTCTGTTTCCAAAGCATTTCCTGTAAGGTGGAGTGTGTGGTACAAATCACACTGTGCAGTGACTCCTCTCTCATTCATGGCTGGTCACTCCATCTTAAAGCCCTGCATTTAGGACTCAGAGCTTGTTTCTGAAGCTGCTCCTGACTGAAACGTGGTGTACACCTACCCATCAAAGAGGAGTGTCTATAATGTGCTACCTCCACCCATGAGATTTTGATTGCGTGTGGCAGTCAGGTCTGTCCTTAACCCTCTGGCAATCAGGTACTTGGTGCTGCTGCATCAACAGCCTGGCTATCACAGAGGGGAGACCAAGCTCACTCACTTTATACAAAATCTCTGCTGCTTCAGACTGAGCACACATAAGCATCTTCAGGAAGAGCATCTGCTCAGTTAAGGTGTAACCTCAGGCAGGGTAGACAGGCAGTGGAGACACATGGAAAAAAGGGCTGCTGGGGATACATATAAAGCAATCCATGTTCCCAGATCCTTCAGTGACTCTCCAAAGTGTAAATGTGGGCTCCTCTGTGCACATGGTGGGGTATCGAGCACTTCAGCCTTTCTCAGTGTCCTGGGCTTTGGCTGGAGTCCCTTTGGGAAGTGCTGCCACCACCCTATGAGCAGTGCAAAAAATGATGCAGTAAGTGTTGGACAGTCACTCCCCAGGGCTAGCAAAGGCTTCACCTACCCAGAATGGCTTGAAAGTAACCTTTTCTTCCTTAATGAGAAACGAGAAAAAAAAAAAAAAGAGAAACCAGACTAAAGAGGATGAACTCATACAGATTTGTTTAAACTTCCTCTTACACAAAGAAAAGGTCTTGCTATTTAATTTCATTTCTTCCTAATTCTTTCAGAACTCACAACAACAAAAATCATGCCAGTATTTACATGTTTTTTTAGTTCATAATCATTCATTTGGGAAGGTGAGAAACAACACTTTACCATATGCTGTGTAAGAAAAAACCACAACATTTTGTTCATTAACCCTGGCTAGAATGATCCAAGGTCTTTAAAATAACTACCTCTTTGCCTTGGCAGACCTCAGATGACTCTTTTGGGAATTAGATATATATTTATGTATTTGATTTCTTAAAACTCTATGGAAATAGTGTTTTTGTAAAAGTATGTTTGCCTTTGCCTAATTTTGTATGGTAAAGGGCAAGAGAGACTTTGCTAACAGTACATTAGAACATCCATCCTCAGGAGGCTGCCTTTCCAGATTTTACTGCATTCAGCTGTTTCACTAAGCACAGGACTTCTGCAATATTTATAAACGTGGGTGTTAAGCCCACAGCAGGGATGTTGGCAAAATCTCTCACGTGTTCCATGTGGAGGTGACTTTGTTTATCAACATTGTTTCAGAAGACCATGTATGAAGATCCAAATGACGGAAATTTTCTGCAGTTACTGTGTCTCCTATTAAGCAACTTGTGAGCCTGAAGTCTCTTTGGTCAGCAATACCTTTCAGGGCCACATTTCCTAAAATGCTCAAGGTCACATTTTTCCAAGTGCCCAGCACCAACAATTAAACTCAGGCTTCTCAAACAAAACACACCTTCTCTTTGGGCACCTGTGCAACAGGTAGTTTCTCAAAAAGCATCTGTATCCAGTAAACTGAGACCTGCCAGAAAGTAGCACCACTGATTTTCGTACCTAGTAAGGGCCTGAGCGCTTTAGAAAAGCCACCCTTCCTACAAGCCTGTGTCACTGCTGGTTGTCTTTATCCTGATACTCACATGCCCAGCCATGTCAAACCTGGTTTATTCTCCTTTCTTCCACAGGGCTTCTCTCCTTTTTGCAGGGCACTCACCAGTAGTAACACAATCTTCCCCAGTGCACCTGAGCACACCAGTCATCAAACGCGTCCAGCAGCAACTTCATCGGGTTTCTAATCTGTCCTACATCTTGTTTGGTCCCTTTATGTAATCTTATATGCAATACCTTGGTGGAGGGTAGTGGAAACTAAAGCAGAAAGCTACTGTTGCACAAAGTAAGATGAGAAGCTGATGTGAATTCATGATATTGATTTTTTTTATCTTTCTAAATAAATAGCATGTGACTCTGAAAGAGTGACATTTGTGCTTAGACTACCCTTAAAAAAATAGTTAACAGATGGTCTCCTATCCCACAGGAGATACTTGGTGTTGATAGAAGAAAAAAAAAAAAGAAATCGTGATACTGCAAAAAAAATGGAGCCATTAGCTGGTAAACTAGATATTTTTTTAAGATGTTCTTATTATAGGGAAAGGAATGATTGTGAAGGTTCCTACCTGGAGAGTAACTGTGAGTTTTTGTTCCACACTGAAGAGAGTAATTGGAACTTTCTCCAGGAAAGTAGGCAACTGGAGATTGGGAGTGGGAGGTTCTGGCAGTCAGGACCACAATTTCGCTAAGGAGATGGAAACAAGATGCACTAAGATAATGTCACAGTTTACAAGTTCATAAATATGAAGGTCCATGCCAGGGATGATTTGTCCAGCACTTCGCACTCTCGAGTGTGCCTGAACAAAAGGGAGCCAATGTAAGAGAGATCTAGATGACTTAAGGAATTTTGTGGGAGTTGTAGGAATTTTTAAAGCAGTCTTCAAAGATGTTCCCAAACTGCATATATTGTGTTAATTTTCTCTGTGTGCATGTCTTATTTCTCAGAAGTTTTACATCCTTGAACTTGCAGGATGATCCTGTACATCTGGACAGGGTCCCTTTGGATCCTCCCTTTTTACTGGCCCTGGACAAACAGCACTGGGTGAACATCATTTTTTCAGTAGAATCCATTTCCATTAGGTAATGCAGCTTAGCTGAAATCAAAATGTTTTGTCACATTCAAGAAAACAGATTCTGTAAAAATGTCAGAATTTATAATTTCAATTTCACCTTTTCCTTTCAACATGGCAAAAAAGTTTCAGTGTTACTTTATGTGTTTATTAATTTTGTTTTGGCATTTGTATTTGATTAATTTTAGAACTACACTGGTTTGATAGTCTTGAGAAAACAATTCAGTGCCAATGAAGTGAAATAACTTGATGTTTCCAGATTATTTTTAATATCCATCCCACTGGGAAATTTTGATGTTTTGTTCCAATATGCAGTGAAAATAAATACAAACGTCAAAATTTCCTTCTGAATGGGAATTTCAGATTCTAACCAGCTCTAATCAACAACAAAGCCATCTGCTTTGTATTAATGACTTAGGGCAGTATTTAATGCTGCAAGACAGGGTGATATTCTACTGTTCAGCATTGCTCATGGAATTCAATGACATATGGCAAATTTCTAGCTTCTAGTTGTCTAGGGGAGTTTGAGGCTAGCCACTTCTATTTTATTCCTCATGCTCTACTGCCAAGTTCACGGAATTCATCATTCAAATCCAAGATTTTCCTGCGAGTATATGAGAAAACATCCTCCCAGTGACATATGGCACAGCCTACGGCTCCTACATTTGAAAGGAACTCATAATTCCCAAACTGCAGCACAGTAAGCTACTTCCATTTTACAAAGGTTTTAAATCAATAATTTAAATAGAATATTTGCTCCAGGATAAATGCCTATTTTTGGACATTAACAGTTAAATAAATATATTTTATTTCAAAAGTTAAACTTCTTCCAGATGAGGCATGATATGAATTCTATTTGAGAAGATATGCTGACATGAAGGATTTTAGCACAAATGAAAGAAAGTAATATTTTAATTTTCTTTAAAGACAATGTCTTTGCTGTTTTTTCTTAAGACATCTTCTCTGTCTTCACATACAACCTCTGTGCTGCAGATAAGGTACAGGAAAACCATAGAATTGCCCCCAAGCAATACAGTCAGCTTATGAAGCTCAGCTATGGACCCCAGTTCTGGTGCTTTGCTGTGCCCCTGAAAAGTTTCCATTGACAAGGATGTGGTTACTACTGGCGATGACAGTATCTCTTCTTTTTCCTAACAAACTGATGATTGCTCAAGCCACCTTATAGCACCTCCTTCTCCCCATGTACAGCACCTCCTTCTCCCCAACTCTACATGGACAGCTGACCTGGGAGGGCTGGATCTGGGGGTGTACAACAGGCATTTAATGTGGAGATTCTGTTCCCTCTGAGCACCATTTGTGTACAAACCTGAAAAAACTTAGCTTGGGAAACCTGGCTTGGATACAATCTATAAAATTACTGGAAGAAGATTGTGGTTTGTATTCGCTTTGGAAGTCAGAATGACATCCAGTCCTGACAGCCTGCCGCGAAAAACACAGACCCTTGTCTTACCCAACTGCTATTTCACGCATAACACAGTGTGCTGCCTGATTTTAGAAATTACTCAACAGGAATGAATTTGGAAGTTTGAACAACATGGTAAAGGTCGGTAAGCAAACTCCCTTAAGAGGCATAGAAAAACATTTGACAAATTAAGTGCAAAAGTAATTTGCCATGCTTCCCTCTCACACACATGTAAACAAATGCTTGTATAATCTTGATGTTCTTACTATTGCTTGTTATCAATAAACAAAACCCTAGCAGTTCTCAATATTAAGTTAGGTACTAGACACTCACAGACAATACTGGTTTACAAAGGAACTTTTGAAATGCCATGTATCATATAGTCATTATACAGAGTTGTAAAAAATTGTTTGCATTAATTCAACAAAGTTTTTTACAAGTTTATAGCATTGCACAAGTTGCAACGAGAAATAATGTATAAAACCCAGGACAAAATCTAGACAGAAAAACATGAATTAACAGATCGAAAACTTTTCTGCCATCACTGAAAATTTTCAGTAAATTCAACTAAGATGAGCTCCTTCACAAAACAAAGGGTTAACAGCACTTCTTCCTTCACTACTAACATCCTCTGAGGAAGTAAACAAAGTCCATCAGATAACTGTCTTCAAACAAACGAACTGTTTTTTCTCATGTGAACAACAAACAATTTGTATTACTGTTGTAGAAAAGTAGAAGTGGCAGTACCAGAAGGCTTCTTTCCAAGCTTTAACTTTAGGAAAACCAGGTTCTATCCAACATGGAATAAAATGTCACTATTTACCACTTCCTAGTGACTGTAAATAAACAGAAAAGCTGATCCTGTTACATTTTTAGGCCAGTTTACTTTTGCCTCTTTGCCGTTCTCAGGATCCCAGCTTCTCAGATTCTTGTATGCGAGTTTTAGTGCCTTTCCCAATTTTTCATTTTCTAGGACTTTTATTTATTGTGTTAGTATATAAAACTTTGTCCTTTCTTTCTTATACTTTATTTATCTTTTCCCCCTACCTCTTACTTTTCACTACTATTTCTTAGCTCCCTAAAACAAAAACAATCTTTATCACTTTTCCTATTATCTTTGAAAAAGTCTGTCATATAATTTCTCTTAAGTTTTTCTGCATTTCCTATGCATGTCCATTCCTACTATTAGCATTTGCAAATAACAGCATTTTTGACACCATGCGCCATCAAAACAATATCCTAACAATGAAATATATCATGTCTGAAGGAGCAGGGTTTGGAAACTTTGGAAGAAGACCATCTATGGCTTAATCTCTGTGTCTCTCTCTGGTTAAATCATCCAAAAAAATATATAGCAAGGATGTCTTTGGTATCTAATTAATAGAAAACTATTACCATTTCATCTACCATGATTTGTCTTGCTGCTTTTGCCTTAATGGCAGAGTATCAGTACTGCTGTTTTTAAGAGCAGTTTCTGAACTCTGAACAGCATCATAACCAATGTTCAATTACAAATTCAGATTTTGATGATCTGATTCCATTTCCTGGGGAGCATTACTTTTCAGACATGGAAAGGAGTGGAAATGTATGTAAGTATGAGAGACGCTGACCCTAACGAAAATATTTTGCCTGTGGCTAATGAAAGATTTACCAGTTACCTGATGGCCAGTATTTCAGATCCTTTCAGTGACACATGCTCTTATGTAACAATAATCTCGCCAATAGAGAGTTCTGTCCCTGACACTTGTTCCGGTTTCTTTTCTTGCTCTATATGCCCCGTGTGACCCATTCTTACTACAGTAATAACCTCCTGCATTCTCAGTATTGTGCCTTGTAAAAATAAAGGTCTTGTGTTTTAAATGCCTCTCTCTTCCAGCTTGCTACATAGAGCTTTTAAGATGTCCTTAAAATATCTTCAACTGACAATTCTCCCTTCCACATCATCTTCACCAATAATTTCTGTCCCATCCCACTTCTCAGACATTCCATGCATCCTCTCACTTCATGCATCAAGTATTTCCTAATTCTCTCCTCTGCTATTGATGTTATGAAAACCAGTGAAGCTCCACTGCCTAGAAACAGGATGAACACTGAAGAATCAGCCCACTGTTTGTAAAGTGCCATATAAAATCACCATACAAATCACTTACTCAGTAATAAAAGCACATCCTGTTCCACCAAATACATCTCAGATCTTGATCTTCTAATGAATTCATTGGAAAGTCACTTAAGTCAGTGAGCAACTCAGGGATCCTCCTGTGAAGTACCAAAGGAATCCTTCCAGAAAGATCAGGATATTGATAACTATGCAAATATATATAGAAAACTTCTGATTTCCTACTTGCTTTTTCTTTATTAAAAGAAGGATGTACTCCATGAGGCTCACTTCTTTTCAATGAATGTTCTAGGAAAGGGAGCCATTCATGAAACAACAGTATCTATGTCATTGCGAGGTGCTTTAAAATCTATTACTTGGTTACATTAAAACAAGGATGTTTTCACATTAGTCTCCACAGGATGATAAAACAGTGACTTATCAACAGTTTACCACCCAGCACTTAGTAATAGTCGTTTGATCTCAATCGAAATGAACGACGGAGCTATCATCATATCATGAACACAGTTCAAACCCACACACTGTTCATTCATGAGTGATCAGATGGGAACTGCTTTCAGTGATCTCATACTCATTTGTGAAACCTCCTATTAGCCTATATTGTCTTTACTTCTTTTAAATGGTTAGCAGTAAAGTTGACTTTGGAGTTGGTTTTCAGGCACTCAAAAAAAAAAAAATTCCACACAACAACTTTGGGAGAAAGCCAGAATTTTCTTGGAAGTTTCCTTGATGAAGGAGTATGAATGGGATAGAGCAATATCCTTGATTTTGGCAGCAAACCTTTCTTCAGGCAACTTCATTAAAAAGCCATTCCACTTTATGAGTTATCAGCAAAGAGCTGGTATTTTTGAGTGTGACTGATGGTCCTCCCTCTTCTGACAAAATTAGAAACATCAATACTTCTTAGATTAATTGCTTAGAAAATTTCCAAGAGGCAAACATTTTCTTATTTTTAGACCCTTGTTTTTTTTTGTAGTCAAAAGAGTGGAGGCCAAAGTTTGACTACATGTACTTCACTTAAACGATGGGATCTCTCTACTCTGAGTTTTATATGTGCACAGAAACAAGTGTGCACCACTGCTATGTGGGCAGGGGTGTCCCATGCTGAGCCCTCAATTCCTAGTCCCCAAATAAATCCTGATTTATCTCACAGAGACCTGGAAGCAGTCTTCATGCCCACACATCTGTAGATCCTTCCAAAGGAGTTGAGAACATGGACATGCTTGGACCTCTAGCAGGGACTAGTGGCTACCAGGAGGACAAGACATGTCCCATGATGCTGGCCAGCCACAGCAAAGGGCTGCACGTGGCCAGCAAGTGGTAATAAACCTGTATGGGCCAAGGGTTAAGGATATGTGCTGGCAGTGACATGGTCTGATGGAGTCCTGGCACAACAGTTGTTGCTACCTCAAGCACAAAGCTGAAAGTTGGTGAGCTGCTGTGAAATAATGCAAATCTCACCACTTAGATTTTTCCTGTTCCTTATGCAGGGAAAAAAGAAAAAAAAAGGTCTTTCTAAACAAGTTCTGTGTACCTTTCTCCACTCACTGCTTAGTTATGCACCTGGGAATCCAATAATGGGGTTGTCTTCTGACCAAAGGTCTGTATTACTGCTCCCGAGAGGCTGAATGTGCTGCTCCGTGGCAGAGTGCCAGCAGGTAATCCTCACCAGCACAAAGCTTGGGTGTCCTCACCAACTTCTGCATGTGATATGGACAGAAAGGGCTAACTACTGCAGAACTGGATGAGATGGGTTAAATACTGCTGCTAAGAAGCTGTGCTTGTGAAGGAGGGTCATAACAAATCTTTTATTTGACCCCCTAATGAGGTAAAAATAAATGGACTCTCTCAAGTGCCTTAGCAGGTCAGAAAAAGCAGTCAGCCCTGAGATAAACATAGGAGAGAAACAGGTGGCCTGTAAATTTATCATTGTTAATGCACTGTAAGCATGACAGAAAAGAGTAATTAGCACATTTGGAGCAGAGAGGGGTATTAGTGGAGAAGGAGGTTGTCACTAACCTCCGTTGAGCAGTCTCATCTTCATTTTAAAGGAGGAAGATGGTGCATTAGGCAATCTATATCATATCTGGTGAAAAATACATCTGGAATCCACTGGTTTTGAAGACTGTGGGGGCTTTGGCAAGGCCTGATTTCACCTGACATTTCTTGGCTCTTGGGACAATTGAATTCAGATGATGAACTGGGAAAGGAGTGGGGCTACTTGAAACCAAGTGGAAGACCTCAGGAAAGATCTTATTTCCAGGTATGACTTCATTCCACTCAAGCAGAAATTCCTTAATGATCTCTTCATATAGATGCCAGCCTGCAACACTCAACAGTATATGCCAAAGGTACATACATTCTGCTGTTTCACTGCATAAAAACTCATGTAATAAAAATATATCATCTCCCTTGCAAGTCTCCTATACTGCTAAAACATCTTGATGACAGCACCTGTTTCACACTATATGAACACGAATGTCCATGCACACATGTGATCACTTCTCTAATTCTTGACTGATGACAATGAAATATAGCACGAAGAAAAGGCAGAAGGCAACCCTGAATGGGAACACACACCTTGCAGACAAGCAGATGCTCAGTTTTGCCATCATCTTATCGACTAGGAGGTATAAGTCAGAGAATCACAGAATAAGCTGAGTTGGAAGGGACCCACAAAGAACATCAAGTCCAACTCCTGGCCCTGCTCAGCACCATCCCCAGGAGTCACACCATGTGCCCAAGAGCATCATCCAAACTCTTCTTGAACTCTGTCAGGCTTGGTGCTCTGACCACCTCCCAGGGGAGCTGTTCCAGTGCGCAGCCAACCCCTCGGTGAAGAACCTTTTTCTAATATCCAACCTGACCCTCCCCTGACACAACTTCAGGCCATTCCCTTGGGTTCTGTTACAGGGACCACAGAGAAGAGATCAGTGCCTGACCCTTCTCTTCCCCTCATGAGGAAGTTGAGGTCTCTCCTCAGTCTCCTCCAGGTTGAACAGACCAAGTGATCTCATCTGCCCCCGACAGAGCTTCCCCTCAAGGCCCTTTACCATCTTTGTTGCCATCCTTTGGGTACTCTCTAATACCTTTATATCTTTCTTATTTTGTGGTGCCCAAAACTGCCCCCAGCACTCGAGGCGAGGCTGCCCCAGTGCAGAGCAGGGCAGGACAATCCCCTCCCTTGTCCAGCTGGCGATGCTGGGCCTGATGTGCCCCAGGTCACGCTTGCCCCTCCTGGCTGCCAGGGCAATGCTGACCCATATTCAACTTTATGTTGTTCATCTATACACACACACAGGGAATTTATTTCCTTCTGCCCCAAAGCAGAAAGCAGAACAGGTCTGCCTAGTCCAAACACCCTTCAAAATCTTGGGGACATATCTCTGCATGCCCTCTGCACCAGGCAGCATGTGAGGCCTTACACTGAACACAGAATGTGCTGTCCAGCTCCCCTTGGACAATCACAAACATGGACAGCCCAGTATTTTATACATTTCACCTAGAAGCTAGTTTTATTCTTAATTAAATAAATACCAGATCTTTTAAGCACAGCTTTGAAGTGGGCCCAAAGTAAGCAGAGGTGCTCAGGGAAGATCAGCCAGCCCAGGTTTATCATTAAAATATTCTTTCTTCAGAATATCTGTGAGATGCTCAAAGAAAGGAGCCTCTGTATGTGAACTTTGCAAGTAGTCACAAACAAAAAAGCATTATTCTGTTGATTATTTTTTCCTGCAGGGGTCTATCTCAGCAGATTATCATTCTTGTATCTACTGAATGGCCATTTGAGACATCAACTTTTTCATCTGGGAACTCTGAAGGTTTTATATATTCTGATCCCTTTCATTTACAAAGCTAGCTGATAACAGAAGCATATTTAACTAAAATTTGACCAAAAAATGCCTAGAATAGCACATTCACAGAAGAAACTACAGGTCCTTGATGAGATGATCTAGAAACACACTGAGACACCACTGAAAGGTGCATTGTAATAACCATGGAACATGGATGCTTCATTCTGAGAAAGACACATAGACAGGATTGTTCAAAATAGAAAACTCTCCAGATACTTTTTGAGATAGTGATAGGACTCCAGCAAATGGGCAAAATCACACTTTATAGGACAGTAATGCATGTAAGCCCCTTACACCCTCAAACTATTTGCAGGAAGCGTAGCAGTGTAATGCTGGGCAGATTCCACCAACTTGCGAGACTTGAGGATGCACTGAATAAAAGACTCTGGAGTGTGCAGTTTTTGAATTGTAAGTAAATTCCCCCTCTCTGAAGCATCTTCCTTATTCACAAAGAGACCCCATTATTTCTGCAACTACTTTCCAAGGGGTGTCACAAAAATGAGGCATATTGGAAAGGCACAGCTGACTGCACTAATATATATGCTCCTATTATATCAAAGAGATGCACGCTACAAGAGTTGAGAGAGGAAAGCACAGATCACCCAAATTTCAACTTTTTCAACTATTTGAATTTGAAAATTCACCTTTATCTTCCCCTGTAATACATGCATATGTACCTGTATGAGCTATATACACAACATACATGAATATATAGCATTAACTAGAGGGACCCACTTTCAAGAGGACAAGACAAGACACCTCCTGGTGAGGTTACCATGTAGGTCAGTACAACCCAGAGCGGGGAGCAGGGTGCAGAGGTGGATGCCACACTGAGCTATGAATGCCCTGAAGAGAGAACCAAATGGTTCCTTCAGAACTGGTGGATGGGACAGATCGGAGGTCAGCTGTCACAGCTGCTTTGCACAGAACCCACTGCACCTTCACACGACCTTGTCACCGCAGCTCTGCTGAGCTGCTGCAGCGAGGGATGTGATCAGTCACGCAGGGAGCATGAAGCAGATGTTGCAAGCAAGGCACTTGCTTCTCTTCCATCACTGCAAACTGAAAACATGCCTTAAGTAAGGGATTGTCTAAAAACGTGCTGTCCTCTGCATGGATGCTCTCCTGCCTCCTTTCCTGCTCAAGGGTGATTATGCTTCTATGTAGGCAGAAGACTGTTTCTGTCCTACACTGACTCAGCCACACTAGGTGGCTGGATTACTCAGGATAAGTCTGTAGCATTATATTACTATTCTAGAAGGAATGAGTTCCTAAAGCCCAAAGCTCAACCTTCTATCTGCTGAACTCACTGTCACCATGGAAATGATACTGACATCTCTGAGAAACCGGTGAATGGGAAAAAGCGTAAGACCTGAGATTTTTGGATAGTGCACAGTGTACTGTAGGCACAATGTGAGAGGGGTCATATTTAATTACAGAGTCTGCATAGGCAAGAGCAGCTTTTACAGCAACACAGGAGATTGCAACTTAGCAAAATAATTGCATAACCAAAAACAGAGGCAAAAACATGACAGCCAAGCTTCACAGAGTCAGACGAGAACTGCTGGGCAGCCAGCACTCTCTCCACAGTGTGAGAGGCACGTCCATGGTTGGTCAGCTCCTCCCCTGCCTGCCCAGCAGCAGCTGTGGTTGGACATTCTGTAAGCATCTCATAGCAGCAGGGATGCTGAGAAACTGCTGGACACCAAACACATCTCTTATCGTGGGATTTTCTGCGGCCACTGACCCTGAACTAAACTCCCTCTTTTGGCATCTGTTTCCATTTGGGGTTCCAGTCCCAAGCTGGATCTCCCTCCATAGTGTGAGCTTTGCTTTTGAGGGGAAGACAGCACTGTCCCTTGCTTCAGTTTGCAAAATCTTTAAATGAGTGTTCATCAGCATAATTGTTGAGATTATGGTCATCTTAGTACACTAATAGCTTCAAGTTAGTAGCAGTACTAGCTAGAGCAAACTCCACCACCAAGAGGAGCTGAGCAACAACAGTTAAACAATCAAATCTCATAACTCATTGGGAAGCTGACACTTAGCAGCTCTGAGTCAAGAAAACTTACGAGGATGTTTAACAGCATTGGTCTAGAACACCTATCTGTAGAAGGGAATAGGTGAGCAGCCTGAATATGGAGATGTGAATTCACATCTCATGATTCACTTCTCTAGGGTATTCACCTTCCCCACTTCAGTACATCAAGGAAGTCTTTGGTGAAGAGCTCGGGCACAGAGCAACAAGACACAGATCCAAATAAGTTTAGACACTGAAAGAAAGAGTGGGATGAGAACTAGGGTTGCTCTATCCAAACACCCAAAAGTCCCTGCTCAGCAGCCCAATGCCCCTGGAAGTGGGCAGACATCACAGGCTGCCTTCTTGTGACATTTCTCAGTATGAACCAAATTACATACCAGTCTCAGTAGGATTCAGGACCTACCTCATACTTGATCTTTCTTATAATTAAGTTGTTCCTCTGGCCTGAGAAGAGTCTTGTGGGGAGGGGTATGCACAGAGAGCTGACGAAGCTTTCATCACATACTGGAGTCACCACCATTACAGACAAAATGTTAAACTTGGCCAACCCTGAGTCCAGGAAGCTTTAATGAACAAATCTTCTATACTGTGACACAAGTGGTAATCCAAGTAAAGAGGAACATACCATGAACAGTCCCTGAGAGATCTAGGGGACCACGTGCCCTGGCAGTCCTGTTGGCTGAGCAATCTCCTGAGTAATTATTGTCTCTATTCACAAACCAGAAATGCCAAAATGTGGTGGAGAAGTTGTTTCTGGTGAGGTCTCATGCTTTGATAAATCCCAGAGGATTGTACACACAGTGGGGATGCTGACAGTCACAACACCTGGGCAGCAGGGCCTGTGCAGGACTCTGCTGGTGATGTGCAAATACATGGCTCTGGCCTAACAGTGTTTCTCTGGGTGGAAACCAGAGCATTCAAAGGACATTCTCAATCCTTTGGGGTTGTCAGTGACCAGGACAAGAACTGGTATGTGTTCTACAGCATGGTTTTCACCTACCTCTGATTACTGCTAATACTAGTCTAATACCCAGTCTTTAAGATGTCAAGAAACTGCCTTCCTCACCTCTATTTAGAAGTTGTAGACAAAGTGCATATTGGCACATATTAACCTGTGCTATTTTTCCCTAGGAAAATGATAAACAATAAAAAGGGATTTATTTTTTTACTGAGGACTTCTAAAATGTCAGCTGTACCTAGTGAATGGAATAAGAAGAACGTAATTAAACGTCTGCTTTTTCACTCCTAGTAATGACTTTAAAATAGCCAGAAAACTCTGAAGGTTGTGGCCATGGTAACAGACACGAGCTTAGGAGAAAGGAAATATCTGCAGTTATAATTGAACATAGAGATTGCTCATCTCCTTCTCTGAGCTGGAAGTTTACAATCAAAGCTTTGATGTGTGTGCTGGTTCCTCTAATACAATATCATCCTATGCCATGTGGCGCATTTATTGTGAGAAACTACCAAGTATAAAAATATGTATATGTAGCTCCAATGCTTCATTCACTCTTATTTGAAGGAAGAAAAACTGCTCCTTTTTTGGCAAGGGGCTGGAGCAACTGCTGGTAAATATTTTTTGTGGAAAATGACAATGCAGCATGATGGAAGTGGGCCAGACTTTCCCTATCATGCAGCTGTCTCCCTCCCTCAGATCAGCAAAGTACTCGCTACTTACATCAGAGTGATGTCCAGCAGCTAAAAGCAGCATTTCTGGAAAATCCTGCAGAACTGAGCCTAGAGACCTCCCTGGCTTGGCTGAGAGAGAACTGACAGAACTGATCAGATTCCTCAAAAACACCTGACCTTGTCACACCCTGCTACCTGGCCTACTGCCTCCAGTGCCTCCCCAAACTCTGTCCTGTCTGTGGCAACAGTCCATTCCACCTTGCATCCCACTAAGCACTGCAGCTCCTCAGACACATACATGTGGAGAAGAACAAGGCCATTAATCAAACAAAGCCCAAGGAAATAAAAATCACAGCAGAGACAGGAGGATAAGCTGAGACAGAGGTAGAGGGGGGTAACATGGGTGTGCTGTGCGCAGAGATGATAAGCAGCTCCTGGAGCTGTGCACGATGACTGGAATGGCTTGCAGCAAGAACCAGCAGTGAAGGAAAGGGCTTTTCAGAGTGTTGTACATACCTGTGTGATAACTGTTTTAAACGGGAATTTGTAAGCAATGTGCATATTGGCCAAAGAATCCAGGCAAAAAGCATTTGTCCACTTTAATGCCTAATATCAACCTCGGTTCATAAAATAATTACAAACACTCCTCTTTGAAATGCAGATGGTAAAATATTATACGAAAATAAGCAGGCCCAGGGAGCTGGTGCTGCTGAAACCTACTGAAACCACCAACTGGTATTTTCGAAGGCTTCCTGTAAACCTTGTCTGAGGTTCACATCTAGAACTGGGGTGAACCTCAGCTGCTGGCTGGAGGCCAGCTGTGAAGCTGGTGCAAGTAAATAGGTTGTAGCAGTCTTCTGTGCAGGTAATAATTATGGGCAGGGTATGAGTACCAGAAAATGTTACATTTTTTTGGTGTGATTTGCCTTTGAACTGCACTCTAAGCACTCAAACAGCACAAACAGTACTAATTTATTTGGATTTTGGTAATATAGAAGCTATGAATACTTTTTCCTGGGAGTCTCCAAGTGAACAAGATGCCACTGTCTCCTTATTGCAGATGCTTTTAGCACACTGTTCGGAGCACCAAACATTCTGGCCTTCATAAAGGAAGACAACACACCAACACAAGGATTTTTTTTGTCCTGATCAATGGTTTAAAATTATATTAAACTAAAATTATATTGAACTAGCATATACCAAGCACATTGCTGCAGCCTGCAATGTAAATGCTGCCTTTTCAAATGTGAAGACAACTAATTTCTCAGAGAAGTCTGGTGGAGTTTGAGAACTCCTCTAGCATGGCCAAGAGAAATAAAGCTACTGCCACCAGCATTACATGGGCTTCATGCCTGTAGTTTCTAACAATACCATCCTTGCAGCATGGCCAGATGAAAATTTAATTCAGTGAAGTTCCAAGAAACTCGGGTCTCACTATCAGTGCAAGGCAGCTCAGTCATGAATAGAAATCTGTTAAGACTTGGGGGTTGGACTAGATGACCTTTAAGGGTCCCTCCCAACCTTAACTATTCTCTGATTGTGACCTGTGATGCCTTGAGGGGCACCTGACTGCCTCTCTGCACAGCTGCCCCATGCACACACAGCCACCTCGTTCCCTGGGGTTTGCCCACGCTGTGGCAGAGCCATTCCCATCTCTGAGGCTGCAGAGATGGACAAGTTCAGCAGTTGCACTGCTGAGGTGCAAGCTGCCATCCAGCCTAAAATGCTCAGCTCTTGGGCCTTCCTTACTGGCTGCAATATCTACCCCTCAAATGCTGCCACAGGAGGCCTGTGGGTATTGAGCAATTCCCAGACACCATCTGACCTCGTGCAATGCCCAGTGCATTCAGCCCTGCCTGACCCCAAAACGTGAACAAAGGCCTGAGATGCCTACCCAGCATCACTGTGCCACAGGTTGCTCTCTCCCTCCTCCTTCTGCTACTGAGCTGCAGCAGACAGTGGGAATCAGCTTCTCATGTGCCACCAGTACTCCGAAGCTACTCCTGTTTCCAGATCACAGGTGCAGGGACTGGACTGGCAGTGCTTGTGGCTATCTGGAAGTCACTCTTCACTCAAGAGTGGGGTGGTCAGGAACTGCTGCAGAAGAGGGGAGGAAGCAGTGAAGGGGAGGCAGGCCTTCTCCTCGTGCAAGACAGCACTCCTTATTTTACATGGAGGGCTTCTCAGAGCCCTGCTCCATATGACCTTTCACGTGAGCTGCAAAGAGTGACAGCAGATGCTGGTAGCCAGAGGGAGGGGAGGTTTAGTGCTGCTCTATTTCCTTCCCTGGAAAATTTGCTTTTGTAGGAAGAGGTCAGAGATGCAGAGCAGCAACCTTAGGGAGGGCATTCCTGCCTGCTCTTCTGAAGGATTGGAAATTGAATGGCGTGGAGTGTGCCATGAAGTCTCACTTCACTGGAGCTTTTATCTTTTAAAATTAGGTTAGGAAATTTATTGCTACAGTAGCTTAATCCCACAGTGCATTATCTGTATGCCAGATGGACTGGAATATGAACTAATTCTGTCAACACAAGTGACTGCCTGCATCTCGATTGCCAGATACAAGGAATTCAGTCTTCCTTTTGAGATGCTAAGCAGCTGCAGACTGGCACACCCCCCTGCCTATGCTTTTGGTTTGGATGCTTACTACATTCAAGTTTCTCAGCAAAAGATGGTGCCCTTTGAACTGCACTCTAAGCACTCAAACAGCACAAACAGTACTAATTTATTTGGATTTTGGTAATATAGAAGCTATGAATAGTTTTTCCCAGGAGTTTCCAAACGAACAAGGGAAGGGAGGAAAAGGGGGGGGAAATTTGGTTCCAGGCACCTGGCTGCACACTGTGACTCTGCACCAGCCTGTGGGGCGGCGTGGGGGCTGCAGCCCCCAGGGACTTCTCTAACTGATACCACGAGCTCTGTATGTGCTGGGGACCCAGCTGTCTGGCTCTGCTCATCCCCAGTCTGTGCCCTGTACTGACAGGAGAGGCAGAGACCAGCGAAGGAGTTCCCTCTGAAGGTTCAGATCAGCAGGGAGCCTCCTTGGTGGAAGGGATCCACTGATGGGCACTCACAGCCACAGCCCCCAGTTTTGCCTGAACAGAGCAAGGGGGCAGGACTGGGTCAGAGTATGTGTGCAGGTACACACTGAGTGCTTTGAATCTAGAATCAACCTTTAACAAGATACATCCTTCGACAACAGCTCAGGAGGAGATTGTTTTAATATCAAACTCTCCATATTACTTCCCTACAGGAAACTCCACATTCAGAAACCTAAATTTCACTGTCTCTATACAAGCTATGGAAATCTACTCAATACCATCTCTGGAATCTAGAGAGTGAGTGAGTAAATTCCAAATTTATGGGTTGGCAGAAACAGAAATATGGGAGGCTAGTTTCACAAAATTGCTTGAGCAGAACATAGTCTCAGTCTGCTCAACATGAAGTGTCAAATGGAGTTATATAATTCCTTCTTGATGTGAAGTTCCTTGATTTTAGCAAAAATAGCTGGAAAATGAAACCTCATGACAAAATAAAGTCTTTTCTACCTGATTGCTCAGCAGACAAATCCTCAGATCAATTACTCTTTGAGTAGCATCCAGGATAACTGGCCCACCAAACAAATAAGATGAAGTCTGGAGTGTCACAGGACTATCTGGTCCTTGGCTTTACATCTCAGATGTAGGCACTAGGTGAAGGCTTTTCAGCCTCAATATGAAAAGGTGTAAAGCTTATTCTTCAGATCAGAGAATGCTCTAATATTCACATAAAAAAGTTAAATTATAAGTGGTGGACAAACTTAACTAGACTGACTTGATATTTCTGAAGGCCCTTTCCTCTTCTTTTTCCTCTTCCTTTTAAAGGAACTAATTCTCATTCAGTTCATTCAGTTCTCATTTATACAATATATTCAGAAGAAGTAGCTGATAACATGGAGAGATAAAACCTGAACTACTCATGGGAAGGAGGACAAGGACTGATTTCCAGTCATCAAAAGGGCAGCTAAATATTCAGTAACTTCTCCTCTGCTGGTCTATTTGACCCCAAAAGAGAAGCAGCTGTGTTATTTGGTTTGTGAGATGTCACCATCAACTCCTCCAAAAGTCTCTAAGCCTTTTGGCACAAAGAAGAAGACAGTCAGATATTTGTCAGACTTCACAGGGAGACGCTGGGGGAGAAATCTCACAGTCTTAATTGAACAAGCAGGAATGTTTTAGGACTACAAGATATTTATAGTCTCACACATTTTGAAAGTAAAGGGTACAAATATCATTTTTACTATTCCTCTGCAGGCCAAGATATGAGGGACACATGCCAGAACACAAAAGAATTTTCACCCCATTCCAAATTCCCATTAAAAAAAAAAGTGTACTAAGTCTGAAAAATAAGTGTAGTCATTTGAATCATGAATTTGGCTTCATAAACCACTGGGAGACTGAGGCAGAGCAAAACACATCTGCTAACACCCCAAACTGAGCACCACAGTTGGCAAGTGCTGCTGAAGAAAGATCTCAGACTGAAGTTGTAGAAATGTTAGAGGTTAAAACTGAAGTTTCTTGGCAGAACTGACCTTATATGGAAACTCTGTAGGAAGTCTGCCTGCACTGGCTTTCCAACCAGTACATAAGTATTCATTTCTAACAGATATACAGATGTATGTAGAAAGGCTAGTTCAAAACCACTTGGGTAAAATCAAAGCAAATCATTACTCTGAGGATGTGCCAGACAGAGCAAGGCAGATGTTTCCTCTTTCAGGATCATGAACTGAAATCAGGTGGAAGGTGGTTACAGTAGGGTTTTTCTAAGCTGAGTCTCGGGATGGATGTAATTTTCATTAATAACCAGAATGCATAATGTCAAAGCAGTGCAGTTATAGATGACACCAAGGTGACAGGCACCATCAGGTAGACACCAGACTACCCCACAAGAAGAATGGGGCAATCTTAGCACTGGAATAGTGCAAAGGGATTAAATTCTTTATTGCAAAATGCGGTATGTGAGGGACCAGTAGGAAGAATTGATGCTCTTAACTAGAAATGATGGAGCAGGAGGAAGAGCTGGAGGACTTATAAGCTGGAGGACAGCCATAGGATAACAGGAAAATACCAGTATGATGTATCCTGCAGGAGACAAGAGATGCTTTCTGATGAACCTGCTGAGACCGATCTGTTGAGTTCAGGGAGGGTGAAATACCAATGCTATTAATGAGCAGATATTGGAAATATGAGGGCTCACCTGGATTACTGCAGTACATGGCCAGGAAAACACACTGAGGACAAGGGATTTTGGCCTGCAGTGGCTGCAGAGCAGGGCTCTTAAGCCAAATAAGGGAATGGAAAGCCTGTGCTCTCAGAGGAGACCAGAGGCACTTGGATGTTTAGCCTCGCTAAAGAAAGGCCAAGAGGGGATATGGTTGTAGTCTATAAATACATCAGAGGGGGTAAACACTAGGGAAGGAGAAAAGCTGTTTAAGCTGAAGGACAATGCTGGCAAAAGAACAAATGGGTATAAACTAGCCATAATAAATTTTGGCTGGGAATAAGAAGCAAATCTCAAACCACTAGAGCAGCAAAGTCTGTGGAACAGCCGCCTTCAAAGATCACAAGACAAATAGCCAAAGTCATGGGAAAATGCAATTTGAAAAATCCACAAATAAGGTCTGTATTACATGGATACCTGCAATGGACTGGGGGAGTCAGGAGGTCCTCTACTGTCCTGACTTCTGGAAGGGAAACAGCATCCAAAAAAACAAGTATGCTTCTTACTGCAGGCAGTTTTTCTGGCACAGAGGATCACCACAAGGAAAGCCAAAGGCAGTGATGTTAAGTAAACAAGTTTGTGATATCTCTGTCTTCCTCTGCACTATGTAATCACCCCCCACCAGACATCAATGATGGGGAGTGGCAGAAATGTGAGGGGAGGTTTATGCAAGCAGAAGAACAAGTGCCAGGATGCAACAGACAGGTCAGGAAAGCTGGCCAGCTCTGTCACTTCAAGCATCAGACAGCACCGAGAGGAACAATACATGATTGCAAAAAATGTAACTGACATTAAGATTTACAAGTAACCTCAATAAAATTCACAGCTGGTTGGGCTTAACCTTGGAGTCAAGAGGATTAGCAGACTGTTGTCCAAATCATGAAATAGTAAGTTTTGCATTTTCTTCGAAAGTGAATTACAGACATGCCTGGTCTCCATACAGTATTGAGTAATTCAAGCTTTCTACAAAATTTCACTTCTTTATTGTCATCCTTTTGTCTCTTCTAAGGAACACAATAATTTATTAATACCATTCTTTTCATCTGAAGATTTCTGATGACTTCGCAAAAACTACTGGGTGATAGCTGCACTACAGTGTTGACTGAACAGATGCACAGGGAAGAGGGAGCAAAGGATTTTTTCATCCGTATGGCTTTTTTATCAGCTGGTCCTGTGCTGCTGGACTAGCTGGCCTCGCCTCAGATTTCCAGATTCCTGGGTTGGCAGACACTGACAGGGGGATGGCACAAAAGAGACTCTCATAAGGCACTATTGACCCTACCCAGGTTCAGAGGCTGTAGGCACCTAAACCTGACAGCCATCCTTCTGCCTCAGGGCATGCCCAGCACTGTCTTGGTTGTGACAGTGGGAAGGCACCGTGTTGCCTCATGCTCCCTCCCAAGCCACACCATGACAGATATGGAGGAATCCCTCTGCTTATCAGACCTGCACTCAGTTGTCAAACGTCCACCTAACAGGGAAAGAACACAGGCGGCAGAGAACTCTTGTGCTAGGACACCACCTTGGACCGAGCTCTTCCCCTTCCTACTCTGAAAATTGTTTGCTCAGGATTTGAAATAGAAATGAAGTACAAAACAGTGAATGGCACCAAGGCGCTTCCCTCTGCACAACAAGAACTAGCCATGCATGGGTCTGCAAGCACAGAGGGCCACCAGAGTTCTCTGCTACCTGCTGAGCTTCCAGAGGGCAGCACCCAGTGCAGCGAGACTGGCTGGAGAGGAGATGGGGAGATCAACAGCTCATCATCTGAACCCTCTGCCTACATTATGGCTGTTTCATGAGTTTCCTCAGGGCAAGAAAAAAAGTAGCTGAAAACAGATCCCACAATACCTAACAAATCCACCTGATGTCATTGTCTCTAGGGGGCTGTGCAATAGAGTTAACTGCTGTTCCCAGGAGAACTACCAAACCTAATTACTTGTTATAACTGCATTAGATGAAGAAGGTGCATGTTGCTGATAGTTGCCTAGTGGGAACATAGAGTAGCTCTTTCTTTTGTCCACTTATAATTAAAGCAATTTTCTTTGTATATTAGCTTCAGTAGTTTATAATGAAATGCAATAAAGATTCCTTGAGTAAATCTCTTATTTTTCTTAATATGTTTATACAATATAATGGAGTCTCTTATTGATTGGAGGAGGAGCAGTTTCAGAAATAGTGTGCTTAAAGAGACATGACAAACCATGCAATAATCCAGTGCTTTTCAAGACTAATGCCTGAAGTAACAAGCACGTCCCACAGCAGTGCCATTTCCATTTGTGCCAGACACCTGAGAGGCAGCAATCATAAACCTCTGCAATGGCTGGTAGAAAAACCTGCCATTCTATTGTCTGTGCAGACAAATTTAGCACTCTGTGAAGTCTTGATCAAAATTACCCACCAGCAGAATTAGGTAACCAACTTTAAATAGCAAGGAATAGGGAGTTATGTCCACTTGAGCAGCAGCAATTTGGACAACACTGATTCTTCAGTGGAAAGATTGAAGAAAAATGCAAAATACGGTACAGAACAAGAAATGCAAACACTGATGAAACACACAGATGGTTGAATAGACTTCTATTATCAGACGAAAAAACAATGCCTTAAAATAGGATACCATTTAGGTTAAAAATGAACGAGGTTAAGGAACTGTAGATTAGAGCCAGGTGCTTAGTGGAACTAGAAATTTAAGAAAGTTTTTGCTTTTATCTGATGATCCTTGGAAGAAACACTTGTGTTCATATTTTTGAAAGAAGTATTTCCTGTAGTTGAGCTTTCCTTTGAAAGACATATTTCTGCTTCACTACTGTGAGCAGTTGCAGAGCTATAAATGCTCAGCAGGCCATGCAAGGCAGATCTTTAGTTATACCTATCCTTCCATGAGCTCACTGGGAGCCAATTGCTCAAGGCTAATAAGGATTAAAACATATTCAATTACTCTGAAAAACTGTCTTAACGCTAGTCTTCCCAAATCCCCTGCATTATTTGGAGCAATACAAGCACAGCAACTCCTGTTTGAAAGTGAAAAGGGAAAACTACACTTTCACACAGTTATGCCAAGTCCTGCTTAACTAAACCCAACTGTTCAAAAGGTTTCAGCCAATATCCTCATGCTCTGTAGGACTTTGATGTAAATCTTCCATGTAGCTCTGATACTAAGTGATCTGTGACTGGATCTGACTGGGAAACTCAGGGAAAGTGGAAGATACTCCATGTCTAACAGAGGAAGTAATTAAAATAATCAAACCTACCTGAAAAGCTGCAGGCAAATTGATAGCCAAATGCTTCCCTGCCTCTCTCAAACCCTACTGACATTGTGCTCCAAGGTCAAAAACATAAAGGTTGAACTCAAAAAAACCAGAAGTACTGGGAGAAAACTGCATTCAGAAATCTCCTCTGCTTTTGACCTCTTTCAACCCTGACATTTTACGAGGAGGGCACCTGGACATCACCTCTCTCTTTGCAGAGTGAAATGTGAAATTCCTGACAGTGCTGTGTGGGAAAAGCAGTGTTGTACGTGTGGCTGGGCAGTCTCCAGGGAGCTGGGGGGTGCATTGTGCAGTGCATGGTGCTCACTTCAGGCAAAGGAGAATTGGAAAACATGTATTAGACATGAGACAGCATTAGAAAAGTGGACGATGTTGGTCTCTCACTGAGAAAGTTAATATAGATTATAACAATTTACTTATTCTGGAGAAATGGTAGAAAAAAAGGGGTGCAGTAGTGGATATTGACCTCTGCAATTTTCACATCTTAAAAATAAATGGATTGTATACTAGAAAAGGATTAAAACTGAGCCTCACAGGGGAAAGAGTATGTACCAAGAAACAACATGAAACAAGCATCAAACCCCCACTCTGCAAAGAGTCGGGTCAGCAGTGTAGATGATAATGTTCCTATGTACAGACAGCAGTAAAGAGCCTGTTTCTCTATAGACCAAAGGTTTTTCTTTATCCTTTCTTCCAGCCATGTTCCTCACTTCCTTCACTTTGGTCCTATTAGAACTCCACTGCTTTGTTTGACAGACTGGAGTTGCCAGCTTTTTTGTCATGCTCCAGTGGGCTGATTTCCTGGCAGTGGTGAGAGCCTGCAGCTCATGAGCTCTACCTAGACCTGGGCTTCAGAAAAAACACTTTTCTATTTTTAAGGCTCTTTTTCCCCCCCCACAAGGATTCTCACCCAGTTATGCATGATGACATTTACCATATCACCTGTGACTATGAAGTAAATGCATCTGGGTGCATTCCCCAGCACAGGGGCCAACTGGCACAGAAGTTCCCTTGTCCGTGCTATTGAACTCTGTACCCTCCTGGAAAGTGACTGTGTGCCATTTTCCCCCTGGAACGCGCCCAGTGGCACAGGCTGGGAAGATGGGAACTGATTGAGAGCTCGACTGGGATAGGGACTGCTCTGCAGAAGGAGTGATTTTGACTCCTGAGCTCTGGTGCTAGGGCTGCCTCCTATTTCATTTATTATGGACACAGCCAGTGGCCAACGTACTGACACAACCACTATCTCAGGAAACTGGATAGCTTGTCACCTACTTGAATGTTAGTGTCAAAACAAGAAATATCAAGGCTTGGAGGAAACAAACACTTAACTAGTGTGGGATATTAAGAATTATGAACTAGACCAGAAGTCAAATAATTTGGGACATGCTCTGCAAGGGGCCTTGGGCCCAGTGATGAGTTTGCTGGGGCTCTGAAGGGGTTTCAGGGCATGTGTGCACCAAGGAGCTAGACTGGATTCCAAGGAGGGCCAAATGTCCCTGTAGAGCTCAGCCACTGCACCTCCAAATACCAGCCTTGGTAGGCTTGACCCTTGCACCCCAAATGCCAGTCTTTGAGGGCTCAGCCTCCCCCTACACTAAGCACACTTGTTGCTGGGGTTATTCCAGACTCCAGACCAGAGAGAGGGCTGTGGTGTGGTCAGTTTAGCTCCTCAGCACCCCATACTCGGACAGCAGCAGCTGTTCAAGAGGCGTGTGACTCATCTGAGGCTGGCCACCTCCAGGTGTGATGCCTTTCACCAGGACTCAGGGGATTTCCACCAACAGGCACATGTTGCTTGTTCTGGTCAGTTCTGTGTGCATGCAGGAGTGAAGCAGCTCCTCCTCATCCACCGACCAGGGCCACAGAAGAGCTGGCTGATCTCTAGTGAAGGCAGTGAGAATGGGATCTCTCTCTGCTCCTGCTCAGCATTTGGGCAGTGAGCCAGCCACAGCGAAGGTGAACTGCTGAGATGTGGTGACAGCAAGCCACTGCCACGAGCATTTAATTTTTAATTCCTCTCAGGGTTTCTCTTCTACCATCCTTCCCTGCAGGCCCAGGGGAAGGCTCCTGGCACCTGTTTCTGGAGCTCACGTTGTTTATGTTTGGTTGAATGCCTGACTGTGAGGGTAAGAGAGCCAGGTCCCCAGCCAGCCCTGGTGGGTGCTGTCAGGGAGCCCCTCCAGGGCAGCTGCTTTCCTGGCCAGCATTCAAGGATGGGGCACACAAGGTGATTTGAGGGATGGAACTGTATTCCAGCTCAGTGGGATCTGCCTGCATCACCAGTCCTGTAGCCAGGCTCCTTTGGGCTTATTTTTCCAAAAGCATCCATTCCTTCTCCTTCAAAGGAGCATTCACCAGTAAGAGATGCTTCTTTTCAAGCTGGGCTACAAAAAGAGTGGGCAGCATGAGCACACTGAAGCTTGCCCCTGGGAAGCACCACCAAGGGCTGTCAGGAAGGAATTATTGGGCTTGCCAGTGAGGAAGCAAAATTGCCTGAAATACTGAAATGGCCCTCATTGAAGACACAGGAGCATGCAGCTGTTCCCTCAGCCTGCAGATCCCCTCTTCTCCCCACTCAAGTCATTCCTCTGCTTAAAAGTGTTATTTTGGGACAGAAATGAATAATGGGAACAGCACTGTAAAAGGATGGGGAATTCAGCAAACAAAAGAAAAGCTGCTATTTTTAAGAATGTCTCAAACTAGTAATTGTGGCTTGTTTTAACTCCTCTCCCAGCCACCTCCCCAACACCGTTTGGACTGCCATCCACAAGCATGGTGGGAGCAGCATGCAGGAAAGGCGTGTCTTACTACAGGCTCCTGGAGCAACACCACAGCCTACTAATAACTGGCACATGGTGAACTAATAGTGAAATACTCATCAATTTCTAACCAGATTCTTCAAATTGAGGCAGGGTTTCTGCAAGGGCCCCAGTGTCTAACAAAAAGATGAGAAGGCAGGCAAGCAGGTATCCTGCTAGTGCTCCTGTCACCTTTTGTCATCTCTGCAAGAATTGTATTTTTCTAACCAAAGCATCACGAGCATTATGTGTCCATGATGAGTGTGGGGTCTGACACTGCACAGCAGCAAAGAACCCTGCCCCAGGTTCTCAGAGAAAAAGCCATAGCTGCAAGAAAAGAAACTGAATCTGCCAAGGCTGCAGATCCAGTTAAGCAGTACAAACTCATCTTTAACAAAATCCCCAAGACCCCCATGGAGCTGATGTGGAGCATGTTATACTGCTGTTTCACCAGCTCTCACTTTCTCTTGCCACTGGTATGGTCAAATCAGCCAGGTGCCTTTGCAGCCCGGTCAGGGCTGGCATGGCTCTCCTGCCTGCAGCATCCTGTGCCAAGGGAAGGCACAGGACCACTACTGTAGACGGCTCTGCAGTTCCTCCTGACAAAAGCAGCCCTTCTGGGCTAAAACCTAGCAGAAGAGAGGCAAAATTGGAAACAAATGTGGGGGAACCACTGCCCTGATGATACCAGAGGAAGAACAACCAAAGTCTGAACTCTTGTTTTCAGTTCCTAAAGCAATCCCATTCTGCCCAAGTGCTGCTGTGCATGTTGGCCAGGACTCCCATGGATGCCATGGAGCTAGCAGCAGGGACAGGGGATGCTCTCTCACAGGCAATCTCACTTCTGAATTGCCAGAAAAGAATTCTCTTTGATCCATAAAAACAACTCTAAACACTGCTCCCCGCATTTTCCTTTCCAAGAGCAGCATGAGAAAATAAATATCTATTCTTTGTTCAGAAAGAGTTCCTCTTTGCATTGCCCCTGACCTTCCTAAGTCCCAGCACTTCTGCCTTTCACCGAGTTCTGCTTTTCAGCTTTTACCTTAGTGGTGACAAGGGGGACTTCCTTGGCAGGAGTCACTCAGCTCCTTCATCAGGCCCTGTCAGGAGAGGCAAAGCAAAACTCAGATGGTGTTTCTGCAGAAGCTCCCACTACCCAGCAACTCTTCAGTAACTCAGAGACCAGAGAGTCTACACAGACATCAGAGATGTAAGTGGTTTAATATCATGTGCCATCAAACATTACACACCTTGCAATTCATATTGAGGATTTTGATTAAGGAAACTCTCCAACATGGCAAGGAAGAATTGTGAATTCTGATAATGTTCTCAATTTTTAGCAGTAAAGTAATTGAAAATGAAGGGTGAAGTGAACTAATTGAACACGAAAGCTGTGTGCTGTGTCAAATCAGCAATAATACTCAAGTGAGAGGAGATCATGGTTAGACTGAAAGACGTACCCTTGGCCAGCTGTAATTTTGCACTCTTCTCATCGACATCAGCCTCTGAAATAAAAACAACAGGCTACCCTTCTGGTGGGACTATTTCAGTAGGGTCAGAACGACTTTACATGAAAAGCCTCATACAAGAAAAACAGCAATGAATAGGACACTTGACAGACAGGTCCAGAGGACAACAGACAGTGCTTCTGCTGAGATATAATTGCTCTCATTGGACCTGGGCTTGCGGACATGGTAAAGCTAAAGAGGACTCTGCAATCATGCTGCCATTCTGCACAAAAGAATACTGTTGTGATAGGAAGCACATAGCAGTTGTGGAAATAATCAACAGCTTTGTGCTCCCATCCCCCTGGCATCTTGGATTTGCGCGCACAACATGAGCAGAATATTTTCTTTAAAGCTCTCGGGGCTGAATTGCTTCTTGAAGTCTCTTTGAGTGTTATTCAGCTGAAGTTAGACACTTCATATGTGCTGGATACATTGTGTTTTTGCAGTCCCGGAGGAGACGCAGAAAGATCTCATGAGGCGTAATCAGAAATCTGGCAGCTCTAGGAGTGAGGGAATTTGGTAAGGAAAGAAGCCAGCTTTGACCTTCTTCAGCTTCAACTTGTTTTCTCTCGGGTGATAGCCTATAAACCACCTGATCTGCTTGTCTAATAAAACCTCTCTACAAGCAATGTTGGGTGTCTCCAAAAAGCTGATCTCTTCTACTTATAACAGTAGAACAAGCATAGTAGCAGGCACTGCACAAGGGTTGACTGTGCAGTGCTCCTCCAGCCCCACTGTGAATCCAGTGCCCAGAAGAAAGAGAAGCCCTGTTAGCCACAGCCACATCACACAGCAGGTAAACAATATCACTGCATCACTGCTAACACAGGAGGAGTATTTCACTCTCCCAGCTCCTTCAGACAGCTCTGTTTCACAAAAGCCTTGTCTGGCTTGCTCTGCAGATGCCCAGGGACACGAGGCAGCACTGCCAGAGGTCCCTGCATGGGCAGCTGCAGCAGTGCAGGAACAATGACAGCCTGCCCTGCACACATCCTGCCAGCACGCGCTGAGTCAGTCCTGCCAAGGGCTCTCCTTCCCACCTCGTCCCAGCCCTCCTGGTCCACCATGCCCCTGTGGCTGGACAGCCTGGCTCTGGCCTGCTCCCAAAGCCCCATTCTCTTGACAATGAAATTCAGCACACGGCTAAGAGGCTTTGTGACAAATGTGGCAGGTATAAACCTGTCTCAAAGCCTTTCAGCTCCCATGTGCAGACACAGTCAGTTGAAATGCTGACTCTTGTTCCTTTGCAGTTTCTAAGTAAATGTGCTAAAATGCAGTTGTGATGTTCAGGAACCACTCGTGTCCCACCTGTAAACCAGCACTTGCACCCTAAACGAGGCCACTTGTCCCTAAAGAGCCAACCTGTAAACCAGCACTTGCACCCTAAACGAGGCCACTTGTCCCTAAAGAGCCAACCTGCCTTACTGCACCTTCCCTAACAGAAATGGTTATCTTCAGTGACACCCTGAAGCTGCTGCCCTATATGCACACTGCAAATACGAGACACCCCACCTGGGTGGCAGGATGTGCATCACCCAAAATGTGAGTGATGGGACAGACATCTTCCCCAGGACCCAGACAAAATGACAGGGCGGGGTGCAGCTGGGTGCATTTGGGTGCCCTGGGCAGCCATGGGAAAATGGCCTTGTTCCTCAGAGCACTCTGGGGGTGACAGCATCCCTGGGTCACTAGGAACCATGTCACCAGCCAGCCCATTTATCCATGCCATCCTTGGGGTTACAGGTCCACACTTCTCCTTTTCCTATCCTGACATTTCCTCTGGAGTAGCACTGTGACTGTCACTCAGCAGGACTGTGACAGATGTATGGGGACATCAAAGCATCAAGCATGCCACACACTCAGCTTCTGCTTCCTCCCAATACCATCCTTGCTTTGTGCATCACAGGCTTGGTTTCACATAAGGATCTGACCAATGCTCCAACAAGGCAGAGGGAAAAATTGGCCATGGATGATGCTCTCCTAAGAAGCGCATGTCTCAGACAAAAGTGCATGGGAGTTATCAACACAAGCCCAGCTAAAAAACACAAGACATGGTTTTTTTCCAGCCAGTATATCTATAAGCCATAGATTGTCACAAGAAGAAAAAACATAAGGATTGACATCGGTGAGTTTTATACAGCTAAAACTTTGCACAACACTGTGAACATGTACTGCAAAAAATACTGAACTACAAAAGAAGATAAAGAGAGCTAAACCTAGACCCATCTGCAGCTATCTTCTGTGAAAGGAGGCGTGCCTGGGAATTTCAGGTGCTGGGAAAATTGAAACCAGCATTTCAGACCAAACGACAAGCTTCTTGGTTTTTCTGCATGTAAATCAGATCCTTACATTATCTCAGTGTCATTTTGTGGCTGAAAGCAATTCAGCAGCTATCAGCACAGCCAGACTGAAACTCAGCAGAACAGGATCTGAGCCCTTCAGTTCATAATGATTAGATGATTCTGTGGAAGTAAATCTTACAAAAAAATGAAGTTCAGCAGAAAGCTGACAGTGTGTGAAGAGCACAGAAGGGAGAGGAACTTTACAACTCAGCCTTCACATTTTTCACCTATAGGATTTCGACATTTGCTAAAGTTGTAGTAAGGGCAGCTTCTTCACAGTGCTCCCTCTGGGAAATATAACATTCAGCAATTCCTGAATTACAGTTTCTAATGGTATTTTCATACTGTCTGAAATGCAAATTTGATGACAGAATAATTCAATCCATATAAAATAATTACAAAATTACTGTTTCTCAACCCTCAACTCATACTCCCTGCTATTTAAGAAGATAAATTTAACAGCAGCAAAAGTACAGCCAAAATGTAGTCTATTTTTTAAACTGTTATCTGACTATAACTGTCTGCATAGGTTTTGGCTCACCATAGAAGATTATTTCTAAAATATGACTATCAAAAACATTCCAGAGTTAACATTTTTGTTGCTTTAGCTTGGAACCAACAGTCAGGTCAACTTTTATTTTGCATTCAGAGTACCCTATGCGTGGCATCTGTGTTTAATTGAAAAACCAACTGTTGGTTAAAATGCCACATCTCTACTGCAGCTCAGCTATCATTTAAACCAGTTGTTCCTAAGGTTGATGCAGACATTAAATTATCACAATGTAATGATTTTTAGCAGAGTGGGAACCAGCTTCTGCAGTAAGTAACTTAAGATCCTGAAACTCCATATTGAAACATCAGTTCCCACTGACAACTGCCATCCTGTACAGAGGATTTTATTCTCCCTGTGAATATTACCTAAGCAGTAGCTAGGACCTTTAAAAGGACAGCAGAAATTGTGTTCTGTTTGAAAAATTTCAAGGAGTAGTGTTCCGCATTGCAAGGGGTTTTTAGCTTTATGATTCTGGCCTAAATTTAGAGTGTCATTGCCCATCAACTCAACCAGATCAAGGTAGAGCACACTGAGTGTGTTGTTATTATTATGAGGCTAGAGGCATCAACAGCTCACATCTGTTTTTGATTTCCCTGCTGTATGCAGTTGTGTGAGAAGTGACTTGAGGAGATCTCAGATGTGACTTTAGCCAAGGTCTTTCCTAAGGTGAAGTGCTCCAATTCCTCAGGAACTGCTGCTCTGCTCAACCTTTGCCATGGACAAGAAGACTGTAGGAAGAGATCATCCCTTCCTCACGTGCGTGCAAAGGGGGTGACATTTGCAAATGGCATGAAGGCTGATGGGAAGTAGGAGGGTCAGTCTAGACTCCCTGAAAGAAAGTGTAGTGTTGCTCATAAGCATCTCTCGTTTTTTCTCCTTATGTCAGAGGATTTCAAGCCCAAGTAAGCTGGCAGTGTCACAGACGTGGCGTTGGGCAGAAGGTGGAGGATGGGCTGCAGTCACCCCCCCCGCCGCTTGGTGGTGGGAAGGAACCTACAGGCTGTTTGCTCCCTTCTCATGGTGGGTAGAAGCATGGCAGGGCAGAGATGGTGGCATGTTTAGCATTACATTGCCCGGCAGCTTCTCAGACTGCCAGGGTAAACCCAAGTGCTTGTCCAAAGGGTTTGGTACAGAGCTAACCAGTGAAAACAAGAGCATGAAATCATCAAGCAGAGGCGCATAGCCCCAGGATGACTCCTGCACACCATTCCCTGCCCTTCTGAGCAGGGATCTGCGTCATTGCCAGTTGCAGACTCTGGAGCTGCCTATAAGCTGCCCACCTGCCTGCCACACATTCTCATCTCTGGGGCAAAATGGGTGGAGCCTGGTGATAGGATGCCCAAAGCCCCCAAAGATTCATCAAGTGGGGACAGAGCTGTGACTCTGCCAGGCGGGACGCATCCCTGTGCAACCTCAGTGGCACCTACGAGCTTCCTCTACAACACTGCCTCTCAGACCTCTTGCCACAGCATGTCCAGGACCCTTCTGCTAAAATGTGAAGCAGTTTATCATCCTTCTCTCTAAAGTTAGAGCCTTTTCAAGACTACTTCAGTATCACTAAAAAAGGAAATGTCTAGTCCATCTGGAGATGAGGAACCTATTTTTAAGGTATTTCTAATGAATAGCTCCTGAGCAAAAGCTGCATCAATTATTTTTTCCCCTTACAGGTGGTTTCAAGGCATCAAATGCTACAAGACACTGTATTCCAGCCTAAGTGAATGAGCATAAGCCTCAGCCCACACTGAGCATCATCACTCAAGCCAAACCTGGGAGGTGACAGCAGCTACAAATGGAGTCAAATCCTGCAGACCTGAGGATGGATGATTTCTCCTGAATGGCACATGCCACTCAGCTCAAAACTGTCCCCATACTCCATGCCTTGGTCCCTCTGCAGACTTACCCCAGCAGTCTAAGCTGGTGAACAAGCACATCTCAGAGGGTGGGGGGTTGTACATACCAACCACCTCCCTGTCCTCCCCTCCTAGCCCACCTCCACAGTCTGGGGAACTCTAATGCAGGTGGAAGGGGGTGGACTGCCACAGGCTGAAACACAGCTCCCCACAGCAGCTGGGGAGCAGCCGTGCACAGCTCAGCCCAGGAGGGTCACCTGGGCAGGGACGGCGAGAGCCCATTCACTCCCCACGGCAAGGCTGCTCACGGGCTGCCAACACCTCCCACAACGCTGCCAGGCTCCTGTAAACCTGCGTAAAACTCACCGATGAGGAGCCAGGCAAGATTCCTCATGCACTGATGCAGTGCCATCAGGTGAAGATAATAAAGACAATTTGAAATATTTCAGCCCCCCCAACAGTGATGTTTTAGGCATAAGAGCTGAACTGGAAAGAACTGATAACACCAAGCGATATGGTTTAGACATTTCAGATGCATTTATCCTTGTTCTCTGCTAAGAACGCCAAATGCAGTGAAATCCAGAGCATTAAGCCGTAACTTCCGTAGAGAAGCGCCTTCAGTTTTAATGTCTGTCTTGGCTCTCTTTCTGAAACAATTACTTATGCTGCATTTGATAATATTAGGATAATTTTTATAATTTTTTTTTTTAATCTTTCACTGCTCTGTGTTTTAAATTGTTTTGTAGCTCCACATTGTTTTAGACCAGCAGCTGCTTTAGAAAATCATTACCATTATCGATACACCCTTTGAACTTTGGGAGGAAGGGAACGGGAGTATATAATTAGAGAAGATAAGAAAGATCTAACATACTTTTCCAGGAAACAATGCACATGGTGCTTCAGCTGTAATCTGTTCTTAAAACAAATCTATATATTCCCACACAAACAAACTCAGCCTGTAGCACTAAACTTCGGGAGCTCTGCGATATCCTTCCCCACAACAGCCACCTCGGAGTAAGTGCAATACAGAAACAGACTCAAAGTCCCTCTTGTTTTTACAAAAAGACTCAAACAGCATTTCATTTTTCAATCAATGTGGTGATTGAAAAATCATGCTGCTCATGCTGCAGTTCTTTTTTTAGCTATTCTAACTGCTCTCAATGCACAACAGAAAAAAAAAAGGAAAGAAAAAACAAGCCCTGTGTGTGTGTGCCTGTGAGAAACAGGGCAAAAGCCTGTGTTACAGCAATGCTGCTCTCTTGACATATTTCAGATAATTTTTCAGGAAGGTTTTGATTCTTTCCTCTGTAAACACTATAGTCGAGAGCCGCGTGCCCCAGGAGAGGGGCAAAAAGCCCGGGGAGCGCGCAGGGTGCAGGGACTCCGCGTGAACAAAGATGGTTAAAATGCTCGAACTTTGCGAGTTGGATTTTAAGCTGTTCCTGGCTGCATTGACTGCTGGCTTCCCCCTCACTGGACACACTGAGTACAAACCCGCCTGAACCAGGCAGCAATAAAAAACTACAATTTCCAACAGAGGTATAAA
Organism: Picathartes gymnocephalus; assembly: GCA_013390045.1. Classification (NCBI taxonomy): domain Eukaryota; kingdom Metazoa; phylum Chordata; class Aves; order Passeriformes; family Picathartidae; genus Picathartes; species Picathartes gymnocephalus. The sequence continues at coordinate 92,390 of WEKY01003603.1, read as the reverse complement.
AACACAATGCCTAAACATAATTTCTTTTAACTCCCGAATGCATTAGCCTAGGATTACTCACGTTCATTTATATTCCTAAAGTGTCAAATGAGAACGATATCATTTTATTCTCCATTCATGGATCATTAATCTATATTTAACTCCGTTTTGCCGTCTGCACACAGAATTAGTAACTGGAAGCTGCTTTGCATTTATCTGATAGTGCTGGGCTTGTTCATCAAGGCAAACTTCCAGCCAAAACAAACAAGTGGAAAAAAAATACCAGCCACTGATACAAGCTGCTTTCCTTTTTCTTTAAGGAAAATAATCCAAACTTGATGAGAACATAAAGCAAATGGTTACCTCACACTGCAGAAAGGCAGGTTTTTAATAGTCCATGCTCTGGCAGCCCCCGAGGTTGAGCAGCGGCGGCGGTGGCGGGGATGACTCCAGCATCCAGCGCGCTCTCACGGCTTTGACGGCGCGGCCGGGACCGCAGGCTCGGCCTCCAGTGACGTCAAGGCGGCCGTCACATGGCCCGGCGCCGGCCCGGGGAGCGCTGGTTGTCCCGGCAACGCCAGCACTGCTCCGAAATTATTGCAGTAGGTCATCTGTCATACTGCGCGCACATTGGAGCCATCGCGGGCGCCCGGACGACCCAAACACCGCGGGCTTGCTGGAGCTGCCTGCGCCCGGGGCTGGTCCCACCGCCGGCTCTCTCTTAACCCTGTCCCTGTAGGGGAACGCGTCGCTCTTCCTCTTTCTCCTGCATCCCCAACCTCCGGCAGAAAAAAGGACATGATACACCTGGTTTGCCCAAGCCAAGGGGCACAAGAGCTGCCCTCCGAGGGTGCTGGGGCACCTCAGTGACGTGCTGGCTAGCTAAAATTAGGGTCTTCCTAAATGACACACAGCTGAAGTTTTATTCATAGCCACAGAGACACAGGCTCGGTCACCCACATTCTGCCCAGATTCGGGGCGAGGCAGCAGCGGTCCGTGCTGTAGTGATGCCCAGCTCGGGCTCGCCTTCCTTAGCCTCGGTATCTGGTCCCTCTGCTATCCTTCGTCTAATGCTTCTCCAGCTGCTCCCAGCAAAACATCACGGGAAGGGGGACAAAGCAGTGCCTGTCTCCATCTAATTCTGACTCACCTGTGCAGCCTTCTCCTGCAGGAAGACACAACACCAGCGTCGCCAATTTCCTTGTAACTCTAGCTAAAATCCACTCCTTCCTCCAAATTTCCTTTTTTTCTCTCTTTCTGCTTCACACGCATGCACCACAACACATGCATGCGCCAAGAGTAGGACACAGAAGATGCTGGAGAAGGGAAAGACTTTCAGCTGCGAGAAGCAGGGAGGAAAGACAAAGTGTCAGCAACAAGAAAATACTTCTGAGCTCATCTGAGTCAGTGATGGTTACTGACCAGTGCCCGGGATATGAAGTACCAGGAAGTGACCTCAATAGATGGCTCTGGTGAAGGAGGAAGCAGATGTAAAGCCACATAATGACAACACTGAGGCATCCCCAGCCAAAGTTGGCTTTGGCCCCTTTGCAAGAGGTGAAAGAGAAAATATTAGAAATTTAAAAATAACCTGAGATGGGGCATAAAGGGCCTGGGGAAGCCTTCCCTCCATCCAAGGCAGAGGGAGAATGGAAGGGGTATGAAACTAGTGGGCAGTGGGAGGACCACTGAGCACCATTCCCTTCCTCTGCATCTCTCCCACTTGTGCGAGCAGCAGGTGTTTGGGATATTTAGCTGAACTTCAGGTCTGGATGAGTGGACAGTGAGGTGGAAAGAGAACTGTCTGAACAGCAGATCTCAGAAGGCTGTGGTCAGTGACACAGGGTTTAGTTGGAGGCCTGTAGCTCATGGTGTTCCCCAGCAGTCAATACTGTGTCCAGTATTGTCTAACTGATCCATCAATAACTCGGATGAAGGGGCAGATGCCTCCTCAGCAAGTTCACTGATGGCACAAAGGTGGGAGGAGCAGCCATTACCCCAGAGGGCTCTGCAGCCCTTCAGAGAGACCTCGGCAGGCTGGAGAGATGGGCAGAGAAGGACCATCTGAAATTCAGCAAAGGCAAATGCGGGTCCTGCACCTGGGGAGAAATAACGTGCGCCAGTACAGGCTGGGGGCTGACCTGCTGGAAGCAGTTCTGCAGAGAAGGTCCTGGTGGACAAGGCAATGTCCATGAGCCAGCAGTGTGCCCTTGTGGCCAAGAAGGCCAATGGTGTCCTGGGGTGATAGGAAGAGTGTGGCCAGCAGGTCGAGTTGATCCTGCCCCTCTACTCAGCTCTAGTGAGGCCACATCTGAAGTTCTCTGTCCAGTTCTGGGCTCCTCAGTGGAAGAGAGACATGGAGCTCCTGGAGTCGGTCCAGAGGAGGAATACAAAGATGATTAGGGGACTGGAACACCTCAGTTATGAGGAAAGGCTGAGGAAGCTGGGCCCGTATAGCCTGGAGAAGGGGAGACTGAGAGGGGACCTCATCAATGTCTATCAGTATCTGAAGGGAGGGTATGAAAAGGATGCAGCCAGGTTCTTCTTGGTCGTGCCAAGTGATAGCACAAGAGGCAATGGGCAGAAACTGGTGCACAGGAAGTTCCACCTGAACAAAAAGGAAAAGCTTCTTTACTCTGAGGGTGACAGAGCACTGCAACAGGCTGCCCAGACAGATTGTGGAGTCTCCTTCTTTGGAGATATTCAAAAGCTTTTTGGACACAATCCTGAGTAACATGCTCTGGGGAACTCTGCCTGAGCAGGGAAATTGAGCTAGATGACCTTCAGTGGTCCCTTGTAATCATTTTGTGAGCCTGTGGTCAATAACAGCCAGCACTGGTTTACGCAGCATTTAGTGAGTGGTGCATCTCTTGCACAGTTTACCAACAACTTCTCTAGCACCAGTGCTGCACTGGGGCTTTCTTGGGCAGTTGATATTAGGGGGCAAAGCCCCCTGAGATCCCGAGCTGCCCCCCGGGCCTCAGTGCAAAGCAGTGAAGAGGGCTCAAAGGGTTCTTACAATAGAATAAGCAGCCCTCACTGTCTAAAATTCGTACCTTGAAAAGAAGTTATTTTAGCTAGGAAACCTGTGACTGTTTAACAAAACAAGAATAATGTGATGAATTTTTAAAACCCATTGATTACTACATGTGTTGCACATAATCCCACATATTAATCCAATATAGAAGGCTGAAACTTCATGTCAACACCCACCAATAAAACTGTATCATAACATACAGATGTATTCTTTCACTTAATGGCAATGTTTGTACATTACTGCATAAAGTTTGGGTTTGCAGCTTAAAAAGATATCCCTCAACACTCTCTAGTGCATTCCTTTCTATTGTTCTGACAAAAATGTGTGCACCTGAGAGAGATTTTAATGGTTTTTAATTCTTCTAGAAGCCCTTTCACAAAAGGGGACAATATAACACATGCATTTTGATGGTTACAAAATATTCAAAAAACCATTTTGGTGATTCCCTAAAGTGCTGGCAGACACAGCCAGGCAGGATCATAGAATCATAGAATGGTTCAGGTTGGACGGGACCATAAAGATCATCTACTTTCAACCCCTCTGCCATGGGCAGGGACAACTTTCACTAGATCAGGTTGCCCAAACCTAGCCTTGAACACTTCCAGGAATGGGGCATCCATAACTTCTCTGGACAACCTGTTTCAGTGTCTCACCACCGTCACAGAGAATAATTTCTTCCTAATATCTGATCTCAGCCTGCCCTCTTTCAGTTTAAAGCCACTACCCCTTGTCCTGTCATTACATGCCCTTGTAAAAGTCCCTCTCCATCTTTCTTGTAAACCCCTTTGGCTACTCTACAGTCTCCCCAGATTCCTCTCTTCTCCAGGCTAAAGAACCCCCACTCTCACAGATCCTCCAGGACCTGCACCTGCTCTGTGCCTGTGTAAGTCTGATCCTCCACACCTGCAGACACATGGGTATGTGCCTTCATCCTCCAGCATAAAAGTAGCCCTTTCACTCACCTTTACAGGGTATTTCTGCTGCCGTACAAGAGCTTGGAGGAGTTTTTAAACCATGCACAGGGCTTATAAGGGCGTACTAATTATATGTTGAGAGGGTTACAGTTTTCAGCCAGTTGAAAGATTCTAAGTGGAAAAAAAAAAAAAAGACCAATGCTCTGAAGAACATATGATAATGGCAGTGTAGAGTTGGATGTTCTCAGTTCCCAAGGTTTGGCAGAGGTTCTCCTGCACCTCCCCAGTGATGTGGCTCCTCCACAGGGAAATTTTCTGAATTGCTGACTGAAATCCCTACTTTTCCACAGGACCTACTGTAACTGTCAAAGCTTTCCAGGACTAGGGTGGAGGGAGACCTTACACCATGCAGGCAGATGCAGAAATGAAAGCAACAGCATCTGTCCCTCAGAGAGCTGAAGTATCCTGCTAGAAGTGGCAGAAAAACCTATATTCCCTGAACTAACTTAACTTTTCCACGATAAAACCCCCAACATAAAAACAGCTTCCTCTGTAGTTTCAATCACCCAAGTGAGCTCAAAGCAATGAGACATGGGCACTGATAGGAAAAATACAAAACAGATATTTTATGCAGAGAAGGACTTGTGAGTGATGGCTGATGAAGAACTCAAGATGAGCTGGCAGTCTAGAAAGTTTAGAATAGTTTAGTTTAGTTTAGAAAGCTTAGGGGTTTTTAAAGGTTTTTTTCAGTTTAGTTTAGTTTAGTTTAGCAAGTTTAGCTTTAGCTGGCAGCCCAGAAAGCCAGCTGAATCCTGGGCTGTGTCAAAAGGAGCAAATTAAAGGAGAAATTAGGGGATTGAACAATCACCAACTGCTTGAAGTGCAACAAGGGAAAGTGCAGGACTCTGCACTTGGGATGGGGCAACCCAGGATGTACAGACAGACTGGGGACTGAGAGGCTGGAAAGCAGCACCACACAAAGGGACCTGGGGGTCCTGGTTGATGGAAAGTTGAATATGAGTCAGCAGTGGATGATCTTTGGGGTTCCTTCCTACCCTTAACATTCTACAATTTAAAATCTGAAGCCTGCTGAGAAACAAATGCATTGCATCCATCTGGGACCATGATACAAAGGCGCTCCTCTTCCTGCTGCAAGAACATGATGCCTCACGGGGAAAGGTTTCTGTCGTGCATTTGGGACCACCTCCGTCCCTCCCACCCCTCCAAGTCTGGGGCCCACAAAAGGCACTATGAGGGAACAGGGGTTGGCTCCTTCATCCTTACATAATGGACAGTCTGCCACAGCTTCACTGACTGCAGCAAAGTGTGTCATATGTATCATAATACACACACAGATGTCTCAAATACCTAAACCTAGAACACACATGTATCAGGACCTATGTAATAACTGGCACACAAATGCAGTACTTCAAGGTAGGGCACCATCCAGCTTGCCCGCCTGCACTTCCTTTGTCTCTACAGAGCTAACAATAGATAACATTTGTTTGCCCATAAAATGGAAGACACGCAGGGAGCAGAAACTCTATATGTGTTGATCTTTGAACCCACAAGACTAGATCTTCCCTGGCGTCAATCCCTGCTCTCAGGAAGGAGCCACATCCATGCAAGCAGCTGAGAATCTACTCCTGGCTTTCCTCTTATCAAAACAATGCTTAGAAAGTGTTTCATCTTGGAATCTTCCCTCCAACATCCACTACAATTTTTTTTTACTACTTTAGGTTTTAAAAATAAAAGGAAGGAAAAAGGAAAGTAGGCATGATTTTGATGTAATAAATATAAAGAACAAACCACATGTGTTTTGCTGGCCTCCAGCTTGCTGTCTGAATGAGTGGCTAATGTTTCCATTGGCATTGGTTACATAGATAAAAAAGAGACAGAAACAGGGCTCGGCAAACTTGTCATGTTGACTTTTGCTCTTGTAGAAAAACAACATGGAAAAAAACCGACAGGAAAAGACATTTAAGTTTTGATACAGCTGACATGGCACTAGTAGCACAGGGGGTTTTGAAACAAAAACAAAAAGAGAAAGTGGTTCAGCCCACCCTGTTCACTGATGGTGGCCCAGTGAAAGACTTATTGTTTGAGTCAAATCAGGTGGAAGATGGTTTCCCAGGAATGCAGCACTGTAAGAAGATCCTACACTCTCCATATATCTGTCATGACTCTTTGCTGCCACTCATTCTTGCTCCCAGGGAGGGTGAAAGATTCTGCTTTCCAAAGCAGTAATTTTTGTTTCCTGTACTGCACCGGTGGCTTTGGGGATGCCCCCAGAACCCTTCCTAAAGGTGAGAAGAGCCCCCAGGCTGAAGGGAGACTCTGGGAGGATGTAAGCATCAGCAGCAAGGACCTGGTCCCAACAAAGGCCTCTGATGGCTGCTGCTGAGGGGTGGGAAAAGCTCTTGCAGTGTGATTTGCTTTTTTGTGACATATTTTATCGAAAGGATCACTTGGTCTGAAACAACTTTTCTGGCATTTGAGCCTAAATAATGCCATCGTCTATCCTTAGGCAGTATTGCAGTGATTGCATTTATTGCTGAGATATGCAACAGCTTCTCACATGATCTTTTAAAAGTTTTGCTTGCACCTGCTTCCTCATAGGAACTGATCACTTCTGGGGCTTGTGCATCCCTCCTGTGCTCCTCCCCTATGCCAGTGTCTCCACATCCTCTCCTTTTTCTACTCATTCTCCTGGATTTCCCTTATAATGCCATCACCTTCACTCTGGGAAACTCCCTCACCTTCACTTTAGATGGAAAAAGCATCTTGAACCATGAGAAAGATAAAACTCACTTTCTGTGACCTTGCACATCTTCCAGGACAACATCTACTCCAGCACCTAAAAGGAGCCAGGACCCATTTCCTGGCCTAGAGCTCAGATGGCATAGCACCACTGGAGCCTGCAGCAATAAACCTCTCCCCCAAGAGGGTGGCCTCATTCCTTTCCTCCTGTCTTTAAGGACCTCAAACCTCTGCTCTTCCCTAAACCACAGCCAGGAGAGTGAGAAGAGTTGACGCTGGCTGCCACAACAATCATTTAGCCTCTGAACAGTAGCAAGTGTGCAGGATTGGAATCACCCTTATAGGAACCCCATCTCACTGGCACAGAAACACAAGGAGACCAGCTCAAAAACTTGAGAGACTAGATAAAAAATGAAATATTTTTAGATGGAAAAAAAATCCCATCGTCTAGCAATTACAATCAGTGCCTCCTAAGGGACCAGCCAGAAGACTGATTTTGCTACTGAATGTGGATGCTTTCCATTAATTGATGCACTTGAGTACTGTGTCCTTATCTAGGGGCCAAATTGAAAGAAAACAAGGAAAAGTAATTTGGATCAAACAAGAATTGATTACGTGGCAACATGTGGGGAAAAAGATGCAGTTTGGATCAAAGAAAGCATTTAGGGCATTTTAAAACAAGCCAAGGATATTTGGAAACAAAGGTCTTCATCTGCATTGGGACTTCAGCAAAGACCCATGTGGGCAGGAGGGGCCACCATTGCTTTTTCTGCTGATGGGCACCCTCCCTCATCCTTGAGGCCTCCTCCTCTCAAACTCTGATATTTGTACAGTCTAAACTAACCTAGCTTGTTTGGACTGAATTTGCTGATTGTTTGCAATGCCCAAAAGCAGCCCTTTCTGGAGAATAACTGATTTACCAATTTCTCATCCTGACTGAAATAATATTTCAGGTAGCCAATTACCCCCTGAGCCCTCTTGCCAGGATCTCTGTGGTCTCAGGAAAACATTTTCTAATTGTCTGGCTCTTCTGCATCTCCTCCTTACTGTGTGGAAATCACATCTGAGCTGCAGAGATATTAAGATCCTGACCCAAAGTCATCCAAGCACATGGATAACCTTACGCCGGCTGGGATGTTACACATGTGCTTAAGTATTTGCTGGATGAGAGCCCAAGTGCCTGGCAGCTTCGTGGAAACCAACCGTGCACACAGTGATAGTGGTGCAGAACAACAAAGAAACAAGATAGAAATACCCTTTTGCTCCCAAGGAAATCTTTCACCAATAAAGAGAATGGAACAGAAACCAGTAACAGGAATTCAGTCATATGTATTTTAGTCCCACCTATATTGCAAAGGAATCTTTCCAGTTTTTAAAAAATTCTTTGCGGTGTTAATCACATCTGGCAAATTTCAAATGTTTTTGATTTTTTTCTTACTTTTCTTTTCCTGTACTTTCACTCCCTCTATTTCTTCCCCCTTTCCCTGAGTTGCTGCTGTCCATTTCTGGGTAGTTTATCTTATCTGAGTAGCTGCTAGTATTTAATTTGTAATAGCAAATCACCACCAGCCACCAAAGAGCCACCAGCCTGCAGTTCCACATGGAAATGCTCTATCACACTTCTGTTAAATATACCAGTTTGTGAATAGCCCAATTTATAAAAAAATGAATTCCAGCACACCTTTGACATGATGTTTCACTGCCCACCCTCAGGAACGAGAGCATCATGTTATCCTTCTTTCATGGAGACACAGCGGTACCAGCGCTTCCCATGGCTCTGAAGCCCTTGGGGTCATATGAGCCCTTGGCATTGGAAGCCTGTTCTCCTCTCTAGAGGATGGTGGTGTTTTGCAACCCACTCCCAGCAGCCCAGATGGTGTCTGTGTGTACACCCTTGCAAAGAAGGCCTTTGCCCACACATCTTCCCCAGAAGAGCCTGGGGGATGTGGGGCCTTTGAGCTGCTCTGGTCACTGCCAGCCTCCTCCTCACCAAGCCCCAGACTGCCACCCAGGCATTATCTTGCCATGAGAAGAATCTCCCCTGGGTTGATGTGGGACACAATAAACAACTCATTCTGCTTCAATTCTCTGCCAGTCCTGACCTGGACATTTCTGTGTCCCTCCTGGTCACCCAGCACCTCCCCAGCACCTCTCCTAGCTAGCTCCTCAATGCTAGATGGGTGAAGTCTAAATTGCCAGCTTTGCTTGGCTTTTTATCAGTGGGCAGGGAGGGATCAGAGTGGACAAAAGGTCAGTTCAGAATGCTCTAGAGTTTTCCTCTTCAGGATGCAAGTCGCTGTCCTTGCACGCATTGTTATACAGTGTCTCTGGCAGGCGCTTCCACAACTTCCTCCTCAGATAATATGGAAAGGTTTCCTAGTGTCAGTAGCTGCTGAAGAGATAGGAATGAAAGCATTTTTGGCATCTGTTTTCTGGCTTACACCAAGTGTCTTAGCCCTTTCCTTGATCACATACACTTTTCCCCTTTCTCCCCTTGATGTCCAAAAGGTAAGTGGTGATAAATTTGTCACACATTTCCTAAACACATGAGTAGGAGCCAGAGAAGCTATCGTGCTGGGACACAGACCCTCCCTACTGCTTCAGCACTCACCCTGCCCAAGCTGAGAGGAAGGACCTGGCCGTGCCTGAGCAGCAGCTCCAACAGAAGTGGTCAACTGCATCCCTCTGACATCCCATTTCTCACTTTTGCCTTTTCCAGCACCTGCTGCTGGTTCCTGCCTGTGTCCCTGACCCTGCTGTGACAAGGATGGATGTGTGGACACCAGTTAGGCACATACCTGCAGTGCGAGCTCACAGCAATTGCCCAAAGGCAAACATACGAGTTTTCATACTGCAGGCTCTGCAGCCCTGGCACAGCCTGGCACTGCAACGAGAAGGGGGCACAGAGCAGCAGGAGTGATGCATGGCCAGGCATCTGTGGCAGCAATAAAACCAAAACCTGTCAGTCTCTGGGCAGACAAGAACAAAATACCCTCTCTCTAATCATCTTCCACTCCTTCCCCACAGGTGATGACAAACATGGAGTCTGTTAGAACTCTGGACACTAAGCCAAATGTTTGAGACCTTTCCAGTCTCCAGTTGGTGTTTTGTGTCTCTCCTGAAACCAGACCTGATGCTATGGCATGCTGTTCCCACGTAAAAGCAATCCTGCATTTAAGGCAGCTCCATGGCGGGACCCCACAGAGAAACAGGCAGATGTGCTCTGACCCCAACAGGGCTTTATGTGAACTGGAATGTAAAGGCAGATTCCCACAAATCAAATCAATCAGTCTTTCTGTTGACTTAGTGGACTCCATGGCTATGCATGCACACATGGTTTTTTGCAGGCTGGTACGAGCTCACTCTGCCCCTGGTTTGAATTGACTGGAAACCACATGAGTATGGTTTACATGGAAAAAAAATCCATCAAAACCAAGCAAAGGCAGCCACCAGTAGACAATATTTGGTTGCTGTAGAGTGCAAGTAAGACAAAGTTGACAATTGCCTACCAGAAACATGCAGAAATACCCCAAGAATAAAACAAAAACAACCTAGGAGCAGCCCAATTCTGTAAGATCCACTTACCAATATTGCTGCATTTGTGGCTCCTATCTGTCTTTAATGGGAACCAAGAACTATGTTGGCCTTTGAATGAAAGGCCTCACTGCATGAAGTACCTTCCTGTCCTTGGTAGAGATGACCCTATCGAGGCACAACAGATGTCCCTGGACTCCTCATAGAGAGTGAAAACTATGGCTGCTTCCCCACATTAGCTCTGAGTGGGACAGTTGCCCAGTTGTGTTAAATCCCAGCAGCCAACCTCATCAGAAGAAAACAAACCAGCGCAAAAGTGAAGCTGTCACTGATGTGAGAGGGACATAACTTCAGTAAGCCAGATGACAAGCCACGGCAGATCCAGGCCTCGCCTGCATCCCCTCATCAGTGTTGTCAAGAGCAGCATTTTCCAGCTGGTGTACCCTGGTTTTTTTCTTCAGGAGTTGAATGCCACCCCAGTTTGAGGATAGCTTCCAGGCTACAAAGGCATTACCTCTTTAGGAAGATGCAAAGAGAAGACAAATACAGGTAGATGTCAGAATCTCTGCTCCTGACTCACTGAGTCTGAGCACTGCTGTCACCCAGTCCTGCTCAGCCTCCTCTCCCAGGTGGTCACAGATCCTCCAAGGCATTACGTGGCAACTGTTTGCTCCTTCACAGTCCTTCTCCTTCCCTACCCTGGTCCCTGGAGACTCATCATGAGGCCAGAGAGCAAAGCTCTGTGCTCTCCAGGCTGTGCAAAGTGTTACAGCTTCATGTTTTATCTGCTTCAGGAAGATTCAAATTGGAGAGTGAAATTTTATTAATGCTGAATTTGATGAAACTTTACCTGAAACTGGTGAAAAAAAGATAGAAATTTTTGAAATGTATTGAATAAGAACTACCCCAAAACAATGTTAACTTTGCAAATGAAACTCATCCAGGTACTTAAGTGCTCTAAGCCAGCCTGGCAAGACAAGAACAAAGAGAGAGAGGAGTTACTATGCGGAGAAAGGGTGACATCCATGTTAAAGATGATCTGGGTATAGTCCCAAAACAAATTTAATCCTTCATCTCAATTTGCGGTACCACAGGACAATGAACAGACGGGCAAAGATAGGGTAGCTAATCAGACTTAGAATATGGGGATGAATATTACCAATAGAATAATGTTTGAAGACTTTTAATGTGTTTAAATCAAAAGACCAGATGATCTGTATCTAAGAATCAAAGAATAATGGAAGAGCTGGCAAATTAAACAGTAAGTCTGGCAGCTAGTGTTCCTAACAAATATTTCTAGTTCAGGCTGTCTCTAATCAAAGGACTGTAAGTAATACTCAAAAATATGGGTCCCTTTACCTGGTCTATGTAGTGTGAAAAGCATAAAGTCAAATTTTAAGGGAGAAACAAACACAGAGGAAGAGGATTCAAGCTCATATCTTTATGAAACAGATGCATTCAGCTTAGCCAATATCTGCTTTTGATAAGAGGATTTTACTGGCCAAAGGAAATGTTATTTACCTAGACTCCGCTAAACGACCCAACATGGTACAATATGGGTAAGTATTAGAAAAAACAGAGATTATGCAAGCTACAAGAAATGTAAGGTGAGGAGGAACTGGCCAGTGGACAACAATTTCCTGAACCTGGAGCAGGTTGGCAGGTGGACAATGGGAGAGCTCCTCAAGGGTGGAGCCTGGGAGTGCTCTAATATATAATGGCACAAAAAGCAATATTTTTCTGGTGAAAAACAGTGATGAAGATGTTGCCTACATGCAAGATGATCACAGTGTCAGAGGATAGACAGACAAACTCAAACTAGGAAGGGGCAGAGATGCTTGGGGAATGGGAAACCTACCTGGCTGGAGGAAAAAAAGGTAGTTCTCAGCTCTTTTCCCTTCAGCTCTGGTCAGACTGGATGAGCTAAAAAACATTTTGCAAAAAGGTATGGAGGGTGTGGAACAGTGGCCATCACTGTTTCCATGCACATCCTGCTTATCCCATGGACACTTCCCTGAGGACACAAGGGAGGCAATGACATATTTCCCCTTTTACCCTACTTCTGGGTTGGTTAGACTTGACTCAAAACTTTCCTTTTCAAGATGTGTTTGGCAAAGAGCAGTGACTCCTTGAAACTACAGTCCACAATAAAAGGGAGACACAGTTGAAGCATTTTATTTCTCTTAACTGTCTGCATATTTGTCTGCGTCTCCTTTGAATTGTTTTACCAAAAGGTACGTCTGTTCTGGAAAAAAGCACGAGTCATTCCTAAAAGACAAAAAAAAATCATGTTCCACTATGCTGGTAGTTAGTCACCGTTTTGAACTGTTGTCACGCAACTTTTCATAACTAAGCAATGCAAAAACAACAATAATACAAAATAAACCTGGATTTATCTCTTGGAAATTCTCTGTTGGAAAATGAATTGGATGAAGGAGATTTTCACATCGCCAAGGAGAAATTTTTAGAGGATTTTAAGGACTTTGGTGGATTAGCAACAATGAACATAAAGCAGTTAAACTGTGGGTACATAGTAAATGGCATTTACACAATGGAGAAAGTCAGTGCCACCATGACACTGACAGGATAGGACTAGATCAAGGTAACTGACCAAAAGAAAGGGAGTAGGCCAAAATGAAGGGGAAAAGTTATTGCCTTGTCTTATCATGAGCATTACCTTTCATTTTTAAAACAGCAAGCAAAATAAGGCATTAGAAATACATCTAAAATTAAAATAATACTAGTAAAGGCAAAAGTGGAAGCTCCTAGAATAAGTAGGAACTGATTCCTACTACTGGTTGAAATAAATCTATTTTGCTATGATAGAGGGCAAAGCAAATACCTAGTTTCCTCTAGAGTCATGTCTATGGCCCCTATGTTCCCTGCCACAGTGACCCCACACCTGCTCCATGTCCCAAATAATTCTTCACTACAAAGCTCCCAAGCCTCCTTCACATCTGCAGACAGTTCCAGAATCCTTCCAGCTCTTCCATTTTGCTTCTGAGCTACCTCTGTGGGGCACCCAGCTCACCCTCAGGGTCCATAGCCCAGTCATGCTCTACCTTAGCCTCCTGCTACTCCACACTGATGGTTTTGGACGTGGACATGGATAATGGTAGTAACGGTAGGCTTCATCACATGCTGCACAGCTGGTTTAACAGTATGTCTGAACTGACTAAACTACATAAAGAAGGCCTGAAATGTCTCTCTATATCATTGGTGAAAGACTGTTAATTTTGATTTTTTTAATAAGCTATTAGTTTTCACAAAATACATAGGAACTTCTATTTTCAGGGCAGATTTACCCAAAAGGGAGACTTCTGCCAGTCTGACTGGATTTGGGCAGTGGTTTCAAAAGCTGCTTGGGGGGCACAGCGAGACAGGGGATGAAGACATGCTCAAAGAGACAGTATGCTCAAAGAGACAGTATGCTCAAAGAAATCCCATTTTAACTGCCAAGCAGGGCAAAAGGAGCAATCTTCTGCTCCTGCTATATACAGCATAGCAGATTCTGGATGTGGCACCCAGTCTGGCATGCTGCCCTTGCAGAAGGTAACCCACAGGCCACACTCCTCCTCTGCAGCTTTTCTCATGTTAGGAGTCCTACAGGAGCTCACATAATCCAAAGGTTCTAGGAAACAAGCCTCACAGTGTCAAAATTATGGAAACTGGCAAGTTGGCAAGAAAAAAGTGAATCTTCCAGAAGGATACAGCATTTTCAACAGCAGGGCAATACAACAAGGGCAGAGACTTTTACAAGAGCCATCTACACCCTGGACTACTCTGCATGTTGAGGAAACTATTGGCCTAATTTTTTCCCTTGTGCACAGTGACTCTGGAACCCATTAATAATTGTGGTGGATTGACTGAAGGAAGTTAATTCCATCCCAATCTGACACAGTACAACCACTCTGGAACTAGGACAGACACTACTGGGGCATGCAGCCTGCTGCACGTCCCTGGGCTACCCTCTAGCAGGAACCATACTCCCATCAAGCCTCTGTCAAGCATGGAGAAAAAATTCTCATATTGTCTGGGTCTCTCTTCAAGGCAAAGTTCCTAGGTTTGAGGTGGTTTTGCTGCACTCAAGAGGAGCTGCGGCATCTTGGCATCTTGCACAAGCTGGTCATTTAACCGCCTTTTGAAAGAGGCAAGAGGCAATGTAAATGGAAAAGTTGTTTGTAATTTTTACAGCTTTCCAGGAAAATGGTCTTCCTCACTTTGGTGGCTATTTTCATCTTCAGCTCAAGCATCTCTTCTCTGGGGATTTTTCTGCAAAGGCCTCCTGTTCAATGCATGTGGAACTTGTGTTGAACTCAACTTGTGCTGAGCTGTTCCACCCTCTTTGTCTTCAAGGTAAAGCTTAACAGTTCTGCTACTTTCTCTCCAAATAATGTACAACCCAGTATAATAGGGTCACAGCACAGGTGCTAGACCTGCAAACCTGTTGGGATGGACCGCACAGTTCTCTACTTCCTGTTCATCTCCTGCCCCAGCAATGTGGCCCAGCAAAACCAACACCAGCACTGGGACCTGGGTTGGAGAGCATTCCTGCTTGTCCTGTGTGTGCTGGGATTAGCTCACACTGCAAACTACCAAGCAGGAGGTCTACTGACACTCCAGAATTTAGGGCTTGTAGGATAAATGACTTCAGAAACCTCTGGAAAAGTCCAGTATTCACTATCACCAAAGCTGTCTCTGTTTCTGGCTTTGTTACCCCTTCAGCTTTAAAAAAACTCCCAAAAAAAACCACCAACGAACAAAGCAAAACAAAAAACCCAAATAAACAAAAAACCCCCACAGTAAATCTATCATCTGCAGTCCCATTCCTACTTATGTGGGTGTAAGCAAGGAGTAACTCTGCCCAGATCACGAGAGGTTCCCTGGAATACCAAAAAGCAGCTGGACCCAGGACAGACTTACATTGCATCATGTGGAACCAGGGCTGAATGGGACTAAAACCAGAAGACCTTGGGCAGCCTGAAGCCCCCTGCTACCTCCACATTGTTATGATACATGACCTTTACTGTGGAACAGGGGAAAATATACCAAAGCTTTATAATGAAAATAGTTATTTTCATTAGTGGTATCACCAGAGACCCTGTTACAGAAATGCAATGTAATTGTAATGCAGCTCCTACCTTCTGCCAGAGCCTTCAACATGCAGAGCTAATTCCATCTCTCACTGGGTTTTCCTACCCAGTGAAGCTTGTCCAGATGTAATCAATAGAGGGATGAAAGACTCTTTTGGGACAGCAACACAACTGTTGCAGGGCATATTGCTTCTCTGAAGAGATTCATACCCAATGCCAGAAACAGCCCTGAGAGAGCACGTCATGGCACCTGAGAAGGATTTTGCTTCCTCTGAATACTTTACATCTGTGGTGATTCAGAGTATAGACCCTACAGACTCTGATTTCAGTAAATTAATTATATCAGAGGTTAGTAGTAAAGTCTCAGTGATATTTATGAGAGACTTCTTTACATGAACAAGTCTGAAACATTTGGAAACTGTTTTTTACAGACACATACTGCTTAGTTCACCGTAGTTAGAGACAGATTTTGGACCAAGAAGCGTGGAAATGTGTCCAGAGTCAGACTGTTAAAAATGTTTCAGGCCAACTCCACTGTGCTGATACACTTAACAAGTTCAGGAGACTGGAACTCGTTTTTAGCAGGTGTATGACTAGCACTGCAGACATCACAGACATATTGGGACAGGCAGGTCTGGCATCCCCCTCCCAGTGGCCTTGACCCTACTGAAAGTTTACCTACACTGCAAAGCATTGGGTATCTATTTCTATTTCTATTTCTATTTCTATTTCTATTTCTATTTCTATTTCTATTTCTATTTCTATTTCTATTTCTATTTCTATTTCTATTATTGCTATTTCTAATCCTCCCACCATGCCTTTTAAAACCCTGCCTTACTATTATTTTGAGTACTAATCAGAAGCAGACCTCTATCCTTTCCAACAAGAAGCAAGCCCTGAGTAATATATCCCAGGAAGAAAAGGTGCCAGCAGCTGTCACAGGAGCAGGAGGGCAGGAAGGAGGACAATTAACCCACACTCTTGTAGCCTGTGCAGCTGAGGGGCATGTGGGACACAAGTGCCCAGCCTGGCCCAGCACCCAATATCATTACAAACAGTGATGGGAAATGAGTGAGTCCCCCTGCCCAGATCCCTGACCAGTCTATTCCTTCACCCAGAGGTCAGTACTCAAATATGAAGAATGGCCTACTGCACTTTGGGGAGGTCCCACATCCTGGACCAGCCTCTGTGTCCTGCACAACATTTTAGCCGCTTCGTGGTACAATGCTTCCTGTTTAAATGCAAAACATCAAGATTTGAGTTAAATTCTAGGAACATTTTCTAAATTGGTATCAGTTTGATAACTGTCAGGAGTGGGGGTGTTCTGCCAATATCAGCTGGCTGAGGATGGGGATGGAGAGCTGGGCTGTGACTGAGAACTGGGAAGTGGGATGCTGAGGATGAGCAGCCAGGAGAAGCAGGAGGAGGAAAAGGAAGAGAAGGAGGATGATCCAAGTTTGCTAAGGGAAGTCCTGCTCCAGCAGGGATCATGGTGTCAGAGAGAGTGCCGGGTTGGGGGTGGTTTTCAAAAGCTGGCTCAAGACCTGGAGGCACTTTTCTCCTCACTCAGGCTGTGCTGGCACACAAAAGCACTTCTGGTGCATTCAGGCACTGAGACGATGATTTCAGAACCTGGTTTCACATATTTGCAGCCCTTCAGGACATGCATCCCGCTACTTGTGCCTGTTCACACTTCTGCTGGTGCTGCCAGTGGTGGCTCGGGAGAGCTGTCCCCAGCAGCCTCTCTTAATCTGCTGTCTGAGCACTTAATCGCTGACTTACAGCAGTGCTTGGGATGTGAGTGGCAGGAGCCTTTACAAAGGTTTTCCAGCCACTGCCAGCTGCCCTGCAAGATGCCTGGCCTCATGGCTGCTTATTTTATATCATTTAACTGGCTGGGAACAGCCCCCACTTGAGCAGTGAGGACCAAACCTCATAATTACCATAAAGTGAGAAGCTGGGAAACTGGATGGCAATGAGGAGCGTGGTGCCAGGATTCCCCCCTGAGCTACCCCTCCCCCCTTTTACATGGAGCTGGGAACACAACCAGCCTCACACCTCGCAATAATAGGAGTAAAGACAGCTTAAAAAACCTTGCAAGTGTCAGAACTATTGCGCTGTAATCCCTAATCCAGCAGTCCCTGCAGCCAGCGTCAGTCTTTCCAGTGATATTAAAAGTTGTTGGACAAGGGCCTAAGTGACTAACAAGTACAATATTTGAAATAGAGGCGTGGGGCATATTTGCAGCAATATGAAAAGAACCCCTATTCAATCTCTATTCAGTAATTCACTTAAAAATATGTCTGTTGTCACTAAGTGTTTTGCAATCATGCTGAGTCTATCGTTGAGAACCAAAACTGTCCCATTTATGAGTCAAAAAAGTTTAGCTGAATGCAGGTGAAGCATGCAGAGAAAAAGAAACGAGTATTTCTGCAAATACATTCAAATAAAAGAAATCAATTGTTGTGAATATAGGAGACGCTGTACAAAGTCAGAGAATGTGTAATGAGAAATTCTACTAAAAATCCTGAATTTGGCATCCCTTCAGTCTAGAACCACCATAACTTAGATTTTCTTTTTAAGATCTTCAAGCGTCAGAGCTCACCAATTATAGTCTGAAATTAGTTTTAATTATATGAGTATATAACCATGTAACTACATACAATATGCTTAATCACAGCCCCTAAAGCCCATATCCTAAGGCTACACATGAACCTAAGTAAGGTGTCTCAGGCCCTGGTACAGTCACAGAGAAGAGAAAGGTGCCTGCAGGGAGTGGTTTGTCCCTTTCCAGTGAAGTTAAAAGCATTTTGGCTTCATCTGTGCCCTATGTATGTCACAAGATACACGGAAACCAGTATGAGGTCACCAGGGCTTTCAGAATGACCCCCTGTCCCCTTGCAATGAGCACAACCATCTGTTTGCTGCTGGGGAGCCAACTGAGGCCTCTGGTGGCTGCAGGGGCTGTGACAAAGGAGGCGTCATCTGTGAGTTGCTGAGGCCTGGCAGGATTCCCAAGATGCAGGGTCTCCCAGGAGACAGGGATGTCCTCCCCAGTGGCATTGGTGCAGAGTGGCAGGCCAGTGGCTGGACCAGCAGAAGCTGAGGGCTCCTGTTGGGGCTACAGGGGCTGTGGGGGCATCTGGGTTGGCAGAGGGACACCTGTTCTAGCAGGATGCCACAGCACCACGTGAAGGAGCAACAGACTACATGTCTTTGCACTGGACTTCATGCTTCCTAAGGAAATGGCACTTTTTCTAATCAATGTGTTTTCATAAAACATCATAGAATATGGCTGTGTTTTCACTGGGTCTTTATGACTGAACAGGCATCACATCCTCTGTATTCAAGAGGAATCCCTGCTTTGTTTCTGCACTGACTAGTTTGAAAGCCTCTGGAGACCATTTTTAGGGCTCTGACTTACACTGCGGGCACTCCTGCAGCATCAGGGTACCAGCAGTATCTCACCTGGCAGCAGAGACCTATGAGCCCTCTCCAAGAATATGAGAGTACTGTAACACTGTGTGAAGCTACATGAGGACATCAGCAACTGGAGCTATAGCTCTCACCTATGAGCTCTCATATAGTTTTCAAACCCTAAACTTGTTACTCTTGTATTTCCTAGAAGCTGGCATTCCTGTACTTCTTCTGAGCAGACAAGGTCAGGAGGGAGATGAATGCAAATTTCCTCCTGTTTTTTTATAAGCTCAGTGGCAAAATTAAACAAAGAATGTTAATGTGCTGGTCAACGAACAGTCAGATCTCTGCAAATAGCCAGTTCTAAGGATTTCTATGACCTTGGAGTATTTGAAGATCACCTGGGCATAAAATACATGAATTATCTATATAGTTTAGTCAATATATATTTTATTCATTTCCTGGACTTGGTGCTGAGGGTTCATAAGTGAAAGGCCCATGCACCAGTTTTCCCAGGCCTTTGAGCTGCTCCTGTACCAGCAGAGCTCTGAGAGAGCCAAGCAAAGTGGAGCAGGCCCAGAAGAGAAGAAAGGTTTTTGTGACAGCTCCTGAACCAGGAGGTCTCAGTACCTGTGTGCTCTCAGATAGAGATGGATCAAACTGGGCAGACAGAAGAAGTTCCAGGACCTCCACTTTTCTACAGTCACCCAGCCTCTGCTGACCTTGATGGAGTGGCTGTGAGGACAAGAACAGGACTGAAGCCTTTCATGGAGAAGAGCCCATGTTCTCTGAGCACCAGATGCTCAGTGAGGCGCACAGGGGTCCGTGAGGCCTCTGGCAATGCACATTCACGTGATACAATTGGCAGTGCAAATGCAAAAAACTCAGATGCTGGTGTACCTCCAGCATCTTCCAGACTGGGGCAGCCCAAGGGTAGTCTGGAGAGCCTAAACTGTGGATTCAGGTACCCACTTCCCAGCTAGGGACTACTTCAAATGTCTAATTATTTGCATAGGTTTGGACCTTGGTTTTAATAAGAGAAATTCTGTCCTAGAGAGAGCATAAGGAAGACAATGCTAGTGAGGCAGGGACTGAGGCTGCCTGCTCTATACTCCAAGGCTCTCCCTGTCCCCAGGGAGAATCCACCAGTCCTCAGTTTGTCACTCCTACATGTCCCTAAAGCACACAAACCCAAACGTTGGCCTCATGCTGTAGGTACTTCCATACCCAGAAAGTCACTGTTCTCCCTTCACCCAGGTTCATCCATGTGTCTTGCAAAAACTCCGTAACAGCTCCTTACCTCTTGCCTTCCCATGAGTCTCCTGGTTGCAGGCATCCAACAGATGTGAAAAGAACTGAGTAAGTGTGTCTCTGGAAGAGCTAGAGCAGTGCTGTCATTCTCAAGGACAAACTAGAGTGTTTATATTTGTTCCTCAGTCTTGCTCTGCTTGGAAACACAATTTTCCTGACCAGAGCTATTCCTGTGACACCTGAAGGATAGGAGACAACTGATGTCCTCTGCCACCATGATTGTGAGAAGCTGTGGGCTCTGTACAGATCTGAGGACTGTGACACTGTCCTGTCTGGCTATGAGAGGTTGTCAGAAAAGAGTTCTCTCATTAGATTTTCATTTTTTTGTTGATCAGATGTGTTGTAGAGGAAAAAGAGTCAAATGAGATTAATACTTTGCTAGCTCAAGTGGTATTAAATGCATGTGCACATTATTTGTAAGACAGATGCACATTCAGTTGAATGACTTTTTGAGTGCATGTAAGGTATACACAGCTCTTGCCCATGAATTATACAAAAACACAAAAATAGGCAAGAGGTCACAAGTTTTAAATTGTCACATCTCGGCATCCACCTGTAAGAGTCATAAAAATGTCATGAATTTTCTTCCAGAGGAGTCACGGTGTATTCATCTGTTGTGCTGCAAACTTCACAAAGCCCTTCCTGAGCATCACTTCAAGGGTTTGTTCTGAAGATGTCTGCAATGTCCTCAAGTGACCAGGCTGGATTTCCCATCATCAGAGCTCTAGGGAACCTGCTAGGGGCCCCTGTAAAAAGACAGGAATGGTGGCATGGTGTCGGGGGGGGACCACAGAGCAAAGCCTACACATTGGGCAAGAGGCTGAGAACCCAAAACTTCTAACAAAAGAGATGCAAAGCAGCTGCCAGCAAAACAGTGACAGGAGCTTGCTGCAAAAAGAAATTGGATAAAAGAAGTGAGCTCATCCACAAGTGAAGGCTGAGTGAATGTTATTCCTTGTTTCCCAGAAACTTCAGCTGTGGTTTTTGGTAAGAGAGACAGTGTAAGTGAGAGTTCAGTTAGTGTGTAACACATCCTCATTCTGCCTTTTTAGCTGGCACAGAGGGGGAAACCTCAGGTCCAAGGTATTCAGTGGCTTCCTTCCCTCTGAAGAAATAGTTAAGCTCCACCTACCTAACTTCACAGGCTGGACAGGAAAGATCTGATTTGTCAGCTTTTCCACCACCTCAGCACAAATCAGTGAAAAACTGCAGCTGGGTTTATGAAGACATGGCCCAGAGGGATGTGAAGTTCCTGCTGAGCCCAGGTCTCTGTGCCAGGAGAGAAGAGGCAGAAAGGCCCTTTGCAGTGGCATAATTCAGATGCTTTACATGTGAAGAGTCACATCTGTCCTCCTCTGGCGCACCGAGAGGTGGAGGGGATGGGGAGTGCTTTGGGCCACACTCTGAAGGATTCTGAAGCATGAACATGCTTTGTCAAAGCTGATTCAGTGAGGGGGCCAAGGGCTGGTGAGTGGAAGGTGGGCTGAAAGTAAAAGTAGCCTTTCACTTGCTGGCCATGACCAGTGGCTTGGCCAAAGTGAGGGCTGAGTGGAAGGGAGGAGGAGGAGTGCCAAGTCCCGGCAGAGCAAATATCAACATATGCGCACTCCATGTAAAAACAGAAATGTAAACAGAGCCCTATCCAAAATAAACACCTGTAAAATAAACACAGGAGGGCAATATAGTAAACAAAAATAAGCACCAAAGTATAGGAGAATGTCTCAGCAGGCAACCACCAGTAATGCTCATCTTCCTCCTTTCTGCATCTCCTCCTATAAATAAAGCTGCTGTGGAAAACATATATTGAGTAAAGGGGCACAGTGTCTCTGCACAGCCCTGAGGGCAGCACTCCATCCTAGTGGGAGGGGACCGTGGCCAGGGAGTGCGGCTGCTACAGGGGTCAGGCTGCCACTGGCATGCACCACACAGCCAGCAGCAAGGCACGGCCAGGAACACTCACTCCAGCAGGGAACAGAGGTGTCACAATGGAAAGGACAAGTTGGATAGATGTAAATAGTCCCTACACAAAAATTAAGAAAACCAGAAGCTCTCTTCCCTGGGTGTCTGCCCTACTGTCCTGCTTGCCCTGCCAGGGCTACCATGTTCCTTGGGGCACATTGGCATGGCCACCACCCTGAGCAGCTGGGAAAGTTTTTGTGCTCTCCAGGATGATCTGGATCTGAATAAAGGCTTTGCAGGGGCATGCTGGGCCTGGGCAGCAGCCCAGCTCCCACTCCCTCTCCATGCTCTGCAGAGGCGGACAAACAGGGGTTTATTATTTTTTGTCCTCCAGCACAATGTCAGTCCTTTTCTGTAGACTTTGTCACAGCAATGATCCAAACCAGACCCCTTCTTTCCTCTCAAGATATTTTCCAGCATGTACTTCTTGCTGCACTGCAGATGGACACTCTGAACTCTCTGATGAGAGACAGTGATGTGCAGCCTTCTCCCTTGCCTCTTATGGCATTGTATTCCAATCCTAATTCAGAGATGTAGTTCAATCTCTGCATTGTCCTCCATCCCTCTCTGCTGTTTCAGAGATACGTCATGGGGTGAGACACTGTCTCCCTGATCCCTGAATGTATTGGGTTTGTACGGCAATGTTTTGGTAGTGGAGGTGCTGTAGGTGTGACTTCTGTGAGAAGCTGCTAGAAGCTTCGCCTGCGTCTGACAGAGCCAGTGCCAGATGGCTCCAAGATGGACCCTGGAGCAGGCTTCTGTGGAGACCTGTGGACCCATGGAGACTGGAGCCCACACTACTGCAGGTTTGCTGGCAGGACTTGTTACTCCATGGGAGACCCACACTGGAGCAGTTTGTGAAGAACTGTGGGAAGGACTCGCATTGGAGAACTGGGAGCTGTCTCCCATGAGAGGAACCCCACATTGCAGCAAGGGAAGGAATGACAGAGACGACCTGAGGGGAAGGAATGACAGAGACAACCTATGATAAACTGGCCACAGACTCCATGCCCTGTATGCCTGTGCTGCTGGGAGGGAGAAGGCAGAGAACTCAAGGGTGAGTTGAACCTGGGAAGAAAGGAGGAGTAAGGGGGAAGTGTTTTAAAATCTAAGGCTTTTTATTTTCTCATTACCCTACTCTGATTTTGATTGACAATAAATTAATTTTCTCGAATAGATTTTGTTTTGCTCGTGACAATAACTGCTGAGTGATATCTCCCTGTCCTTATCTCAACCCATGAGCCTTTTGTTATATTTTCTCTCTGTTGTCCTGTTAAGGAAGGGAGTAATTGAGTAGCTTTGGTTGACATCTAGTCCAGCCAGGGTCAACTAACCACAGCAGCTCACAAGCTAGCATCCAAAACTCGTGCCTAAAGGATACCACATTTGCTACAATGGTGGGACTTGTGTCTTCATTTTTGCATTTCATCTCAAATATCAGCTGGTGATTGTATGATCCATACCCATTTATCTGCCATCCTAGGGATCCTCACAGTACCTACAAAGATAGGAGTACCAAGTAAATGAGTCTGCAAGTTTAATTTACTGAGCTGCCATTAACACTAATTATTTTTCCACCATTTCCCTCCATAGTGACATCTGTTAGGGATATAATTTCGCAGTGAAGCTGAGCCCAGCCCAGCACTGGCAACACAATGTACACATCCCTCTGTTTACCATTCCTTAGCAGTCACCTTGTATATTACATTTCCCAGGTCTGCTGAGTTCCTTGGAACAAAGCAGTCCCACCCTGCACGCATCTGAATAATGCTTTGCACAGGAGAGCCTGGTCACCAGAGGGGATTTGTTTGCTTGCAGCTATGTCCCTGATATGATAAGCAATTCAGCTCTTGCTTCTTGTACATTGGAGTTCTCTAACGCGAGAGTAGAAACTTTGTGGAGAAATTGGCTGAACCTGAAGACTAGGGGTGGCTGGGTTTTCTGTTTTCCACAAAATCAGCTGAGAACAAAGCACTGTAACTATTCGTATTTTTGGGGCAAACCTCAGGCTGAAAAAGAGACTGTTTTCTATTATGGTTTTTATTGTAAATCTTACATCTCAGGCATAGTCTATGTGAATACTTCTGAGATTAGCCACAGACATCAGGACTAGGGACTACAACTGCAGAGCTCTTCATATCCCATATCTGCTGTGTATCTAGTGGACTGACCTCTTTAAAAAGCAGCTTTACAGAAGATGCCATTAAAAAAGGAAGAATTTATTTCATCATCACAAAAATACATATTAAATATCAGTATTTCCTAACCCCTAAAGTATTTCTAGTTTATGCTTAGGCGCTTGCACTGTAAATCACCATGCAAGAAGCTTCCTTTTCATGGCAACCTCTTCAATTCCATACTCATTTGGCACATGAACCACAAGGGCCTGCCAACTTGCTGCTTCTTTCCATATCTCCTGGCTATTTAACAACAGTAACTCATGTTAATGAGGTTGTACATTTGCTTTTTCCCTTAAAAAGTAGCACACTGCTTTTTCAGATAGGGCCTTCATCGCTGAGCACATTCTTCAAAGTCCAAATGCAGAATGAATGAGTTTGTACTTACAGCTTTGCAGCCTCTGCAAATATGCTTGTCTTTGGGTGGTTTGCCTTCCTCTGTGCACTAGAAAAGAAGAAAACTTCTGTTCTTAACAACAACAGAATTAATATGAACCAAGAAACACAAAAGAGAATTGTCACACCTTAGAAGCTAGTTTGTATTACAACAAAGTATCACATTAATATTCAATAAAACATAATCTTTAAAATCCTCTCATTTATTTAACTCTCTGAGGTATAGGTTACTGAATTAAAACCATTGCCAAAACTGGTGCCATATTAAGCTAATTTATATGCAGGAAATGTCCCCCTATAACTCTGATATAGATTAAATTCATATAATGTTTTTTGCTATTACTATGTTCTTGAAGCTTAAGATTAATTTGCTAAATAAAACATTGGAAGCAAATTCCGTTCAATGGCTCATCTCTTTTCAGTCTGCACAAACCAAAGCATTGTATACCTGGAAATAAATGCTAAACCATGCTTGCTGCTCCAGCCAGCTGGAGTTATTGGCATTAACATGGTTGAACAAACTTAGCATAATTAAAATCAACATTTTGTCCAATCTACATTGCTTAGTGCAGGTGCACTTCTTGATTTATTATGTAAAATTATTCAATTTAATTAAAAACAGAAAAGTGCAATACAGAAGTAACAACAGCTTTCTTTCAATTAAGTAAGCAGGATTTTCTCTTTCTGAGGCAAAAGCCATATACCACGGTCTTATCCCAGCCGGGGACTTGGTTGCTTTCTCAGTGCCTGGCTCTTCTGAAGCTGTGCTCACCAGCATTATCCTGTGTGGTTCACAGACCTCCCTGGGGCACTGGCAGCCTTTCCATCCTAGGGCAAGGCTTGGGCTGCCACTCAGACTCAACAGCCTTGCAGGGACTGCAGTTAAAACCAGGATGCAGCACAGATTTGGAAATACTCCCTTATTTCATGAACTGTCCTCCCTGCTTTTAAAGTGCAGACCAAATACCCTTAGGGAAAGGTTCTGTCTGGGGCTGCTACCAAAGGGCTTTCCTGTGCATAAGGTGGACAGGCCAATGGACAGCTCATGTGCAATGGCATCACCAAGTGCTGTAAGTCACTGTCTGCCAACAGAGATAAAAAAAATATTGCAAAAAAGATACGAAGCAAAGTGAAAGGTATGGCCAGCACCATACTCTAGTAAAAGAAGAAATATCTCAAATACATTCATCAAAAGACACTCACCTGGGCAACTCAATGCCCAGGGATCATGGAGTGTGCCAGAACTACATAGACTTCAGACGGGGCCAGGCAGTGATGTATAAACAGGGACATTTTCTCATTCTCCACTCAAAATGCAGAGTATATTCCTCACCCTCTGTCACATAACAAGTTTTTCAGTAAAGAAGAATTTGATTTAGAGTCTGGGCTTCCTATTATCATTCCTTACAGAAATCTTTCTCCTGAAGCATCTGGAAATTGTCATTATGTGAGCTAAAAATACTGAGAATCTGAACCCATCAAGCAGTGCCTATCTCCAACAGTGCTCATGCTCTACATATATGTGAACTGCACGTTATCTATAAATGGACAAAGAAAAAGGCATTGGAAGGAAGGTAATTTCAACATCTTTTGCATTTGTGGGTTTCTGCTGCAAAGAGTTTCTGTTTTTCATTTCCTTGGGGCTTTTGAACAGATGATATAATATGTCATCTGTTTACTGAGATGGGAACCAAGTATAAATATTGAGAAATCTGATAAATAATACTGTAAATTCAGAGCTCAGCAAATAGGCCGAACACAACCCAGCAGCTTTCTATTGCTCTTCAGGAAAGGTTGCTATTCACCCATGGAAATTGCAACATTCACACACAGGCTTAATCTGGCCACGCAACTTAATCAAGGGAGGAGAGGAAAGAAGAAACTTTTGTGTCTGAATTTATGGCTTGAATACTC
This sequence comes from Picathartes gymnocephalus, assembly GCA_013390045.1. Classification (NCBI taxonomy): domain Eukaryota; kingdom Metazoa; phylum Chordata; class Aves; order Passeriformes; family Picathartidae; genus Picathartes; species Picathartes gymnocephalus. The sequence goes on along the minus strand of WEKY01003603.1, from coordinate 65,899 downwards.
TGTGAGGAATAACAGTGAGATATAACAAGACTGAGCAGTTGCAGAAGAGATTGAAACTGTTTGAATTCTTGTGGTGCCCTTTGGCCTCGTGTTTGGGCTCTTTGAGTGTGTGTGTGACTGTAATGGGATAAAAATGTCAGTGTGAGCTTCTGGATAAAACTGCTTGAGCTCCTTTCTTGTTCACTACATCCAAACATCTGCAGGGGCAGTAGGGACAGTTTGGGGTTTGGCTCTGCCAGGTGGTTTGCAGCCCAGCAAGAGGTGTTTAACTCTTAACTCTCTGGCAGCACTGGTGTGAACTTGGGCATCCGCACTGAGCATATAACCAGCAAAACTGCAGTGCCACAAAGAGTCTGCAGACACTCCCCAAGCAGAAGAGATCCACTCTGTTTAGTCAGGGCATACACTGTGTTCAGAGCACTTTTTGAGGAGACAGATTCACACAGCTCCTGTTTTGACATTGTTCTTCACTTTTCCCTTTCTGTTCAATGTCCCAAATCAGCACCTTTTTTTATTGACTCATCATCCCCAGATCACCTCAACTTCTTGTTGTGCTCATCCCTCTCCACCTCTCCCACAGCCCACATTGGACCTGCAGGACCACGTGTGCCTCTGCTCTCCAGCTCCCTGGCTTCCTGTTCCGAGACTGCTGCTGGCCACCGTAACTCACTTATTTCCAATTACAGGGTTTGCTTTGCAAAACAAATAGGTTCTTACCTTGCCGTTTGCAAGTTTTTCTTCAAAGTCAAAGATTCTCTGGGTTGTCCAGTGCTCTTCCAAGCTTGGCAGTGGGGAATGGAATGTGGAAACCATGCTCTCCAATTTGTAGATGCATTGATGCCATGCAACCCTGTATTGCTGATCTCTAGGACAAGCGCTACAGCAAGGAAGCTTTGTTTTACTGATGACCTAACTCTGCCTTTCCTTGTAAACAAGAAAATTATTGCTAAGATTTCCTTCATCTAATGGGTTTAAACTGAAAAAGGGTAGGTTTAGATGAGATATTAGCAAGAAATTCTTCAGTGTGAGAATGGTGAGGCACTGGAACAGGTTGCCCAGAGAAGTTGTGGATACCCCATCCCTGAAAGTGTTCAAAGCTCTTTGGATGGAGCTTTGAGCAGCCAAGTCTAGTGGAAGATGTTCCTGCCCATGGAAGAGGTTTAGAACTAGATGGCCCCTTCCAACCCAAGCACTCTATGATTCTGCTTTTGATATACCTGTCTGGGCAAACAGGGAGGTTTGTCACTCTCATCACTTGTGGGAGCCTACAGTTGGAGCATCTGTCTCTGTCTGTGACACATGGGGCAACCAGGAGATGTCTCATCTCCCTTATGAGTCTCACACTGGCAAGGTGACCCTGACAGCCAGCACAGAGGGGCAGAGGGACTGTATGGACCTCCAGAGCAGTGGCATTTAAACTGGAACTGAAATATTAACTATGACATCCCAAAACAAGGCCATCCTGTAATATTCACAAATAACAGTCTGAACAGGCAGGGTTCTACACCTGAGCATCCATTGCTGTTTACTGAGAAGCGTCTGTCCTCCAGCAGAAAAACACAGAATGCTTCCCTCAGTCCTCCCTGGCAGGTAAAGGCTTAGTGGCATGACTGGATGCAAGCACAAAAGTTTCATATGGAAATGTGGCTTTACATCAAGGCTGTTTAATTACACTTCCCAAATGAAGAAAATATTTCCTCTTTTGGGGATTTATTGGTGGGTAATTACACTTCCCAAATGAAGAAAATATTTCCTCTTTTGGGGATTTATTGGTGGGTAACATAATGAAGAATAGTGTGTGTGCCATGGGGCAGAAAGGAGAAGCATTTCATGAACCAGGAGTTGGGACAAGTGAAAGAGGCCCTTTCTAGACAAGAACTTTGAGTCAGTGGGCAGAAGGTGGGTCTTCCTTTTCCCTCGTTAATTTGCTTGTGCTTTTGTCTCTACCCTGCTTAGCTGACAGGGAGTGACTGTCAGATGCAGGTACTCCAGAACATAACATGGGAGCCTGCAGAGAGCAGGAGCTCCACCTCTGAGCCCTTTCACTGTAGTGTTGTGATGTTTTTATTATGGTTGCTGCAAGCTTCTGTTTTGCATAAACAGTCTTAAAATTGTGAGCACCAAATGCACCAGCGGCAGGCTTGGGGCTGAACATCCCCATGGTGGGGGAATCCATAAATAGAATTTCATAGGCTAAACAAGATGGTCTGTTGGGCAGAGAGCAACATGCAGGGTCAGAAAAATTACCCGTAAGGCTCATAATTTTTTTAGTTTTATCAGAAAATCTGAAATTCATGCAAGCAAGATGTCATCATTGTTCTGACACTATTCTATTGAGCTGGCATTAATGATAGAGCTGGCAGTGCATTGTATGTTCTTGAACGATGACAAATGCACCATGGAAATTAAATGTGAAATACTGAAAGCAAAATAATAGCTGAAAAAACATCCTGCTTTTAAAGTTTTGGTAGCAAAAGCATGAACTACACTGCTTATGCAAACCTGAAGTCAGTTGCAGGCTAAAAGAATTAATCAGAATGCAAAGTAGTGTAATTCTGTCCTAATTCTAGGAGAAAGTATCAAACACGTTTAAATGTCGTTCTCCAGCCATTAATCGTATCCACTTCGCAAAGCTCTCACAACGAGCTGCACAATGAGGTGTCACTCACCCTGGCCGGGATGCTGTGTCTGATGGCCAGGAGCTGCAGGTAGGTACAGCCCAAAGCACTGAGCAGCTGTTTAGTGACCCAGGGGCTGCTTGGCAGCCCTGTCTGTGTCACCAGACTTCTTGGTGTGAATAACTATAAAGGAATGAGAATTAAATTATGAAGTCTGCTCTAAGGTGTACAGGGAAACACTCCAGCCTCTTCTGTGGCCCATCTTTGCAGTGCTGGTGGTGGCACCTCCTGCCCTGAAAGCAGCTCTGCAGTTTATCTCCATTTCTGCGGCCATGGTTGAATGCAAGAAAGACGCGACAAACTGCAGCTTGGATTCAACTGGGCATTTGAGTCTCTTTTTGTTTGCAAAACCCAATGGTTGTGGCAGTGCCTGGGAATACACTAACTTGGCTCAATTTTCTCAGGATTTGCAGATTTGCAGGGTGCTGCTGATGTCTTGCATGCAGCATGTAGAAGGAAATGGGTGGGAGCAGCAGATCCAGCCACAGCCAGCTCCAGAGGGTTGCCCGCAGCTGCAGTATTCCCTGTCCTCCAACCTTTCTGAAGAGTCCTTGGAAAGAGACTGAATTGTTGGCTGGGGTTTCAGAGGACCAAGAGCCTGTCATGGAGCCAGTGGTGACAGCAGGGAGTCTATAAGCACCTCTCTCTCCGTATTTTAAAGTAACTTACTCTGGGAAAGGAAGATTGCCCAGAGCCATTTTCATTTTCTCCTGACTGATTGGCTATGCTTCAGGAGTGAAATGCTCTCAAGTCTTGAAACTGATCTTTCCATAACTACCAAAAATCTGTGTAGCTTTTGTTCCAGATCAAGTTAGCTTACTGAGCAGTGCTGGGTGTGAATGCATTTGAAGAAGAATGGAAAGAATCGGATCATGCCTTGACTCAAAAGTTCTATTTAAACGGCTATTTCAACATAGTAAAGGGTTAAGGAACACGTGTCCACGCTGTTGGAAGGCACTGAATTTGCCAGTGTATGGGAGATATAATTACTGGTGTTTGCTCTGGAATAGTAAACTCCATCCCTAATGTCATTTAAGTAATTTTTCTGCTTCCTACTTAGTCAGAATATGTGTTTTTAAATGCATCACATTTAGAGCTTTTATAGATTCTCAAAATTACATTACACTTTTTTACTCAGCTGAATTAGAGCCTTGTGTTACATAAAAGAGATCTGAGGCATATTGATTACAAAAAAAGGAGAAAAGGTTTTATTAAAGAGATGAATGGTCTTTTTGTTAGTTTGCTTCATTCTGACAAACAGAGGATTTAAATTATTCAATTTCTACAGCACTTACCCGTCTCAGCAGGTGGGTCTATACTCCCCAGTCAGTATTCTGAGAGGTTATTTGGCTGTTTAGCACAGATACAAACACTATAGCTGAGATCTCTAAGGGGATATGAATTGCCGTTGCGCTGAAATCTGGCTTCCCTTCCAGAGTTGAGGGAGCTGTAGGATTCATCCTCCTCATTCACTGGAGGCCATCCAAGCTTCTTTTGGTAGCTCGGTGTTTTATGACCCTCCTCAGAGGTCATGTGGAGATGGTCAGAAGGATTCACGGCTCCATATTTCTGCCTGCCAGCATTGACTAATGAATTCGTGCACACAGGATTGAAGATCATTTCCTCCCAGAAGGCAGGAAGGCAGGCAGGAAGGAAGATGCCTGCTCCGCTGTGAGGGCTGATGGAGAAATTTTCCTAGGGCAAATCTCTGCTGCCCATGGACCACATACCCTAACTATCCCTCTAAGCCTGGAGCCTTCAGCACCAGGCACAGGAAGGATTGGTCTGTCAGTCAAAGATAGGGGTGACAGAAAAGGCTCAGCAGAGAGCGCAGCCACAAAGCTCAAGAGAAGGCTTAAGTTAATGAAGACAATGCTATTTAAAGTCAGCAGCAAAGACAATCCCTGGCAAAGAATTTATTTGAACCAGATCAAGCTAAGATTGGGGTGAGGCAGACCAGGTACTTTGCTTTTTCCTCTGATGGGAATCCATTATGGGAATCCAGCTGATGGGAATCCTCGGCATGTGCTGGGGTGACCTCTGCTTAGCCCCAGCCACCAGCATGCTGGCATCCACCTACCACCACCTTTGCCCACATGCCTAAAGACACATCTTGCACTGACCAGCTCCCACAACCAGGAATTCTGTTAATAAAGTCATTGTCCTCTGGCCTGGTGCAGACGCTTGCATTATGAGGAAAACGTCTCTGCTGCCTTGAAGCCCTCCAGGAGAGGCCTCAGGTACCTGCACTGTGTTAGACACAGGATGCCCATCTTGCCCTCCACCCAGGGCCAGGGTACTGCCCAGGATGCAAAGTCACAACCAGTTATAACACCTAGAATAGCATAGCATAGAATAAAATAACCCAGTAATTAAACTTTAAAAAAAAATTTTAAATTACATAGCTCTAAGCAGTCAGGTCAAGATCCAGACTGTACAGACAGATTTGAATCCATGGTTAGACTTTCCATGCCAAGTGACAAACTGTTAATAGCAATTAGGAAAATCAACTTCCTGTTCAGATGAGGCAGCCAGACAGTGGCATAGATCATTTTAAAGTCTCTTAAGTCTTTGCTGTAACTCACCAGAAGCTAAGTAAGCCTTTCTCTCCACAGCAGTTTCACCTTGGAGGGAGTTTTAAGGAGAGGGCTGTCAAAGGGCCTGCTTTTCCTTGCCTACCTCTCAGCAGAAGCTAAACCTGAGGCTGATGCTCAGCAGGTATCCTTCTTCCTGCTCCAAAGAGCTGAACCAATGGCACCTCCTACCTGCAAACAAAACTGCCCAGGCCAGCCTGAGCTTGGGTGGTAGAGCTCTTCCTTCTTGCATAGATTTACCTTACACAACTAAAATACTGTAAAATCCCCAAAATACTTCATAGATTATAAAAGTTTACTCATTAAGTCCAGATGGGGTTGCTAAGCCCTTTTCAGGGATGAAAACACCATTTGCTCCAGGAGCCAGGAGAGCAGCAGAGTCACTGCAAGGAGAATAGTTACAAACCACACATTGACTTTTGCAGAAGGAGAACCCCAAAACCACCCTGTTCATGGGTGAAATCTGTGATCCTCCAGAGTGTGGCACATACAGTGGCAAATAAGGGGCTCAGTGCTAATGATTAGCATTTAAACAGGCTGCAGAACAGGTTTAATACAAGGGACAGGAGAAGGGAGGAAGGGACTTCTGCTGCCTCCATGTCTTAATGGAGCTTAGCAGCATAGGTGCAGCTCATGAGTCCATATTCTGGGGTGCTGTCTGCGGTCAGGTTAGGATCAGGCCCCTTTTATCTCCCAGTCATGTTGTAAATGCCTGTATTATCTAATGCCCCTGGACTGCCATAGGCTGTGCCCCAGAGATTTCCAGGAGATGAGCAAGATGTCATGCAGAGCTGATTTTTTAAGAAATATGAATTCCCTTAGAGATACTTGCCTACAGCATTAATGGCGCCAGCACCATTACAAGGGGAGCTCAAGGCAAGCTTAATTATTAATTGTTTTTCAAAAAAATCTGTGTTAGTAGGCCACTGGGGAATTCTCACTAGATTTTATAGCCATGATGGTCCCCCAGACTTTCTGCATGGAGAGTTCCTGAAATACCCCCAACTCCTCATCTGTCTCCAATTCCCCTGGCAGAACCCATGTAGCATTGCCAGCTAATGCACAGCCCCTGTGCTTAGAACTTGAGAGGTGACTAAATCAATTTGCAAACAAAAAGAGCTATCCTGGATGTCATCCCAAATACTGAGGAATCCCTAGATGTAAGCGCAAGGCTAAACATAAGCTTAAATGTAGGAGAGGCAGAAAAAACAAAAAGAAATGAGTTGAAATCAGAGCAAGGGAGAGACAAGGAGCTCAGCAATGACTTTGCTGTGATGGATGTCCAGAAAAGGCGACTGCTCCACCGACTGCCCTTGAACCCTTCAGTTCTGGTCATGAGGAGCCCTTCTCCCCCATCACGCCCCAAGATGGGCACCAGCTGTGCCTTCCTCCTTGCTCTGACAGCAGGGTGGTTTAATTTTACACTGAGGATTCAGATATGGATTATGAGCTTCTGGCTGAGCATTTCCCCCTGGAGCCAAGCTGAGCAGCTGGTTCAGAGGAGTAGGAAGTGGTGTGGGTGGACGTCTGAGGTGCGGCTGTCATCAGGTGACATGGCTAATAATAAAGAAGAGTCCTCCCCTTCTGATTCTCCCAGCAAATTTAGGTTCTCCCGGCCCTCCCACACACGTCTGATGGAACAGGCAGCCACAGCTCAGGATGCCACACAGCAGTGCTGCCTGCCACCCCTGAGCCAGACCAGGGTCTGCAGCTTACAGGGTGCTGCTTTTCTGGTGAGCTGGTTAACAGGCCTGCACAGTGCTCCCATCACAAAGACACAAAAATGAGTGAAAGGAGCAGGCTATGATATTGCATGGCCAAACTGTTATGAGGCTGAAGGAAACTCAGTATCAAGGCCCTGTGGTATCTATACCATAGCAAGTATTGAAGCTCAGGATTCTGCCCATCAGGCTTGTGCTGCTCATCCAATGCAGTATCTCTGCTCACCTGCAGCAGGGACACAGGCAGAAGTCTGACACATCCCCAGGCAGAACTTCAAGCCATTCCTGGTGGTGAAATGCCAGCTGGATGGAAAGGCTGAAAGCTCATTTCCCAAGAAAGTGTCCAGCACCAGCTTATGGACAAGCAAGGTAGAAGAAATGTTTTCTGATGCTCCAATTGAAGCCATGCCCTGTGGTGAAGAAACCCACACACGGTTTTCCCTTCCTCATCACTGCACTGCACTTTCTCATGGAGGCCTGTAAACCTTGCCTCCATTTAAATGAGAAGCAGGTGCTGCCCTGGAGGGAGATAATGTGCTCCCTCCTGCTGGGCCCCTGTCCCACTGATGGGGCTGAAAGTGAGGCAGTGCATGAAAGTGGCTGCAGCTGCAGGGCTTGGGGATGAGACAGGCTGCTGGGGCGGGAAGGCAAGAGAAAGCAGGAGAATGCACAGATGGCTGGTCTGTCCCAAGGAAGAGCAAATGTTGGTATCACTGAAGTCAAAGTCCAAGGCTGTTGCTACCTGTGAAGTCATTCAGAGTGACACCATTCCCCAACCAGGCCCCTGGGAAGCAGGGCGGCACCCACCAGTGTCTGGGTGGGAGGAGCATTACTTCTCACTGCTTGTGTGATTCACTGGCGTTTGTGCTAAAATGTCAGTCCTGTGCCACGCATTCCTTCTCTTGCCCCGCCGGCATTCGCACTGCATTGCAACCTCCTGCACATGAGTGTCCAATGGGAGTAATGGGCCAGCACAGGGCAGGTGTAAAATGCAGCTCCAAGATCTGCTCCTCGGTTTTGGGAAGGAGAGGAGTATGTGGGACAGAAAGCAGAGGAGCAGCAGGACAGGTGCCTCACTCCCAGCAGCACCAACACAGTGCACAGGCAGGAAAGCCAAATATATGTACTCATTTCTCTCTCCCCTGGCTGCATTTCACTGCAGTCTATCTTTAGAAATAACTAATGTAATGTTAAAAATAAAATGTGCTTCAAAAGAGAAATTTAAGCTATATAAAGCAATTTTTACATTGGTATTAGGCTATGTTCTCTCTCCTTTGTGTATCAACTGCCAAGAAGTACCAATATGAGACTATAATTTATATAGCAACATATTCAAAGTTCATGCATCTGTTACTGGTAAGGGAGGTCCAAAAATTCAGGATCAACTTCTACTAGCTTTAAACTGGAAGAGTGATTCATTCCAGAAACAAGTCTCCATTACAAGACAAATGCATCAAAACCTGCTCTGTGTCTGGTTTCTTAAAGTAGTAGAATGTATGTAGGCCAGCACAGCAATGGAGAATCCTCTGCTGTAAGAGGACAAAGTAGCAACAACATCTCTCTGTAGGCATATCAAAAATATACTGATATTCCAACACAAGCAATACACCCTCTCTTGTTCTAGCAAGCTTCATTGTCTTCAGAAATAATCCCTTTAAAAAGACATTACTTGTATTTCTGGGTTATATTTTTAGAATGTGAAAGGAGAAATCCCTGCTGAAGTCATCGGTCCAGCCTGCAGGATGAAAACAGGCAAATTTAAGGCATGAGATCCCATACCAAACCCAAATTCAGTATCAAGTATCTGATCATTTAGTATCTAAATATTGTATTGATATTTGATGAACTTTGTAGTTTAAACGTGACCAAAGCAGGAGTTGTTCACCAGAGGATCATGTCACCCCATTTTCAAACTGACAGGCCGGATCAGCTCAGTCTGTCCTCCCAGAGATGCCCCAGAGATGCTTCTGACTCTAAAAACATCTGATACAAACTCATTCACAGAGCAGAGGGCTTGCTGCACACCCAGTGTGAAGGTCAGCCCTTACACCCTCTACCCTGACATCTGATCTGGACCTGCCTCACTGCGCAGGCAGGCACTGCAATTATACTTGTGGTTGGTCTAATCAAGATGATGAAGCCATTTTTGTGATTAGCACGCCTCTTGCTACCTGTGATTTCCTCTCTCTCACGCACAGCATTAAAGAGCACTGCAGGACACCATAGGGACCTAATGTCTGAGCTGGGGTGCTGAAGTCTGAAGTCTCATGTCAGCAGAGCTGTGGTTTCAGTCACCACTCAGCCACAGGAACCATGACCATGATGACTCAGAGGAGTCAGGCATGCTTCTTTGTCCCAAGGGTGTCACCTTCCCTGGCAGCACTGAAAATAGGGACTGCTTAAACCATGGGGAAAGAGGTGGCTTATAACAGTTACTGTGAAAAATGGAGCAGGCCACTTTGCATAGCTCTGTCCAGGGGTTCACGTGGACCTGCAGAGCACCAGCACAGAGAGATGTTGGCTGGTGCTTTGAGTGGGCTTGTGATGACCAGGAGATGACCCAGATGTAATAATATACTGCGAGCTATGCAGACATAAACAACAGAAGTATTTTAAAAAGTTTTTGCAATGAAGGTTTAGAGGTACTCAAGAATTCAACACTTGGCCATTTTTAATTCATACTATCAGTATTAACAAACATTAAGTTTTAGAAGGATGAATTTTTAAAAGGAAAGGAGACTATTTTTGCCATCTAGTCATGATTTTTTTTACTTACACAGCCAAAGTATTTTAGTCTTTGGTTCATAAAGCACAAAGGTCTTCTAACCAATTATAAACTACACCATCATCCCTGCAAGTCAAAAGGCACATGGATGTGGCTCATAGGGATATGGTTTAGTTGTGACATGGTGCTGTGAGGTTAATGGCTGGATTTGATGACCTTAGAGGCCTTTTCTGACCTTAATGATTCTATGTGTACCTTTAACAAGTCCTAGCACTGTTATATGCCCCCTTTTTGAAAGGCTGGGGGAAGCTGTAGATGACCAAGGGAGGTGGGAGGGGGCTATCCTGTTTGGGGGCTGCAGTCCCACTGCCCCACCGAGTGACACAGGAGAACACGTTGTGGTCGGTGCTAACAGAGGAGGAGAGGGGCAGCTGCCTTGCAGCATGCACATGCACACCTCTTGTTCACACTGACTTCTGCATCTCTGCTGAGCCAGTACATCTGAAGGGGTAAGCAGCCAAAATAACAACTGAAGCCTTTCTGAGCCAAAGGATGCTGCCTCACAAAGCAGGGAAAAGGCCAGCCTGTGGCTGAGGGTGGAAAGGAAGCAATGAGCAGTTCTTAAAATGTGTCAGAGAAGGAGTGTGTTTGGAGAGTTACTTGCTGTCCTCATTGGTATTAACACTGTGCCTAGGAAAATTAAGCACTGTTTTAAGTGATCTATTGACACAAAAGGCCAGGTCATGTGGACCTTAGCCATTAGGCATCACATCTGCTCTAACATCTGCCCTTAAACACATAAAAAAAGATAAATTCAGGTAAGCAGACCAAATGTGTTGGTCAATACAACAGGGAGTGCTCTTTTCTGTCCTTATCCCAGCCACTTTCCTGTCCTAAGCTGGCTACAGGCATCAGAACAAAAAAGATTTCTCGGAAAGTTTTCAGGGATAAGAAAGAAGCATTTTGGATAACTGTGAGGAGCTTCTTCCAGCACAAACAACATGTCAATGCTTGTAACAAAACTGAACAAGTGAGTGATGGTGGGAGAAAGGGTGGGAGGCAATCCTGCTGAGTTGGGCACGGATGTTTTGACAGTATAGGAGAGATGATGCCAGGGAAAGGAATGGAATAGCTCTGTAAGAGAGGACAGAAGCTGATGGTGAGGTGGATAGAAAGAGCTGGCATGTTCAAAACAGCAAGCTAGGAAAACAATCTTCTTAGCAGGATCTGGATGGATATATTAGTAGGGCAACCTTGCAATAATTGAGACATGAAAATCTGGATAAGGATGGAGAATAGTCAGACAGAAATGTGGAAAAGTTACACTGAAATAATCTGCAAGGTGTGGGTATTGCCTGGATATGAGGACCTTTAGAGACATTCAACCTGAGGATGCTGCCCAGACTGAAAATGCAAGGATGAAAATGTATGTCCAATACCTGAGGAAGATGCAGTTTAGGGGGAAGACCAAAATCTCTGGTTTAGACATCCTGAACTTGTGTTGATGGCAAGAGTAGAGATACTACTACTATTGGAGCAAGTAGATTTGAAACAGAAATTCAGCTTTGTATGTATCAGCTGTGGAAAAAAACTTCCCAGGGTCAAATTCATACAAGAGATATCACTCAGCACTGATTTCTGGAGTCACTGTATCTCCACCAACCACACAGGGAAAAGGCCACCTTCAAAACCACACTCACCCTGGCAGATACCAGTCAGACTCACCATACCCTGAGTACCTAAATGCACCATGCCAAGGAAGCTAGCCTGCATCAGTCACGTGTCAGGAACAAGGACACAACCATTTTTGTAATTTCCAGGGACACTGTAGGGAAAAACCTGCATCAGAATCAGAGGCAGTGAAAATGCTGAAAGCCTGCAGAAAAATAAGTCTTCTGCACTCTCTTCCCTTCCCATTGAGATGCATTTCTCTCTAGTCTAGGCTCTGACCACATTTCTGATTCACAAAATGTGATACAAACTGCATGCATTATTTCTTGGCTTTGCAAGAAGGCAATTGTCCCCATGTATCACAAATAAAGGAGGTATTTTTTGGCACCTTCCAACCACAATCCCACATTCTCACAATCTAATGAAAATAACCTTAATAGCACACTCTGATTTACCAATAACTGACTTACTGGGACTTACTGGGCTGGGTTGATTCTAACCGCACATGTCGTTCTCAGCAGTACCTGCAAGACAACACACTGCCTTCCTCCATTTATATATAAGCTTCACACAGACTGGTGTGGATGGTTCTTCTCTCCAAGGACAGGCAAGGGATCACAGGAGAGTCAATAAATGAACCTCAGCAAGTCCATTTGGAGAGTTGCATAGGGAAAGGTTTGGGGAAGAAGGCTAGAAGAATAAAATGGTCCAGACCAAGGCAGAAATGTCTTTGAAGGTACCTTCTGTCTTCCAAATTCAGATGGTGCAGGATAAAGTCAGACAGATCTAACAGATGTAAATCTGTTTGCCAAGATAGAGTGGTGATATGGCCCCAGGACTGATGGTTGGTTTCACACAGAAACACTTGGTGGCACATCTGGTATTCGTAGCAGGAACCACCTACTTTCAAGCCTGTCAAAAAAAAAAAAAAAACATGNAAAAAAAAAAAAAAATTGCTTCACTCTGTATAAGCAGTTCTCCTATACACAAGCATTCAAGTGGTTTCCTAGAAGATGAACAAGCCTGCCTCCCTTCCATGTAGCTCCGGGACTATTTGTGTTTCAAAGAAACCAGATAAAATGCACTAAAACCAAAGAACATAAGTACATTTGGAGAACAAACCTTTTTTGTTGTGGCTTCTATGGCTTATCTGTGCACTGACACACACAATGCACAGCCCTCTGGTTGTGTCCACACCAGGCACAGACTGATGGGCAGACTCTGGAGAGCTGTGGCATGCTCTTCCCCCAAGTCACTAAGCTGAAAAACCTTGAATGTCTAGTGTGGCAAGCACAAGTCATTCAGAGCTACACCTTAAACACTTCAGTCCCATATGTGAAAACCCAAGATCAGTCTACCGTATTCCTACCAAAGCTCCTCAGAAAAGTGGAGTAGCATGTGATCCAAAATAATTAACCTAGTCAGCAGAAATTCATAAACCTCCCCTCAAAATCTGTATTGCGAGAGTTATCCTTCAAACCTAGAAAAACTGCAGTGTTTTCCTAGGTGCTACCATACTAATATATCACAACTTCTATTTATTTTGAGGTTTGCATAATTATTCCAGAAAAATATCAATTTATAGCACAACATGCAAGGAATGATAAAAAAAAATCATTACAAAGTATCATTCAGCAGAGTTCAAACTGGCAGGAATTTTGGATGATGCATTTCAGCTGAGAGTATTTTAGTACATTTGACCATCCCATAGAAGTCAACATTTTTATCTATTTGTCCCTCACTTCGGCATTTTGGCAATTTTACAGGATACACAAAAAGGTCTTTAAAACATATATTAACACCAAATAGTGGCCAATTTCTTCATAATAACTAAGTACTGCAGGGCTGTTCCACCGTATCTTTGGAGTGGTGATGCCTGTGATTGCTTCCTGAATACATACTATATTTCAAAGGAGTTCTGCATTTCCAGAACTATTCTAATCAAGCAGACAAGGCCACCAACTGGGAAGGGCACAGTGACAAGCAGTTCTCTGCTGTAGCTGGAGGAGTACATAAAGGTTGCAGAAATGTCACTAATTTTTAATTTCATTATTTTCAAACCTTTTTGTAACAGTTCCAATTCCCCCAGTCATGTACACTGCCTGTGCCACACCCATACATACCCTCTGCCAGCTACCTCCATCCTATCCAATGATAAATGGTAAAGAAAATACTTTCGTTTACTGAAGTATTTTGTTTCTGGTCTTATAGAGACATTTTTAAAGTGCTCCCACACACAGTTCAGTATTTTATCAGCAATGTTTTATCTGGCACAGGAAATTCAGACAAATGTCTTGGAGGCATCATGGAGCCTCCATAACTGATATTGGATAGCTGAAGTTGGGAGAAGAATGTTATTATTGAGTAGGAAACCCTCTTGTATCATCTCATGTGCCTAACTCAGCTTGAATATTCACAACTGACTTCCCTTTTTCAAGTAATCATATATTTTATCAGTCTTCACCATGACTGCACAATTATCTATATTTTGAAGAATTAACTGAGTGTCACAGCATATTTCCAGGTATTTAGACATGTTTATGAGGCTCCTCCTGAAGGGCCACCCTTAGGCTGGAGAGCTGACACCCAGTCTCTCTGAAAGATTGCCTGAGTACATTTGATGTTGTTAACATTGCCCAGAATTCTCATTATGAGGTGCCACAGTGAGATGTTTAGAAAAATGTCAGCATTTGTCCATTTGGGCTGCAGATTCCTGTTCCAGCTATTACAGGCTAAATTTTTTAAAATTTTTTTTTAAATTTTTTGGGGAAAATAAACCCAAGCTATTCTTGCAGTTTCAATATAAACAAGACAATGACAAAACTATTTCCCATTAAAATTTCAAATAATTTCTTCCATAAGACTATTACCACTCCTGCCCCTCTGGCTGGAGATGTAACTCATCTGCAGGTGCCAGCACCAACGCCATAAACTCTGGGTTGTGTCCCACCCATGCAGAGTTCCAAATCCAAGCTGCCTGAAAAACCACACTTGCACATTCTTAGGAAAAGCTGCAAGGTCTCAACAGCTAAAGTTTTCCTGGGAGCCTGTCCTAGCTGAGCTGGGTGGATCCCTGCTCTTGTCTGCTTCCTGTCCTGTCCAGATGCAGATGTTGGTGACCTTTCTGGGAGCACTTCCACATGTACAGAGAAAACCAGGCACTTCAGGAACAGCCAAGCCCCTTGGAATCAAGCCCTAAAAATGGGAACTAGGAGTCTCTTTGCCATGTCTTTACCATGACCTGAAAGCTCCTGAAGGATGGACCTGTCTCCTCACTGCAGGAGGGGTAGTGAGCCATTTACAGCAGCAGATGAAAGGGGGTCCTGGAACATCTGGGCAAAGGGATGCAGGAAAATGGGTGGAGGTGGAGACCATAAAGGAGATGAGCAGGCTGAAAGTCTGGGAGTCAGAGAGGTGTGAGAGGAGGGGCAGGTTAAGGAGGAAGGACCATCATGAGGAAAGTAGGCTTGGATGCAAGAGTGGAATGTGGTAGGTGGGAAAGGGTGGACATGGTCTGAGATGTCACTGAAGCTGGTGGAAAGATTCCCCTTTAGAAGAGAGTAAAGGAACAAATGGTCTGAGTGGAGGAATGCAGAATCCCCAAAATAAGGAAGTACAAGCAAGAAGCCTATCTAAAGCCATGTCTCCTGAGAAAGAATCAGCCAAATATATAGCGAAAGAGAAGGAGATAAAGGAATCAAAGCTCCTGAAATGTAACTCCTGGATTTTCCTTGTGTTAAAGAGAAATTTCCTCTGCCAACCACAAGGAGGGCACTGATTGCACTGATCCACAGCTCCTCATCTGCCTGGCCAAGAGATAGGGAGAAGATACCATTTGAGAGAGGGGTATTGTAAGCATAATTGCAGGTACACTGAGGCAGACTTAATGGAGGGAGAGTGATGGGAGTGTGGCACGTGCCCTGACACAGGCAGGAGGTCTGAGCTAGCAGCCAGCCAGCCAGAACTCCTCACTTGCCCGGGTGCTGCTTGCTGCCTCCAGGAGATCTCCCAGTGATTCAGGGTTCCTGGGTTTCCATGGGCACCCCCAGTGCAGGGGAAGCTCCTGGCAAAGTTAGCCCTTTCCTGGTTACCAAAATCAGGTACTTGAAAGGCCCTACTTCCTCAAAACCCAGGCTTGAATAGCTTCAGAGCCACTGGAGTTGTGTGGGTTAAGACAGACTTCCCCACATGCAGCATGTCATGCATGGGAAAACTGCACAGCTGTAAATGGAAACCATGGTCCCCAGAACTTCTACTCTTTGAGTCCTGCTTCTTCTCACAGTGCCAGTTCAAAACTGTTAGATGTTTCAAACATGAGGAAGATGAAATGCTTATATTTTAAAAGTGGTTTCTGAGAACACAGTACAATTCCTTCATGTCTGGTATACCAACACTCAGCTATGGTTTATTCAACTGTATTTGATTGTTGTAATAAAGTTATTTGATAAAGGAACATCTGGCTCATGTTAACTCCTCCCCAAACTCTCCAAAAGGAGGGGTGGTACTACTTCCTCCAAGATATTGCAGATCTGATTTTATTTCCCAGTCCCCTGAACAATATCCATGCCTTGCAGCTCCACTTGATGCAGTGTTGTGTGTCCAGTTTGTCACTAGGCTGTTTGTGTCCTTTCCCAGCAGCTTTTTCTCCAAGACAAATATAAAATGTCAGACCTCCTCTCATGATATTGCTCCCTCAGTCTCTCACTGTCCCTCATCTTTGCTGATGGTTTAAAGCCTGGTTACAGTTCCCATATCCTAAATGACTTCCTAGGAGCTAAAGCTTTCTTTAAGCAATGGTCAGAAAATCCTATTAATCATGTCTGTTGCAATCAAAATTCCAGTCAGGGAAAGTGAAACATAATTACTGATTTTCATCAGGCAATCTGCTGCCCTGCACCTGAGTTTATTAAGCACCCAGCATATCTGATCAGGGCATGGAAAAAACTCCTACCAGATGTCAAAGGGGAGAAAGCAGAAATGTGCCCAGCTGGTCCTCAACTTTCTAAAACTCTTCCCTGTCCCTGCTCAGCCTTTCACAACCAATTTAACACATGCTATTTCAAAAGGCAGTGGGAAATGCAGGTTGCTTGTGCAGCAGGACAAGTGTTTTTAACAATAAGCACCTCTTTTCTGGCCTCAGAAGGGGCTGGCAGTGCTGTGCTCTTCACCAGACAAAGTCCACCTCCCTGGTGCAGGTAAAGCAAAGGGGCAGGAGATACCACAGGGCACTTTGAAAACTGTGTACAGCCCTGCATTTAACATCATCTGTATCTGTTGTTGTTTAGGAATTAAAAAGAAACATAAGGCAAAAGATTCAAGCCTGGCCATTTAGGTCAGTATTTTACCTCAGGTATATGATTGGCTCTATTTTTTCTTTTTTTTTTCTTTTTTTCTTTTAAGTTTTTGGGGATTTTTTGCTTTCTCTTCTTTTAAAAAGAGTTAAATCTACCCCCTATAAATATTCATATTTTCTTCACCACTAGAAATGATCCTGAGGCTGAAACTTTGCATTTTATTAGCTGAAGCTGTTAGTGTAGTTAACAACCACAGCTGGGCTAATGGAGCACGTATCTAAAATAGTTACTGCTCTCTCTTGGAACTGAAAAGGCCATTTTTGAAGTATAAATGGTTTTTGATTTATCAGGAAAGGCTACTCAGAGCATTTCCTGGATAATGGCTGGCTGCAGAGGAGGCCTTAGACCGCCTCCACAAATGTATCTTGATATCAGAACCCAGACCGAGAGGGAAAGAGAACAAACACAAAAATTGACTGGTAAATATCTTTAGGATGACTGGAACACTGTTATGTACTTATGAGAAATAAATCAGAACATTTAAAATAATCAACCAGAATTCAAGGACTTCTTAGCCAAACAGAGGTGCGCTTTTGAGGCGCAGATATTCACTCACCCAGCCACTACCTCATCTGAATGGGTGAGGATATTTGGATTTCATTTTTCTTACTGCTAGTATGATATAATTACCCACTGCAATTCACTTATCTGAGGCCCTTGTTTATCATGGATTCATAGAATGATTTTCTTCTTTAGAAATGAAAACCATCAACCAGTCAGACAATACCAGAGATAAGGAGCATATGACCAAAAAAGCGAAGCACAGAAAAAAAATCAGTAACAAAAGCCCTCCTACCTGCAAAAAGCCTTTCCTACCTGCTGTTATCAAAACCCTGGGTCATAGGATTTTGTTTAGCAGCACAATGGACTAATTACAAATGGCTTTGGTAGCACATACATTATTCACATTATCTGGCATAGGATAAGAATTTAAAAAACACTGCTAAATTAATTTCCTTCCCGAGATGAAATGAGAAGTTGCTCAGGGGACCAGGTGATACTGAGAATTAACAGAGCTTTGAATAAAGGAGAAAACAGAGCAGGGAAACAGCAAAATCAAAGGGGTGAAAGTATTCATCAGCTACCTTAATTTAAGGTAGAAACCAAAGAGTTGTGACAGCAGCACAAAGCATTGCACAGGCCTCACGGGTGTCTATTTAATACAGGGAGACAGTCCCTGGTTGGGAACTGTAGCGGTGGCTGGTGCTGTTGGTAAGGTGCCGCTACCTTCTAGAAACGCCTCCAGCCAGGAGCCGCTCGGCATCACAGGCACGCTCCCCATGAGCACACACACACACCGGATAGCTTTGTAATCCTCTGACGAAGAGAAAACAGAAGGGTTCTCCTATGGTGTTCCACGTGGTTTATTACGTGAAGGGATCCAGTGACAGAGAACATCAGAACTGGGAACGAACAGGGGATTTTCCCGGGCAGGCAAGGGGCGGGGGAGAGCATCAGAGTCCAATGGTCTGGGGGCTCAGAGGTGGTACACAGGAGGGACCAGGGCACACAGGCCAACGCGGGGACAGGGAGGAGCAGGGACACATTGGGAACCGAGGATGGGAGCCCGCTCTCTCCCCAGCCACTGCCATTGCCCCGCGGCGCGGCCAGGATGCTCCAGCCCAGCGGCTCACTCCGGGAAAGGGGCAGGGAGATAAACAAACCCATCGGGGAAACATAACTGGGGTACATCTGCATAAGAGTGCAGGGCATGTAGGAGAGGCCTTTTCTATCCCAAACTGGGGGGTTGGTTCTTGCAGTCCTCCACAGGGAACAATTCCTCTGGGCAGAACCACGTTTGGTCCAGAGCCAGGGCTGGTGCTGGTGCTTAGGAGATGGTATGGCAGGATGAACAGGCAGTATCTGGGTTAACTTGTGCTTGTTTTAGGCTGCATCCTTCCCCACATTCCCTAGTGCTACCATCCATGGCAAGCCAAGCAGAGGGGATTACCTCCATCCCCCAGGCCACGTCCCATCCCACCAGGCTGATGTCCATTCCACAGGGTGCCCCTGAGGTGGGTGAAAGTTGATGCTGGAAGATGAGTCTGGTAAGTCAGAGACAGTAGAGATCTTATGGATCTCTTACCAGATCCGTTAGAGTCAACTATGTTGGTTTTAAGCCCAAGATGACAAGGCAAGGCAAGTCCTTGTTCTTTCCCACCTTATATCCAGCTGCAAGGCTGGCACCTGGAGAAAGTAAATACTCCTTGTGCTTATGGGACCACTCGAAGGAGCTGGCTTTTCTTAGAATGGGGGAAGCCATTCATATCAGATGCCAAAGGAGAAGCAAACTTCAGCCTTGGCATGCAGAGCCACCCTTTACCAACACACCTCCTTGAAGTGAGAATACACCTGAGAACAAAGATGTGGTCCCTTGCAAGCACAAGAACATCCTTACTCTCTGTGTTCCTCCTACAGGAGCCTCTGTGTGGCCTCTTGCCCTCCTTTTTGACCACAAACAGTCTGGACATAAGATGCATCAATTGATCTTATACTCAAGTGGTTTCTGGTGATATCAAGCACAACCACAGAGAGGTTGGGGAACCTTCGCCCCCAAGACTGAGAGCCTACCATTCCCTTTCACACCCACAGTGGCTGTGTTATGTATATTCTGTATTTTCCCTTATTCCTGTATGTTGAAGGATAGGGAATGCACATGCCCTCAGGGGAATTGGAAATCCCGTTTGACCCTCAGCACAGGACGGGTCCCCAACATTTTGTGTTCTCTCCTGGGTACCCCAGATGGGAATCCTATTTTCTGAGCACCCCTACTCAGCTCCTTCCTGGAGGCAAAGGCCAGGAGAAGCTTGGCGGGAGTGCCAGAACCCTCTGGGGGAGCAAGACCTGCTCTTTTGTCTATCAAGCAAAGTGAGAACAAAGAGGTGAAGGATGGGGCCATTTGCAATTAGAAAATTCAAGAAGGGGAAGAACTAACTTTCCCGCCATACTGATTTCCCACGGGCATTACAAGCCAGACTAACTTCCTCCTAGATTTTTGGCTTCTCTGGCCTACTCTGCTGATTTCAGTCAATAGCTTAGGCTCTAGGCTTCACAGAAGTAGGGGGAAACAAGCCCCAAGCAAGGGAACAGAGGGAATGGTAGTCAGAAATTGCATGTTTCCCTACCTCAAAGGCACCCTTAAGCATTTCTACATGAATATCCACACCTAAATATGTTTTTGTCCCCTGCCAACCTCATTCTCTCTTGGGCATTTATTTATGTAAGAAGGGTGACAGCATTTAAAAGAAGAGCTAATTGGCTCAGACACAACTGGATGCTGCATGAGGAAGGGCATTCATCTCTGCTTGATAGATCAAAATGCTTCTGCTTTCTGTTGCATGAAACATGCATAAAATTGGTCAGAAAAGAAGCATGAGACTATAAACAATTCAAGAAGTTGCCACAGTCATAAAGACTAAGTATTTAATTGATTTGTTGTTTATGCAAGAGGTGAGCACAAACCCCAGTTCCACTCACCTGAGAAGGGATGCACTGAGGTGTACTGCTGATGGCAGATGATAAGTGGCACAGAGACTTGCCCAGATGCCACCCATGGCTCAGGGAAACCCCAGCTTTCACCCCAGCCTGGAAGAAAATGAATGATCTACTTTTACAAGGAAAAATTCAGAAGTCTTTAAATGTTACTGAAAGACTTTTCTTTTAACACCACCCACATAGCCTTCATTTTTTGGTAAGTCTCAAAGTAAGAGCCACACCAAACCAAAGTTTAACAATCCAAATTTAGATTTTCTAAAGCCTCTTCCCTCACTGCGTATTTGTGGGCACTTTGCTGAAGTGTTTTCGCTTCAAAATGTGCTTCAGTTTTTCCTTACAGGGTAGGAGCCATCCTTCAAACATACTGCTGAACCTTCACAAAAACCTGCAGTTTTCCATTAAAAAAACCCAGCTGGGGTAGCTGGAGAGTTTGTTGGGTGAGAAAAATCAAGGTTGGTCACAGCTGGCCTTTGGCTTAAGCCTGCAGCCCTGCTCCAAACTCTCCACTGCTCTGCAAGCACAAGGGGCTCCATTCACTGCCCACGTAATGTCACTGAAGACAGATAAATCAGCTCAGCTTCTTCTAAAAAGAGCATAAACCATTTTTCATGTTGCAATTCCAAGAGAAAGAAAGGAAAAAATGTATTGGGCTACAGACACCACACACAACTGAGTTTCACTTTGTCTGGAAACAATACAAAATTCACATGCAAAGCATAAGGAGGACACAAAGGGCCTCAACCCCTACGAACTCGCAACAGAGAGTTCCCCTCTGAGCCTATAAAAACACCATATGCACTGCTGGCTCTGAGAAATCCTGGGGACAGCTATGGCTGGATAAGAACTGCTGGGTCAGAAGATAATCCAGGAGAGAGTGAGGCAAGCTGGGTGTTAGACAAAGGCCAGCACAGTCCTCGCAACAATCCGCCACACGGCACAGTGCGCACTGTGAGGAGCTTTGCTGAGCTGCTGAAGGCAAAACATAGACAAAAGATTATTTGAGGCCTAAATAATAGCTCTCAGTGGAGAGCTGAATCTCTCTGCCTTGAAGAGCAACACACTTGAGTGTGTCAGATCCCTGACAAATGCCAGTAATGCCCAAAGAAGCAGGAGGTGAGCAGAATTTGCTACCTTTTAGGAGAAAAAATAAGTATTTAAGTAGTATGGTTTAAAAGGTAAATACTCAAAAAAAGAAGTGGTACCTATGATGTGCAACAACTACCTATGTGTTGTACTCATCTGATAACAGCAGAGCCAAAACCCAAACAAAGCTACCCCTCGAGGCTCTGAGCTGGTCCCCATCAGGTTTAGCTTTGCCGAGAGAGTGTGCAGGACCTGGAGAAGCTGGTGAGAGCCTCTCCCTACCAGAAGCATGCTTTGTGCTTAACATCCCACAGCTCATGGGCTGCAAAATAGAAGGAATCATTTCTACTGCTGCAGAGACATTATTTCAGACCTCTCCATGCATCTAGCACTTCGTCTAGGAAGAGTTACGCAACAAAGACTCCAAGCCTGTGATCTAATTCCTGAATGTATTTAAAAAAGGACTATTCTGTGGCATGGGCAAACAGGAGGGAAAACTCTAAGGAAAGGCTGGATTAAGACCCTCCAACCTCTAGCAGCTCCTACCCAAATTCTACATCTCTGTTGTGGGACACAGAGTGAGCAAAACTAACCAATTCATACCCTGCCTTTTTGGACAATTTGCCATTTACTTCATCGGAATTTGCAAGCTTTACCAACAGTGTTTTCCAGCCTGTGTGATTAGCAGAGGTTCCCTGCTGTGTCTGTGCACAACGCTGCACCTTTTCACTCCCACTAGTCTTGTTAGAAAAACGAGATTTACATTTTGGTAGGTGTATTGGTTTTGCATGGCCTGGTTTTTGGTAGCAGAGGGGCCACAAAGATGGCTCCTGTGTGAAGCTGCTGGAAGCTTCCACCATGTCCGGCAGAGCCAGTCCCTGATGGCTCTGAGGATGGACAAGCTGCTGGCCAAGGCTGGGCCAATGAGAGAGGCTGGTAACACCTCTGTGATGACATATTGAAGAAGAAGAAGAAGATCAAAACAAAGTCACAGGTTTTTCTTCTAGTCCAAGAAGAAGAGGAGGTGAGAACATGTGAGGGAAACAACATGGAGACACCAAGGTCAGTGGAGAAGGAGGGGGAGGAGGTGCTCCAGGTGCCGGAGCCGAGATTCCTCTGCAGGCCGGGGTGAAGACCATGGTGAAGCAACTGTGCCCCTGCAGACCATGGATCCACGGGGGATGCAGAGATCCACCCGCAGCCCGGGGGGATCCCCGGGGGGATGCAGAGATCCACCCGCAGCCCCTGGGGATCCCCGGGGGATGCAGAGATCCACCCGCAGCCCCTGGGGATCCACGGGGGATGCAGAGATCCACCCGCAGGCCGTGGGGGAGGTGCCCAGGCCGGAGCGGGTGGATGCCTGGAGGAGGCTGTGATTCTGTGGGAGACCCGGAGGAGAGAGGGGGCCCTGCTCCCAGGCTGGAGCAGCCTGTCCTTGGAGGACTGCACCCCGTGGAAAGAGGGACCCACACTGCAGGAGTTTTGGGAGGACTCACATTTGCAGGAGTTTTGGGAGGATTGCTGCTTGCGAGAAGTGGAGCCACACTGGAGAAATTAATGGAGAACTGTCTCCTGTGGGCGGGACCCCACGGCCTCACAGGGGAAGGACTACTCTCCCAGAGCAGCAGAAGAAAATCTCGGTGATGAACTGACTGAAACTTCCATGCCCTGTCTCTCTGTGCTGTCAGTGGGAAGGAGGGAGGGGCTGGGGGGAAAAGGTGTTTTAAGGGCTTATTTTACTTCTGTTATCCTCCTCTGATTGTTCACAATAAATTCACTTTTCAACTTAAGTTGAGCCTGTTTTGCCCTTGAAGTGTTTTCTCCCAGACCTTATCTCAACTCATGAAGCCTTCGTTAACTTTTTTTTCTTCTCTCCTCTGCTCAGCGGTGGCAGGGGAGGGTGAGCAAGCGACTCTCGTGGGTGCCTAGCATTGGGCTAGTGTCAAACCACGACAGTAAGGACCCACTGTGTTTGCACTTTCCAAGTGGCTTTTACATTTATGGCAGGTTATTGGGAACCTCAAGTGTCATACAGATTTAAGAGCTCAGTGTCACAGTGGGCAGTGAAGAGCACTTTGCAGTCAATCAGTTCTGACCAAAGCCTTCTCTTAGAAGATGATACATTTGCTTTTGGTGTTGGTCCCATGTGAAGCACTGAACTGTCAACCTTCTAAACTGACAATTTTGGACCTCCTGCTCTTCACCTACAAACATAGCTTGCTTTTTAAGTGTGACTAAGATCAAAAAGATAAAGCTTTTGAATCTTGCATTGGCAGTTTTATTGCTAAGAAAGTCTCCAAAAATGCACTGTTTCCTCAGCTGAAGAGTTCTCAGATGATTTTGATGAAACTTACTAAGTTATTCAGCATGGACTTAACATATGCCCCCCACTCCCCCCCAAAAAAAGCCAATAAAATATTTTTTAAAAATTCTGCTGTGACCTGAGAATGAAAATACATAATCTTATGATGTTTTTTGGTCAAGTTATACAGAGTTTGTAGTGGCAGAATTCCTTACATTTGAGGATAATTTTTGCAAGCTTATATTGAGAAAACATAAGACTGAGAGTAGACTTACAAACATGTCCATGGTAAAATGAAATCCCAGAGATTTTGCAGTGTCTTTTCCTTAAATCTGAGTCACAACGAGCAAACCTCTGACACTGCTTTCTTTGAAGTATTATTTTACTAAAATAAAAAATGAAAATGCACGTGCTTCCTTCTATGACTAATTATTCAGCTCCTACAGAAAAAGGGACAAAAAGAAGAAAGAAGAAAAAAGCTGTGAAGCACGTAAATATCACTCACACAATGCAAGAATAAATATAATAACTTCTGGAATTTCTGTGGAAATGTATTTTAATGTTCTTTTCAGCACAGGAAGCCTGGCCTCCGTTCACATGAAATGAATGTGCATAAAAAAGATACCAAAGGTTTTTGTGCAGCTGCAGTGCAGCGAGCTGCAGCCATCCATCATGCAGTTGCTGCCCAGGGGGAACTGCCCTTTTATCCTAATGGTGTGCAGGGTTGTTCAGCTGTCACACATGACTCTGATAGTCGTTTCTGCAGTTTTGCCTACATTTTGTATACAGACTTCTGTAAATGGACCCCTGGTCTTCACTTCTCTGATCTGCTCTCTTTTAACAAAGTACAGTGTATCTGCAAGAGGGGAACTGTGCTCTCAAAATTCAACCAGGCATGGTTCATCTTGTGCACTATCAGAAGGAAAAAATTTAAACTGATACTAAATCCTGTGAAGTTAAACACCTTTTGTTTTCAGCAGTTGATAAATGAAACAAAGACATTTGTATTTTACAGGGCTGATACAGATAACTTCGATGCTTTTCTCCTCATCTATAATGATCCAAATAGTTATTTCTAATGATCATCACTTTAAAGTACAGCATTATTCACCTCCCTTGGTACAAATCTGCTTTATGTAGAGGTTGATGCTTTCTTTTTACTATTATGAGCAAGTTTAATTCAAATGTGGAGGAAACACAGCAGGGAAATGCACTGCTTCAAATACTCCTACTGCAGAGCAGAATAAGAAATTCAGCTTATCTTTCTAATAAAGCAGATGAGAAAGAGTAGTCAGTATATGAACATTAATATGTATGAAGCTCGAGAGAGTGTCTGTAGATGACAGCTGTATTCTGTTCACGAGGCACTGCTGGATAGGAGTGTTTTGCAGTGGTGTAAGAAAACCTCTGAGGCTCAGTGGTGGTGGGGACACACTTGGTCCTGCCTCTTCCACCAATGCTGCTCTGGAGCAGCTGCCTGACAAGAGGAATGGGGTTGGAAGTGCACTGAGGTCACATAAACCACAGTTAGTTAGTTACCCTGTCCCTTCCTCTGGAGTACCAGTCTCAGGCAGAGTCCCTCTGCTCACATCCATCATGTGAGGGCAGAGGGCTGCAGAGTCCGCAGCACCATCACGTGCAGTTCACCTGCAACCTGTCCCTCCCTTTCCATCTTAAAAAGTTAAACTTGGTCAGACCTGAAATTCAACTTTTAGTGGCTTCAGAAACAATCTTCTAGTTTGTCAGAATTGCGTGGTCCTGACTAAAATCCACAAAAAAAAAAACAAAACCAAAAAGTAATTTGTCTTGGTGTGATGCAGTAGGAGTTCAGACAGAAAGGAGCCTCCCAGTTCTTGCCCATAGCTGACCTGGCCTCTGACACTCTGGACTGAAGACGTGGCAAGAGGCCAAATGATATTTTATGAAAATATGCAAGTCCTTGGGAGATGAGATAAACAACCTTGTGTAATAGATTCAAAAACAGCTTCCCTGGAGAAGTGACAAAGAAAGTCCTCATTTTAAAGAGTTGGGTATAAAAGATAACTTCTTGGAGGTCCATGTCAGTCACATTGATGAGAGGAAGATAAATATAGCTGTAGAAATGGCTGCTGTACTCCAGCCCATCAGATTGGCTGTGGAAACTCTGCGTGGCCTCCCTTCCATCATGTCAGAGCTGATGTTTACAAGGAATAAAATACATAATTAGTCAAGCAGCTGGCAAAGGACGTAATTTATCATATTAAGCAATTAAGCAGCACTGGACCGATTTGGCTGCAGCTCTGAAAAATCCACATAATGAAACAGTGGCACTTGACATTAAAGTTGAACTTTCCTTAGGTCTAATTTCGTCTGCCATTCATAGAGACAAAGTTTTTTGGACCAGTCGAGTTGGGAATGTGGGCAGCACAGATGCTGTTTGTCTCCACGAGCTGCCCTGGGTGCTGCAGGGCTGTGCCAGCCCGGAGCAAGCGCCAGGGTACCAGTGAGGGCGGCGAGCAGGAGCAAAGCAGCCCATTCCTGTGCTGTGCTTGGAGAGCTGTGCCACCAGCATGACTATGATTTTTGGGGACTGGAGGTCCCTGTGCAATCACCACTTCCCTGCTATGGGGTGTTCCCTTCCCGGGTCACTCGCTGCAGGTGTGCCTCCTCACAAGCCTCTCACACACAGGGTGCTGGGGTGCATACTCCTGGGGTTTGACTTTGTGGCAGTGGAGGGCAGAGGGAAGGGTAGACCGTGGTCTCTGCTGGCCCAGCAGCTCTGGTGGGGTAGATTAGCTCTGGCTCAGCAACAGCCACCCCAAAACTGCACAGCCATTCTGTATCACTGCACACCACTGCAGGGCCATCATGTTTCTATCTACAGAGTCAAACCTACCTTAAATGGGCCTGAAACCATCTTCCCCTAGTTTAGGGAGAGAGAAGGACACTAGCTAGGACAATGAAGCACCCAAAGCATCATAGCAATGCATTTGTTGTTTGCTTTCTATCTTTGTTCTGTTAGTGAACAACAGCATTTAACTCCAATGGAGCCATTTGACTTCTCTCCATGACCCTTCATGATTCTGGAGCAGAGAGAAAGAAATCAAAGCTCAACCACAAAGTTGCATGCCCGTCATTCATGCACTCAGGAATGCTGCCAACAATTTCTCTTTTAAAAGGTACTGGCTTTGATGTCTAACATCCTCTAGTTAAAAAATTATCCATTAGATGTAACTTTCTTATTGCTTATGCTGTTTAATTCCATCCAGTTTAGTTGAACGAAGCCAGTGAGTTAGTTTTACTCTCTGCCTCCCCACACCAACACATCAGTTCTTTGTTTGTCATCTCCAGCGCTGCAAGCTAAATGTTCAAATAAACTGTTCATGTCTGGAATTGTTAAATGTTTGAGAAGTCTTCTGTACACAAGAGAGCTTGAAAACCTTTATAAAAACAAAATGTATCATTATTCTAATCAATAACTAGCCAGTAATGGCAGAAATTTTTAAAAGCTAGTGTTTATTTCAAGAGTCTGACTTGAGACGCTGTAATGGGCTTTCAGTTACAGGAGCTTTGTATTAGATTTAACTCCACAATCACTCTTCATGTTCCCTGGTCATTACTCCTGAGATGAAATGCTGAGGAGATGGGGGATCCCCTGTGTTTTGCCTGCAGCAGGTACCCACTATCAAGGCTGCTATTATCCCTACATACACAGCCAGAAAGGACTTTTTGTGCTGTCAGCAATCTGCACATCAAAACATGCTCAGTGAAGAACAAGAGTTAATGAGCTGCCTCTTTTGTGCAATTTTATCAGAGATAAATAGATCTGGGTATATGAAAGGCCTTTATGTAGCTGAAGGCAGCAATGGAAAAATTCAGATTTTGTGAAATATCATGAAATTGTTCTTTTAAGCAACACGTCTACTGTTTGGGTTTTCTCTTCTAGCCCTTTCAGGGCTGCTTAGCCAACATAAAACCTCTCTTTTTATCTTAATTTCTGGCTTTTTCCCCCTAGAAAAAGGATTAAGATGAAGACCACTCCAGAAAAACATAACCTGCAGCTATTGTATTTGCCTGCAAATTCCTTCTCAAAGCTTGCCTTGCTGTGATATTTCCAAAACATGGCAGCCTAGTCACTGATATACCTAAGTAAACTTGCTACTTGCTAATCCTAGTGTTTTGAACCTGTTGTCACCACTATTTCCAGGATAGATACAGCTCTGCTGCCCAGCGTGCCAGATGTCTGACCAACAGGCTGTTTCTCAGGGCAGAAGTGACATTGCTTATGGGAATGCAGTGTGAGCTATCCACCCTGGGACTGCTTAACCCGTGTCTTAAAATTGCACTATTTTGCTTCTCTGTGCACCCAGGTATGTTTCTCACATGTCTCTTTTCTTGGGTGCTCAAGGACAAGAGCAGGAGGGATGGATGGTGGGGGGATGCTCCCAGTGTTCACCTAGGGATGCTGGGTGCTTGGCAGGGCTCCTGGGAGGATTCAGAGCCAAGGTTGTGTTCACACTGTGGGAGGATGCTGGAAAAAGCCATGAAAGGGAGAAACATATCCCACTGGTCTCAAAATTCAACTGATTTTGTTGAAGTAAATGTTAAAATTTTTTTAAATAAGAAAAATGAAACAATCATTCTGAAATATTTGTATAGCTCTGAGACTGCTCAAAGGTTCTTCTCAAAACAAATCTGATGCAGTGCTCACAAAAATGCTGATTTATAGGGTAAAAGGTTGCGTCATCTAGTTTGGAGCACTTAGACCTCCATGCATGCACTTATTCCAGGAAATACAAGTCAAGGCTCAACCTGAGAAGAAACAATCATGTTTCTGCACTTACTTGTACATACAAGACTCAAAAAACATCTCTTCTTTCAAAAAATATGACCTCATTTTGTTCTTTGTGTCTTACAAATCGACTCCTCCTTACAGCAGGTCTGGAAGCTGATGAACACCACCTTCCTGTAACTATGAGAAACCCTTTCTTCCATGTGTCTCCTTGCAGTAGGCAAATCTGTTGCCTGAGATGTGAGACTAAATAAAAGCTCTAGGCTGGTGCCACTGGAAGGATGTGCAGTTCTTGGATGTTTTTCTGCCTTGGCTTCCTGTGCCAGCTTGGGTGGGGTGTAAGATGCACCAAAAGGAGGAATTTGTCTGCTATAGAGGGTCCCAAAAGGCAGGCACAAAGCCTTCAGACATCCTGATGCTTGCCTGCATCTAGTCAACACAGCGAGATATATCTCTACACATCTATCTCCCTGTCATTTCCTGAACACTTGGAACCCTGCAGGCAAACCCACAGCATGCTGTGGCCAAAAGATGAGGTTATCATCTGCAAACCCATGTTCAAGAGCACTGCGAGAGCTCTGGTCTCTCAGGGACAGCCAGGTAAATGCCTACTGCTTGCAATTAAAGTTATTTTCCTCATGACCATCTCCAAAAACTTATCCCTGAAATAAAAACCCAACTTGTCCTCCAGCAAATACCTCCTAGGCCCAAACAGATCTTTCACACTTGCTAGTGCAGCTGGTGTGAGTCCATGGATATATGTAGGGTAAACCATAGATCTGAATCAACTCCCCTCTGTCTCAGCAAGCTCTCGTTCCTAATGGGACTAACTTACCTTTCACTGCACACACAGCCAATGCCTCTGCTCCTCTGTGCTACACTTCACTGGAGTTTATCATAGCACTGAGATTGCAAAACCCTGCAGCTCCATAGTGTTGTACCAGGATCCCCCCGGCCTGGCCTCCACAATCTCCCCCCACCCTGCACAACAGTTCTAGCTTCATTTTTTCCCCTCGTCATAACCCTTGCTTCTATTTTGCTCTTAAGGGATCTCTACCCTTTCCATTGAAGCCATACATGTTTTCTGTCCTAACCAACCTGAATGCCGCTGGTTCTTTCCCACCCATCCTAGTGTATATGGTGGAGATGTGGTTTGGGGATCTTATTTGGGAAACATTCACCTGAACCTGTGCATTAATTCCACGCTCATGGGAGCCCCTTTCATCCTAATGCATCACCATCATGAACAGTTAATCAGGATCTCTGTGTATCTAAAAGGTGGAAATCTATTTTTCTTGCAGAGTGGCAGAACGTGTGTCCCTTATTTCAGTTCCCTGCCATGCTCCTTGTCCAGTTGCAGATTTTTGGCTCTGTGTTCTGCATGTGTTAGTGATTAGCTCTGCTGTTACACCCAAGCTAACAATTTCCCTGTTAAGGCTGAGATCTTGTGGGTTTGAGCAGGGAACCAGGATGCACCAGTACATGTATTCACTAAACGAGCCTTCTTAGTTGTTTAAAACCAGAAAATCAGAAGCGTAATGAAGTAGTTAATTAACATTTGAAACATATTGTTACCTCCATCTGGCCCGAGGATTAGCCAGTACATACGGTCTTGCCAGGTTGTTTCCACTACAATAGAATGGATGATACGTCAAACATTTTCTTGGTGCAGCAATGTTTATTTATCATATGAGACATATACAGAGTTTTGTTTCCCTGAACACAGAGGGCAAACAAACCGGAGCAGGTTCCTTGCTCAGCAGCCCAAGCCTGCTTTTTCCAGGGAGCACTGTGCCCAGAAGAAGCTCTCTCTTGGCTTGCTCCCAGAGGCTGCTCCTGGATCTCTTACTACAGCCTTTCAGTGACTTCATAACAAATACATTCCTCTGGAAAGTTGGAGAGCTATTTTTAAACCCCCTCACACACAGCTGTAATCAATCCATTGCCTCGCCCCGCGTTTGCCAGGACCTCTGGGGAAACCCTCCACCCACACAGATTGGCTCCTGCTCAAGCCTCATAGGCCTGGCCAGGTGCTATTCTCTAATTACACAGAGGTGTGTTAATTGTGGCTATTACTTAGCCCACATGCGTACTGAGCTAATTCTCATGGGGCTTTCAGCAGCACAGCAGATGAGGGGTGTGATGAACACCTTGCAATGTGAGGTGCAGACAAGGCACCAGAGATCACACACTTAGGTGATCTGTCCTCCCATAAGGAGCATGTGAGGACAGCTCAGGAATTTGCAGCTGATCTCCTCCCAAAGTATCCATATTCAGTTCTGGGCCATCATGCTGGTGGCCCAGCAGCTGCAGGCAGCCAAGTAGGGGTTGCTTTCTGCCCCTCCTGTTGTACTTACATCTGCCTTGGTCCTTAGCCCTACGCTTACTTGCACTGCTCTGCAGACCCATCGCATCACCCTTCAGGGCTGTCCAGCCTGGAACATGTCTCTTTAGATTCCAATGAGCCCGTGTTTGGTTTTATTTCTGCCAGCCACACCATGAGAAAGTCAACTCTGGCCTTTTCTTTGCTATTTTAATGTTTAACAGAGCAAATTATTACTTTGAAACAACTTCACAATCAAAAGTCCTGAAGGTCCCTGAGAAGACAAATCATTCAAGAAAATAATAAAGATTTTGGTGTCAGGACAAATCACTAAGAAAACACTAAGACATGACTGTAGACCTGCCTGGGAAAATTGTACATCTCTCACACAGTGGAAGAAGGTGTGCAGGGGCTGGAACACTTCTGCTTCTGCATCCCAGAGGAAAGCATTAAAGTAACTGACCTTTCCACTCGCTACAACAGTAATATCTGAACGTAAGCATTTATGGAGAGAAATCAAGTCTGCAAGAAAGGAGGAGTTGTGGTCCTTTGGGACAGACCAAGGCTACAAAAGAGGACTCAGTCCAGAACAGGCAATAACACAGCTGCTTAAGGTGCTTGTCCTTGGTACATTAAACCAGGAGTCCAAAACTCTTATTTTAAGCTCTCCTTCAGAACAAAATCCTTGTGTCTCCACCAGAGAGGGCAAAAAATCAGCACCATATCTGCAACAAGGCAGATGCCAGCTTCCTCCCCAGCAGGCATTTCTCCCTCCTGCCCCACCACCTCTGATTTCTGCCCCACGGTGCTGAGGGCAGCAGGGTTGCCCGTCCAGGGCTGGCCCTGCACACAGCCCAGTCCAGAGCCAGCCTGAGCAGACCCGTGGGGCTGCAGCACTGTGGGAAAGAGGAAGGCAAAGAACGAAGGCACCATCCCCTCCTGTGCAGCTTTCATAAGAAGTTGGTGGCTGCGCGGGCACACCATGGGCAGAACTGGCAGCCCCAGAGGCTCAGTTACAGCCAAACTAAAATAAAGGCAAATTCTGTTCCTTTAACCCCCAGAAGAACTGAAATCATACTGTCTCACTGCCAGCCTCCACGGGCCAGTTCCTGCTCCCCTGCAGACAGTACTGCTGGTCTCCCAGCCCTGCGATGGGAGCTGCAAAGGGGCTACTGGAGGAAAGGCAACTTGTTCCCACGCCTGGAGGTACTCTACCTCCCTTTCCAAGCAGAAATCCCACTGATGCAGAGGGTCGGCTGCTCTCTGAGTCACTCCTAGAGCATTTCCAGCCCCAAAACACGCACAGTGCCTTTAGAGATGGGGAAGAGGATGGTGCACTCCCCACTGCTCTGTGACAGGCAAGCTGTGCTTCCCCTCAGCACCAGCTGCACTCAGGCAGGCTATTAATTAATTTTATAGGCCTTTAAAATTTGTTATGAAGCAGAAAATGGTTTTCGGGGAAAAGCAAACACACCCTGTGCTTTCTCCCCAATTAAAGCTGATGAGCTACACTGGCTCAGCCAAGACATAACAAAACAGTGAAAACAAGGCAAAAGGTTTCAAAGTGCAAGTGATCGAGTCAACAAAGAAGTGTTTTCCCACATAACAGAAGAAAAATAATTAAATAAAGTGTTGCTCTTCAGAGCTATAGAAGGAAATGAATGTGTAAGGATGGAAATGTGGCAATGGTAAAATGCAAACCCACAAGCAAGAGAACATCCAGGTCTAAGAGAAGGATGAACTGACTACAAAATTAGTGGTCAGAAAACTTCTCTGCAGCAAAGACCATTACAAGGCAATTGCCAAAAATAGCCAAACTCCATATTTTAATACTAAACAGGTATGTTCAGAAGCAATGGAAATTTATCTAGTGCAGTGTCTGTACACATAAGAATAATTATTGCCTGCAGTAGCAGGAAGCTTCATGAAGGATTTGATAAATAAAACTGCACAAAACTAAAGCCAACGGAAAACATCAGTGAAAAGATCCCAGTGCAAGAGACCCCAGATTATGCAACTTCATGACAAGTGCAAGAGAAGAGCCAAGTTATGAGACTGAGTGATTCAAAGTCAAAAATACCCCTAAGGACAGATCCCAGGGGCAATGTGAAGTTTGATGATCTTGCTGGGTCTAAGACAGGAACTGAAATATCAGCAGAGATAAGGCTGGCCTGTGCAATGTCCAGCACTGGAATAACCCAAGGTTTCCATTCAAAATTGCCAGAGCCCCAGAGAGGAAGATATTTTCACCACTGTATGCTGGGGTGTTTCACAGTCTTCCCTCAGATTTTGCACAGATGGAAACTGGAGGGAAGCCAGGAGTTGCAGCAATAGGAGAAGAGAGAGCATTTCCCTCATCACTGCTGACCAGAATCATTGCTCTTACCAATGCTCAATTTCTTCCAATGCAAAATGACAAGAAAATCCTTTCTAATTCAGGTTCCAGCAAGAAATAGAGAGTATAGGTGATCAGAGCTGAGGACTCAGGTCAGAGCTGAAATCATCCTCTAAAAAATGGAAACATTCAAGTGCTCCTGTTTTGGGCAACCACCTATAAAAAGCAATTGGAGTCTGCTGCAGAGCAGCCCTGTACACTTTAAGACCCAAATGCCCGAATGCACAGGAGGGAAGGGAGCGATGTCTGAGGGACAGCTGCAGCCACTGGGTACCGTGAGCCTGTGCACATCCAGCATGGTGTCTTCTACAGACACGGAGAGAAAAGGGTTGCAAAGGCTGATTTTGAAAAGAAGGGATGGGTGCATTTTAAATGTCATGTTTCACAGCAGCACAAGATTCCTTAGCACCAGTGCCTTGCCTTGCCAGCCTTGGGCCGGAGCTTTGGGAGCACAGAGCAAGCAGAAGCTGCAGCTCTGCAGCAGAGGAACATCTTGCGCATAAAGACCAGCTGTGAGGAAATGCAAATCCAGATAGGCTCTCTGCAGGGAAAACTTAGGAATATTTACTTTTAAATTGATTTTTTATTATGTAACATTGATAGAGACGTGACTTTTACCCTGGCCCAGCAAGTTAAAGAGATTATTTTTGGGTGATTCAACCACCAAAGCCATGTGGCTCTAATACCTTCCATGCTTTTAACATTCAGTCTTTGGTTTTTCACCAGCATTTACACCAATAATACAATGTGGAAAACTCAAAGTGCTCCTGTGCCTTCCTCTGCCAAAGCAGACAAACAAGCCCTTTTCCTCCAGCCACAGAGGTAATGGGGGGAAGGCAGGTGAGGATGAGGAGCAGGCAGATGCCAAGATGAATATCAGCAGTGCAAGTCCCAGGAGCACAGCATGGGGTTGGACATGGCTGAGTCAGGCACAGGCTCTTTACACATCCACTTCAAGTCCTGCAGGGATGCTGTCAGGGGTGGGAAACAGGTACCTGCTGGGAAAAGCTACAATCTCTGCAAGATTTGCAAGTGACTGTGTGTGAATAGTCTTGGAAGGCCAACAGACCATCCCTACAGCTCCAACACATAATGTCAGCAAAGAGAAAATACATCTTTTTAATTAACCCTCCCCCTAGAATATTGATCTGCACTGCACAGATTCCCCTAGACCCCCATTAATAACTGCTAATGGTTAGAATATAATGAATAAAACCCAAGAGGCTGTTTATCCTCTTCCTTTTCTCTTTTAGGGGTCATTCCTTCTTTCTATTGCTCCCAGCTATTTTTTCCTAGGTATTGAATCATTTTACCATGCTGAAGTTTTTTCAGTACAGATGCTTTGCCTCCTACTGCTGTGAGCCCATCAGGCCACTATGTGACCACAGCCACCGCAGGGAAATAAACCTCGACAACATCTCAGCAGAGGAGCATTTGGAAGCTTTTAAAGAGCAGCAGTGCCTGTGGCAGAGCAGCCTTTCCCACCGCCACTGACAGATGGAGATGGAATAGGCTTTCTTAGTCTCTTTTTAGAGAACTGATGCGATGGCAACAACAATCTGCAGACCAAATTGCAAGGGTCTCCCCCAGTTTATGACTCAGCTTCCATCAGGCAAACCCCTCTTGAAGGGAGGTCTTGGTCCAGCCTCAGACACCTACATGCAGGTGGCCTGCTGAGACCTATTTTTTGCCCTCCTCACCATTTGGCTCATTTCCCACACTGGTCCAGTTACTCCTTCATGGCATCTTATCCCAGCAACAGCCCTGGCCAGCACATATTTTTAGGCAAATTTATTCTTGAAAGCAAAGACCAGAGAAGGAACAGTCACAAGGCCACATACAAAGAAAAGTGACTTCTTTCTTCTCCATTTCAATCAGAGTTACTGTCTATGGTAGCAGAAGACATTTCAGGCAAAAGTGGGATTTGTTAGAATTTACTAACATCCCTCTGTGTCCTTTTATATCCACTAATAGCTCATCTACCTTGCAACCTTACTATACTCTTGAAGTTTGCTGTATCTGCAGACATTTCTTCAACAGATGAGCCAGACACATTTGTTGGCTGTGAATCTACAAACCATTAGCTTCCCCAAATATTTTATCATATTCTGATACAAAGTGAACAGAAGCTTTTTTATATATATATACCTGGTGTGATTCCTGGAGGGGTCCTGTGCAGGGCTAGGAGTTGCACATTGATGATCCTTGTGGGTCCCTTCCAACTCAGTATATTCTATGATTCTATGATTATTTTAAATATGTTTACATCCTGGTTTGAAGGATAGGTGTGTGCTAAGGAAGGCAGGAACCTCCCTTGGAATGGAAAATGTAAACCCCTTCCCTTCGAATCATGGTAATTTTGAAACTAAGGGTCTCTCAGGCAAAGATATGGGAACAGGAATAACAGTTCTTTACTAGTATTGATAATAAAGCAAACAAACAACAACTCCTGTGGCACTAACAACAAAACAGAACCAGGAACCCGGTCCCAGCCCCCTGGGCCTGCAGGCACTGTCCCCTTGGGTGCAGTGATGGTCACAGCCGGCAGGGGGCGCTGGTGGCGCTGGGTGGGCAGGGCAGGTGCGATGATTCCCCGCGGCTGCAGGGGGCGCTGTGGCACGAGCTCCAGCAGCGCGTGGCAATGGCGGCTCGGCTGGGACAGGGAGGGGTGGGAGAGAGAGAGGCTTTGCTTCACAAACCCCCTGGGGCAGTCGGTCCCGGTGCCCCAGCAGGACTCTCAGAAGCAGCACGCTGGGGCGGCAGGACGTCTCAGCAGGCAGGGGGTGCGGGGCTGCAGCGCAGTGAAACCCAGAGCAGTGCCGAAGGAGCTGCAGAGGTGGGACAGTGGCAGCCCGGCTCCCAGCAGGGCAGGGAGAGGCAAGCTCAGGATCCCGGGTGCCCAAGCAGATGGAAATAAGTCCCCCCTTTAGTGAGGTAGGTGCTAACAAGGTCCCAGTTCAGTGGCTGAACAGTTCAGTCTCACAAGCAGAGGCTCACCCCACGCAGAAGCAGCAGCTCTGGCCAGGGGTCCAGCAGCAGCAACGAACTCCTCTTCCCAAGCAGCACCTCTGAGTGTCCTCCTTGGAAACCCCAGAGCCAGAGGGAGCAGCTCCTCCAGCCCCGCCTTTTACCAGCCCAGTTCTCCAGATATCTCCGTAAGAAACTCCCAGATAAGAGAACAGTAAACAGATGCCTTTCTCTCCTGAGCTGGGCCACTTTTTTTGTTCTTCTTAAGTACCCAGTCATTAGTGTTTCTTAGCAACTTATGGAAAAAAATTCTACACGTAAAAAGGAACAAAAGGAAAGAAAACCTAACCTCCAAGAGTTTAACATCTCTGATTCAAGGCATATATATAAAATTTGTTTTACTTTTTTCTTTTTTACTGCTCCCCTTTGTAAAAGAAAAGCTTAACAGTCCCCCCTGGACTCATGCTGCCCATCATTTATTTACATCCTTTTCAAGAAGGGCTGAGCAGACTTGAGCACTGTTAGGTAGCTGCAGCACACTTCCAGGTGAGTGCCCACCTTCACTTTTCTTTCTGCAAAAGTGCTGGTTGCCTTTTACATTGCTGCTGCATTGTGAAGCAAAGCTTGTCCTGAGCCACACGGAGGGATGGCCAGAAATTTGTCCTCCCCAGCACACCTCTCCCCAGCAGTACCTATAATTTAGACTTTAGAAATGGATGGAAGTATTTCACATTTATTCCCTAAATAGGGCAAGCAGGGATTGTCTGTCCTTTCTTCAACTCAGCAGTAAGCCACTTTAGTACATTTACTGACAGCTAAAAATAGACCGCCCATGCCTCTGCTTCCTCTACTGCGTCACCAGCAGTTTTCTGACCAATCCACAGTTGTACAGCAGATGGTTGGGCTCCAGTTCAAAGGTGTGGGGCATTTAACTCCAAGCATTGGCGATCACAGACCTCCTCCACTGCCTTACAAGGGTGTGCTCCTTGGAAAATGATGGTCAATACTCTTACTAACAGAGACGCTTCAGGCATCAGGGAGCACCAACATGGGCTCTCCATTACCTGCAGGGCAGGTAAAAGCAACTCCTCCAGCCCTCAGGATCTGTGCAATGAAGCAGAGCCTAAAGTGGGAGAAAGCCTGCAGTCCCCAGGAAGGGGCAAATTCCCAGGAAGCAGAGAGGGGACATCCTGGGCTGAGCTCAGGGACTCCTGCTGGCATGCAGCCAGCTTTTGCACAAGACAGCTGTAAGTAAACACAGCCAGTGCTCTCCAAAGAGCTGAGCAAACAGAGCACTGTGCAACACTTTGTACCAGTGCTGCAAGAAGTCAGAAATGTGGCTAAATGTGGCTAAACTGCCTCACCCAAGTGCCTGTCTCTGCACAGCCAGCAGCCCTAGTGATGGGAGGGGTGCCTACAGGGATAGATGCTGTGGAAATCACACAGTGCCTTATCCAAATCTCTAACCTGTCATTCCCTCAGCTGGCCTTAGCTTTGGTGACTTGGGGGTGCAGCTGGGTTTGGCAAAATGAGGTGCTGGCATGGCTCGGTGACCCAGCAGCAGCTCCTGGTGCATTGCACAGCGCTTCACCAGCTCCAGGGATTTTTCCACAGGATGTGCAAAACTCAGGGGAGGCCCAAGGCAGCACTCTGCTCTTTCAAACAGCTGAAAAGCCAAAATTATGTCCCCTGTCCATCCACTGCAGCACCACAGGCCGATTCCTGGCACCTCTGCTGGGAAACTGCGGTAGGGACTGCTCCTGGGCAGGGAGGGGAGTGAGGCCCTGGTGCCATGCACACATCCCTAACACGTTAGACACAAAGAGTTAATTAGCTGCCTCTGATGAGACAGCATGTTTTACTGGCTGGAACGGGATACAGGACTCCTGGCTTCCTTTTCAGGATTACCCAAAATGAGTAAGTTTCCCAGTTTTCTCTCAGCTTGAAAATAAAAAGTCTCTTCAGATTTTTGTTGTTGTTTGGTCTTTCTGGCTTGCTTTTTTTAAATTAAAGTAATTTAGTATACTTGCTTTTTTTTTTTCAAAAAATCCCATTTTAAATGTTCCAGGCTGGTCTCAATTTGACAACAAGAAGGTGGGTGTGGGGATGTCAGAAAAGTTATTTATATTGGGTAACTTTATTGCTAGCTGTTTCTCCTGGGACGTTCAATAAACCAGTTAGCCATAGGTTGCTATTTTTGTATGGCATTACCTTATTTAAAGGAGGGATGAGTTCAGAAAAGTGAGACCCGGGCAGCCACTGGCATGGAAGCCACTGGCATACACTGGGTCCAACATTTACTGCAGGCTGGAGCAGAGACAGTGCACCCAAGTGACCGTGCTGTGTCCCAGGACATGATAGGGGATGCTGATCCCACGGGATCATGCACCCCTAGCTCCCCAGAAAGCTGTCCAGTTTCACCATGGTACAAATGGGTTGTTTGTCAGGACCACAGGATGAGGGAGCATGGAGAAAGTCCTGTCCTCAGGGCAGAAAGCATGTAAGGTAATTACTTGTCTCACATGATGCTGTAAAATCTGGAATAATTGGGTACCAAAAAAACTTTCTTCCATAGGATGGAGCAGGGGGTCAGATCCCCAGCTGACCCCAGTCAGCTCCAGTCTGTGCAATAAACCTGATTCCCCAGCCACTCACTTTCATTTTTCCACCACCTGCAGCCTAGCAGGGAGAAGCAGATGTTGAGAAGACACAGGATTTCAGAAGGAAATCTGATTTCCCTCGAGTTTATCACTTCTCCCTCCTGGCTCTGCTTGTCTTTTCAGCAGCCATCAGCAGCTCCCATACATACAGTATACTCCCCTCATTTCCTAGCTGCACCAGGAGCCGTCGTAGTAGGAGGTTCAAATAATTGTTTTTGCAAGAGCTGCTTTCCGTAGAGCCTTTTGAAGGTTGTACTGATTATTTCCTCCCTAGCAAGCAAAGCACCATGTAATTATTGCAAATGTCACCTGGTGAAAAATCATTTCCAGTCAATCATCTCAGCCTGAAGATAATTTCTGCAGCTCTTTACTACTGCAACAAGTCAAACAGAAGTGATGAGGGGTCTCATGTATCTCCTGTCAAGGCTTATATTTCCATGAAAACATAATAAATTGGTTAAATAATATTCATGAGAAGCCAGTGCATAGACTCACTGCTCAGTAGGATCTGCATGCTGATGGATCACGCAGGATCCTGCTCTTGCTATGGCCGTTCACACAAGGCAGAGCAGCTTGTGGCTTTTTAATTCGAAGTGCAAATAGATCCTGTAAGCCTGCTGCCTCACAGCTGCTGCAGAGCAGGTGTCTCAGTGACAAGACACCAATTTGGCTCTGCCAGGACAGTCAGGCACAGGAATGCCATTGGTCCCAGCCTTTTCTGCACTATTAGAGTCCTAAGCCAAAAGCAGGTAGTATATCACATTATATAATGATGGTATGGAACATTTTCTGCTGTAGAGTTCTGGTTCTATTTAAACTTAATTTGTTATTATCACTATTTGGGACAAAATATTTCACATTTAGTTAATGCTTGAAGATGTAATTGCTCTTTTTAAAAGACAAAGCTTAAGAACAAAGATGATTCAACAATATTGACTGCAATTAATGTGTTTAATAAACGTGGAGGCCTCAAATATATATATAAAATCTGCTTATCGTTTCAAGCATCTTGGAAAAACAGCATCTTGCTTTACCTTAAACAGTCAATTGTTGATATTGAAAAGAAAATTACTGAAAATGAGCACTTAGCACACCATAATTATGAGCAGTGATCTCAACCTCTCAACAGGTAAATCTCCTGGTTCTAAAAGCAGCTGTTTAGATGTGCCTTAGACAAGGTAAAAGCCTCATATTTAACAGAGTGCAGAGGAGACCGAACTCCATACACAGACAACTGTCAAACATCTATCAGGGATGAAGTGCAGAGCAGAAATACATGAAGCAAATTTACCTGCTTGTAAGTGTGCCTTGTTAGAATTACTGACAAAAGTAAAAAGGACACAGTTGACTAGAGAAAAAAAAACATTAATGGCATCTTAATTTACCAAAAGGGTGAAGAAAAAAACCTTTAAGGGCTTCCTAGGGATGAAATAGAGGAAAGAGCACTGCTGCTGTACTGTGCCATTCAGCTAAGGGCACACACCCAAAAATGGGCTACTGCCATAACTCCCATGTACCAAATTAGTAAATACAGCACATACTTTTATATATTTATTTTTTTAATTATTTTGTTTTGACATTAGCAGCTGCCATCTAAGAAACAATAATGAAGTTCGCTCTTTCCAGAGCTTTGAATAAAGCTGACACAAAGAGGAAGGATCCTTTTGCAGAAATGCTGGAGGAAAATTACTTTGTACAGATTCCCTCTCCCTAAGTCTAAGCAGTGTTCTGGTCCACTTACTGCAGGTGTCAAGGAAAACAACATTCACAGATGTTTGAAAATACAGTCCCAAGCACCAATCTCACACAGCAGGACAGCATCAGGAATAAATGCTCTGGCACCCACATGCTGACTCATGGCCAGGCTGGTGTTCTCTGCAAATTGTTTTATTGGAAATTCCATCTTCATCAACAATTTTAATAGGGATATGAGAATAAAACCAGATGTGTTAAAAAAGCACCATCCATTAGACAATTCAATGGCCATGGAAAACTCCTTGTCAGAGCAAAGCATATACTGGAAATCAATGCAGGTATTTTACCGACAGGAAAAAAATACAGGACTTGTGGTCCAGCTGCTGTGAGGTCACAGTTTTGTGTCCTGGTTTGAAACTGGCCTGTCACAAAACATAGAATAACCAAAGAAATCATTAAGGAAGTTCTCTGGTATTTTCTAGCTGGTAAAGAATAGGCAATGGAGCAAAGTTTCAGCACTGGGTTAAATCCAGCCTTGCCCAGAAGCTGTCTCACTACAGATCAATATGCACATTACTTGGAACGTTCAGGGTTCCTAGTGGCATGGAGCTGAGATGCAGTAGGAGACCTTGCTCTGGCTCCAGGCATCCATGACAAGTATTTCTCATGTCCTGTCATACCTTCTGCTTGTTTCTATTCCCCATAGCCCAGAAGAGGACAGAGCCATGTCAGTGGGACCTGGTGCTGGTGGGTGCACAGCCTGGCTGGGACACAGGCATTCCCAGGGGGATGCTCAGGGACCCTTGCAGTGACAAAGCTCACCCTCAGCCCCGTCTGTTCGCATCAGGAAGCCATTTCAGAAGACTCCATATTTCTGTTCTGACCCAAGGACTCTTTGGTAAGTGACTGTTCATGACACACAGCTGGCATCCTGCAATGGCACCAAAAACTCCTTCTGACACCAACACTGAAGTGACCTAAAGCTGGTGCTGGGTTTCTCCGTGGAGGGCAGAAGGGCTGGGCTGCAGGTTGGTGTTGTCTGCTTGCCAGGTGGGAAGAGGGGTCCCCTCTCCCCCAGCACTGATGTGTCTCTTTCCCTTACAGCGTCTGTCTGCCTCAGGAGATGAAGCAGCGTGATGATGGGTGCCTGGGGCTCCAGACAGACTATTTTTAGATCAAAGGAAGCCAGATGCTCATCAGATTGAAGGCAATTTCACCCCTGCAACACGCAATTTCAGTGTTGGAAATTATGAGAGTTTAACAGAGCCCTTGAGGATTTCAGCATTTGTCTGAAAATTATTTGCCAAGTCTTGAAGCAACAGCATTATTGTCTCAATGTATCCCAAGCTCTGACAAAATAAAACCTTAGCAAAATTCCTTATTTTTAGAGGAGTGTCCAGTACTTTGTCATACCAACCTGTACCATATTTGCCATTTCTGCTTAAAAATGAAGACTAGTGCTTTCACCTGATCTGTTTTCCAAAATGAGTTTTTGATATTGATCTTCCTTCTGAATCAGGAACCATGCAGTGTATGGTAAATCACCCAAAACAAAATAGTCCCTGACAGACAAATTATATGTTTTCAAATAATTCTTTCAACAACAGCTAAGCTAGTTTGTGTTTGCTTTTGGCTGGGTAGCAATTTTTCCCTATTAACAATTTGATAACTGTGTGACTGAAGAAATATTCCACAGACATGTAAAGCCTCAGCAGAGGATCCACTGTACATTACTCTGATAGATGTAATAAATCTCATTTAAGAGCTTCAGAGCTCAGCAGTACTTTAAAACGGCCAGGAAAGAGCTACCAGTTGCTATTGCACTCATTGGTCTTTTCTCTCCTGGAAAAGACAGAAACCTAAAGATGTCATCAGACATGAAATCTGGTTTTCATCTCAGCCTTATTCTGGCCTCCTTAGATACATTCTTGCTTCAGATTAGGTTTTCTGCAAGTATCATTTTTGGCCTCTGGGATTTAATTCCCACAGCTGCAAATTCTCACTGTCACCCACAAGTCAGAACAACATCTAAATTATTTTTAACTCTGTCATTAAAAAAATGGATCCTATAACAAGATATGGGGGTTTTTGAGAATATAATTTGTCCCAGAGCATTTCAGGTTTAGCTTTTTAAGATGAGTTTTTTCTTCTGAGGTGACACACATAAAGACTTCACCTTGCTAGCAACCAGCTCTTCAATTATGTGCTTTCAATTTCTTTTCAGACAGAAGTGAGCAGACTGTAAGATAGAAGTGAACACACTGTAAAATGGAAATGAAAAATACCGCAGGCAGCTAGAACAAAAACAAAATCAAAAGGTCATCTTCTTCTTTGCCTGCTCACATCACACCACAGGTTACACTAACTCTATACTGCAAACAAGCAAATACTCCACGTCCCCACTTGTCCCTCAGTGCCCCAAAGGTGTTTCCTCTGCAAACCCAAGTGCAGAGGTGTGCTCAGTAAGAGATCTTACAAAGGATCACTGGAAAATCCTTCCAGGATGTGTCTCTTACACATATTAAGGATCTGGAGATCTCACCTTGGAAACACTCGTTTTAAACGTGTTTCCAGGAACACTTACAATCCTACTGGTGGCAGAAACCACTGATTACCTATCCCAGTTCTCTGGACATACAACTTTGCCAGCTCAGGGTCAAACATCCCAAGCTGTGAGACTGGTAAAATAGCTCTGAGGTCAAAAGAAAGCAGCATAAAGAGCCTGAGACCTAAGTTGAGAAGACAGCGGAGCCCCAGGTGTGTGTTTTAGCTCTTCCAGTCATCAGCTGCTAACAGAGAAGGTCTCAGCTCTGAGGAATATGCACTAGAGGAGCTAGATTTCATCAGTCTCAGTGAGGCAGTTCTATGGCGGGCACAGAAGGAGCAGGCCTCTGTGGGCAGTTTCAAAGAAGCTGTGGTTTCTGCGGTGGCAGAGCACAGAGGAGATGCCGGTTTACCTCTGGAGAGGGCACTGGGCACCTCAAATGCACCTCAGCTGCAGGGTTTGGCCACCAGAGCAGTGATGCAAAGGCAGAAGGACAGGAGAGAATGCCAGGGAAGGAGCTGAAGCCCCTGGGTTTGTTATTTTGTGCCTCCTCAGCTCTCATTGTCATTATGTGAACGTGGTGGTGGTTGAAACCTCCTCCAGTCCCAGCAGCCTGAGCGACCACAGGTGCCTGAGGCCCAAAAGTGAAACAATTTAGAAACTGATTTAAAGCAAAGGTTGATACCCAGATTCCAGAGTCAGTGTTGCATTACACCCCACCAGCCCACCAGCTGCAATGGACAAAACATAGCAAAGAAATTGCGTTTGGAAAATGATTTCAGCACCACTATCAAAGCACAGTCAAGCAATCTATGAGCTTCTTTATTTGTTATCATCCATCCCCCAGCAGGTTTTGGACCCAAAACTGGGGATCACAATGATGTAAAGAGCAAATGGGAGGGAATGCTGAGGCAGGTGAGTGTTAGAGTAGGACTTGAGGGATGGCTCTGAAGTGTGGTCAGCATTAAGAGAAATGGCAGGCTTGTACCAGTAGTTCTCCAGGATCTCTTAGAAAAAAAATTTGTTGATCAGGAAAGTTTTCTGCACCAA
This sequence comes from Picathartes gymnocephalus, assembly GCA_013390045.1. Classification (NCBI taxonomy): domain Eukaryota; kingdom Metazoa; phylum Chordata; class Aves; order Passeriformes; family Picathartidae; genus Picathartes; species Picathartes gymnocephalus. The sequence goes on along the minus strand of WEKY01003603.1, from coordinate 21,870 downwards.
AGAGTCATTCTGCAGAAGTAGAAACAAGTTAGAAACTATAAGGAACTCAGCCAAAACACTGATGAATGTGTTTTATTTAATACAACTTGTTTTCCCTAAATACCGTCTTTCTAGCAGGAAACACTTCCTATCCACTATTATGTTCCTAGCATATTCTGTAATTTACTATGCAGTTTTAGAGAATGCTCCAAGCAATCTGCATTCACACACTTACACACACACACACACACACACACACACACAATTTCCCCTGCCATTTGCTCTTAGCAGTGGGTAGGAAAGAGTCTGCAGCATTTCCTCACTGCCAGTAATGCAATAATTGGCTGAACTATGAAAGCGTGAATGAGCAATGCTGCACTGACAGCACAGCCTAAGAAGGTGACAAGAGATCAAAAAGAAACAGAAGAAGGCAAGAGCACGTACAGCCTTGAGAACAAGCCCTTGGGCACTCTAATGATCTCTCTGTCTGGTTTTTTCCCCAGCTGGGTTTGCTGTGGTATTCAGCACTCCTAACATGCAGTAGAAGGACTCAGTAGCGCATTCAGGAGTGCATGTGTCTACACAGAGAAATAAGACATAGGTTTTCCATTGGCGCTGTGTCTTCTCAGCATCCTCTGGAACAACCTGCATCATTGCCACTTTCTAGTGGTGGGCATTTGGGTTGACCCCTTGATGACAGCCCATAACTGCCACAGTCATATCTGCATCTGTTTCTGGCTGAGTGCAGTACTGAAGTTCTCCAAAACCCAACATGCAGGATTTCAGCCAAGATATAGTCATGGGGAAACAGGAAAGGAAAACAGAAAGAACAAGAAGAAGCTTATTGCCAAACTCATCCATGCTGGCAGACTGTACAGTTGACTTGATAATGGTATTTTTAATCTATATTAGGAAATAATTCTCTCCCATATCCCCAGAATTGCTCTGGGTAATTGGATTACTGCAGATGGGGTGCACAGGCAAGGGGCAGGTCACCTGTTTAAAACGTGCGTGCACAGAAGGAGGAGCAAAGGAGGGTGGGTGCTACCTGCAGTGCTCTCTGGCATCTGACGGCTCAAAGCTGCCACCTTTCTGCCACCTGAAAACACCACCCAGCATACAGGGAAGTGGGAAGACAGGGATTGAAGAGTTAAGCAGGACATGGGCTGGATGCTGGTGGTGGAGCAGAACCAATGAGCAGCAACTCGAGTTAGCCTGTCTGTACTTTGTTTTCTCCTTTGAAGAGTACAGCCCATGCTGCCCACGGTGGGAAGGACAGGATGAGGGGCAGTAGTTTTTTCTGGCAGTCCTGGAAACAAAATTGATGCACTGGTCTGACTTGCTGCTTGCTATCTCCTGCACCTCCTCCAAGATCAGTGTCTTCCTTCTGGCACTGCATAGTGTCTGGGAAGAGAAGAGTCAAACAGCTTCTGCTCCTTTGTTTCAGGGCACTGGAGGTGCCTAGGACACCACATACTCAATCACTGTCCAGTCCCAAAATTAGACAGGTGTCCATCACAATCGGGAAATCTCAGCTGCTTCAGCTGCTGGAATGGGAGTGTGGGCACAGACTTGGTCTTATTTGAGTCCTTGTACTGGGCCAGGCAGAAAGCTGCTCCCTGACACATGGTGGAATGGCAGAGATGGAGGCCCGGCTCCCAGAGCCGGGTTCCAGGAGCCACACAGAGGAAACTCTTCCAGAGTTTCTTGGATGGGCAGCTCACCTGAGTTCTCCCTTTTCCTCATCCCTTCACAAAAGGAACAGATTTTTTGGCTGAAATTTTTTAGATTTTCTCAGCCTGAGGCAATCACCTTGTGTGCAGAATTTTGGTCCCAACAGTTGAAAACTGGCAAAGTCAAAAGAAAGAGAAACTGTGATGGTTTTGTGGAAAGTGTTAGGCAATGTTACTACTCCACCATAGTTCCAGCTGTGTCTCTCTCTGGTTTGGGATGCAAACCCACAGGTCAGCCCAGTGTTTAGCTGTGTTTCTAAACAGCTGCAGAGATTACTGATACAAAGTTGTCCGTTTTGCCCTAGGACGGAATCTACAAGGAGATATGCAATTACAGAGATCTTATCTGGCTTACCCACTGGCAATGTTTTTTGTCTCATTAAGACTTCTTAATGTAAACTCCAGGCTTTCTGTTCCCTGTGCCATTGTTCTACCCATTGAACTCATTGGCAAAAGACAGATGTGTTTTACTTCATCTGGATTTTCCCAGCAGGCTTAAACACAGCTCAGCTGGCTCCTACGCAGCAGCAATGGATCCTCAGGTGAGAGAAATGCCCACGTCCCCAGCATGGGCACTCATGGGCCAGCATGGACATCTTCAGGTGTGCAACCTGAGGATGTCACTGGGAAGGGTTTGTGGAGGGGGACACAGCCTGGGAGGACAAGAGGCCAGGTCTCTCTCTGCAGCTGATGTGCCAAGTCTCGGCTGGGCCAGAATTTAAGCCTTTTGTATCCTATCCTCAAGCACCCAAAATGCCAAGTGCTTGGGCTTCTCAGCTGATCTGGGACCTCTCTGCTGGATGCAGCAGTGCAAGTCCTTGTTGGATGCAAGCGGGTACCAGTTCTGCAGCAGTCACAAAGATTTAGGTCAAATACAAGCCTTGACTGATTTTATTGACATACACTGGAGAGTGAAGCAGTTGCTGCTAAGTCAGCTTAAAAAAGTTAGAGCTAAGCTTCTGTCAGTGATCCCTGCAGCCTGCAGCAAGTTCCCAGCAGCACAGACCTTGCTGGGCTCCCTTAGCTCCACTGCACAGCAGGCAGGGGCAAGCCATGGGCTCCAGTGCCTGGCACAGACCCCAGGTTGTAGCACGCACTTTCCAACACACATCTGCCATGAAACAGCCCAGTGAAGAAACCTACTCTGCACTTTCAGTACCACTGTGGGGTACTGAGCGCTTCCCAAGCCCACAGGGACAGTGAGGGCACTCAAAACAGTGAAAGAAGAGTCCCAAAGCAGGGCTCATTTGAAAAATTAAATCAAATTGATCCATGGGGATGATGCACCCAAGAATGAATATCCGTGGGGTGTCCTTCACCAGGGACCTCTTTCTGTATTAAAGCTAGTCAGAAACAGCATGCCCCTTGCTTGCTCATGTGCTGCTGGATGTTTCACAGGCTCCAGGGAGGGAAAGTACAGCTCTGACTTATGCAAAGGAGAAAAACACATTGCTAGATCATGTGAAGCTTATAAGCCTGAGTTTGCATTCCTAAAAGGCTTCAGTTTTAGTAACCCTTTGAATTTAACTCCCTGTAGCAAAGATATACCAGCTATCACCTTGGGGTTTCATATTTGTGAAGCCCCATGATTTTGAGTTAGGTTACTGCCAGAAAAAAGGTCAAGCATCCTCTTAGCAGATGGTTTCACAAGAGAAAATGTAAACAACCTCAGCAATCCAATATGAAGTAACACTGGTGTCCAGACAGTGCTAATACTTCATCCCCTATGTGAAAAGTAGTGGGTTGGTATTATTTGTAAAGGAAGTCAAATGAGCTGATACAAATTAAGGCTTTTTAAAGAAACAGAAAGCCTACCACCGTATCGACACTTCTAGTCTAGACTCTAGACTAAGACCCATCTTTTAACCATTTAGGATTCTGGCAATAACTACCAGGAGAATTTTAAGTTGGTATGTAAACATTTGAACAAGTGTCAGCAATTCTAATACAGTGAAATAATGCTCTTGTGACCAAGAACACATAGATATTAAAACCAACCCCTTCTGTTCCACTGACTTCTCATTGCAGATAGGACTAGAGAATTTCTTTACATCATATATATATTCTGAACCTCAGGTAAGGTCACAGATTGTGTCTGCTCACCTGTTAGAAAGAAACCTTCATTTGGGGAAGAGAGACCTATGTTGGCACACAGAAGAGGGAGATAAGCTTCCCAAAACCTTTGTGTGACCCTGAATAAAATACACTTACTTTCTCTTCCTTCTGGCCAGGTTGTCTTTAACATGCAGGGAATGGCCTGGCCACTGTACAGCAGTCAGCATGGTCCAGTTCTGATGCAGTCATTCAATATTAAATCAAATAGTTACAAAATAGTTGTTAAATCAATTATTTAGATCAAAAAACTATCCTGAAATATTGTGAGCATCTTCACCTCAGTTTCAGAGGAAGTGAGAGCTCAGTACCCTGTACTGTTACATCCTGGAAGAAGGAAACCCTCTCATGGATAACATCTGGTCTCATAAAAATGCCACCCAACACTGTGATTGTCACCTCTGCTTGCCATCTGGCACACAACACAAGTGGCTTTGCAGAGATATGTAAGAACAAGAAAAAGCAGCTAAAGCCCGTGGCCAGGCTGCAGCGAGAGCCCGTTGTGGCAGGGTCTGCTGTGGGACACACCCAGTCTTCCCAAAGCATGCCGAGCACTGTGCTCCATGGCAGAGGCATTCATTAGCCACATACAGGAAATCCCAGATCTGCCCACTGGGTTGACTGGGTTGTATCTAACGTGCCTATCTCACACACAAGTGGTTGAGTGGCAGCATAATGGCCTGTGATGAGGGCGTCCCACCAGCCATTCACCCAGCGGGAAACCCCAGCACGCCCTTCCCTGCAGCATCCTTCACCCCTGCAGACTGCAGGAAATGCACCAACAACCTCAGACTGGCGGTTTTCTGGGCAAAGATTTGCTTGGGGATGTACAGATTTTTCTTGCCAATAAATATTTTGGCATTTCCGGCTCTGGCAGTGACTTCAATATTATCTAAAAATTAATTTCATACCTCTTCTAATTACTCTTGGCAAATTAAAAGTCAGTATTTAATACTGTTTAGCTCAAGGCTGGCTGCCCCAGGCAGCTGCAGACACAGGTAACCATGGTGGTTGTGGTGCAAAACAATCTAGAGAACTTCTGTGAGCAACATTTCCATGAGGGATGAGTGGGTGCAGAAGTCGTCAGTTCATTTCAGCAAACAAAACATCTTCCCCACCAAACAAAAAAATCCTGTCCGCAGATATGTGCCTTCAGCAGCCTGAACTTTCTGCACCTTCCTCTCACTCAGATTTATCACCAGAAATGTATCTAAACCACAGCTTTGGCTCTGACAAGCCCAAAGCCTTTCCTTCATTCCTTATTTTTTGAGGTAAGGGTACAGTGCTTGACATCTGCAGCCGTGCTGGAGTTTTGTACCCGGGCCTCATCGCTGCCATGTTGTATGTGCCACCACAGGGTCCCAGCCAGACCTCTGTGCCTGCCCCTGGACCCTCCACTCCAGCAGCAGCAGATTTTATTTGCGCTCACTCATAACTTCAGGAAGCAGTTTCAAAGCTGGCACCCAAGACATCTCACGAACCCTCCCACTGTAAGTGAAGAGCAGGTTTGGGAGCACTTGATGAAATTGAATAGCCCCAAGTCTGTGGGATCTGATGACATGCATCCCGGGGTCCTGAGGCAACTGGCTGATGTAGTTGCCAAGCCTCTCTCCATCACCTTCAAAAAGTCATGGTGATCAGACAAAGTCACTGGTGACTGGGAAAAAAGGGGAAACATCACTGGCATTTTTAAAAAGTGGAGAAAGGCAGATAGGAGGAACTGGAGCCCGATGAGCCTCACCTCTGTGCCTGGCAAGATCACGGAGCAGATCCTCCTAGAAGATATGCTGAGGCATATAAAAGACATGGGTTAGGGTTAGGTGAACTGAGGCAGCAGCACAGCTTTACTAAGGGCAAATCATGACCAATCTGGTGGCCTTCCATGATGGAGTGATGGCAACAGTCAACAAAGGAAGATGACATATGTCATCTATCTACACTCTGTAAGGCCTTTGATATGGTCCCACATGGCATCTTTATTTTCAAATCGAATAGACATGAATTTGACTGATAGATTATTCATGGATAAGGAATTGGATGGATGGATGGATGGATGGATGGATGGATGGATGGATGGATGGATGGAGCCAGAGTGTTTTGGTCAATGACTCTATGTCTAGGTGGAGGCCAGTGACAAGTGGTGTCCCTCAGGGCTCTGTCTTGGGACCAGTGCTCTTCAGTATCTTCATCAATGAATCCAGAGGAGAGCCACAAAGATGCTCAGAGGACTGGAGCACCTCTCCTATGAAGACAGGCTGGGGAAGCTGGGCTTGTTCAGATTGGCAAAGAGAAGGCTCTGGGAAGACTTTACTGCAGCTTTCCAGTACTTAAAGTGGCTTATAAAAAAAGAGGGAGAGGGGCTTCTTATATGGGCAGATAGAGGCACAACAAGGAACAATGGTTTTAAACTAAGAGAAGGCAGGTTTACATTAGGTATTAGGAAGTAATTCTTTACTGTGCAAGGGATAAGGGAACAGGTTGCCCAGAGAAGTTGTGGATGCCCCATCCCTGGAAGTGTTCAAGCCCAGGTTGGATGGGCCCTGAGCAAATGGGCTAGTGGAAGGTATCCCTGCCCATGGCAGAAGGGCTGCAACTGAGTTATCTTTAAGGTCTCTTTCAACCCAAACCATTCTGTGATCCTGTGATTCTGTGATTTTATAATGAGGACTGCTGAGACTCATGTCCATAACTTAATGTTGTTCACAGGCTTTTAGAAAGTAGTTGGCCATATGGAATCTCAAGCCACATGTAAGGAACTGCAAGCACTCTTGTTCTGGGAAGTTATAGGTTTGTATTCTCTATTGCTCTCACTCCTCCTTTCCCTTTGCTGCCCATTATCATGAATCCAGTGCACCTTTGTGCAATAGCATCCTTCATAAGAGAAGTCAAAATGTGTGGCAGAACATTTAAACACAGCTGCATTGATTAAATTATGTTTTTCTGTCACCACACTTCAGTCAAACTGAGGGAAACTGGGCATTAGACAAACCCTTTGATTTCAAATGTTATTTGAAGGATGGTTTTTTTGAACCATAAAGAATTTTATTAAGTTGTGCTATTCCTATGAAAGCATTATAATTCAGTGCACATCACTCAGCTAAAAAAATAATACTGCATCTCTATGGCAACCTTCAATGAACAACATATTGACCATCTCCAAAGACACAGGGAATTGCATTATTCCTGTATCATAGTGGTTTCTACTTAGAGCATGCCTTGTGCTTATACAGCTTTAGGATTAAAAAAAAATAAAACTAAGAACTGTGAATCATCAAGCTTCCAGCAAAATGTTTGATGCAAGAAGCATTCATTTTCCTTCCTGTAGCTCCTGCTTTGCACAGGAGTGTAACTTCCTTCATGCTGCCAACATTTCTTTACACAATTCCCAGGGAAAATACAGTCAACAACACTATGTGCAGTCTTGATGAAAGCATGAAAATAAGGCCAACTGCTTCTCTGCCCCTTTCATGTCTGATCATTTACACTGTTCACGTCTCCTCAGCTGTTACAACACTGCACCATCGCATCAGATGTTCCTTTATTCCTCAGAGCTTAGCCCAGTGAAAGGGAGAAAGAATGCATTTAAAAAAATGAGATGGGTCCGGTACAAACTAGAAAAAAACACAGAGGACATTGTAAAGGAAAAAGGTTGCAGAGCATAAGCAGAGCACAAAGATGAGTTGTGGGGAAGCGTGGCTGCTCTGCTGGACAAGGGCAGCATGCAGAAAGAAGAGCAGGCAGAGCGCAACACGCTGGGAAAGGCAGACACTGATAACACAGCAGTGAAAACCCATCTCCAAAGTCCTCTAAACGCTTTTCAGAAGGTTCACAGCAGGCTTGCAGTGGAGAGATGCTCACTGATTCACTCATTATAATGTCTTTCAACAGTATTGGGACTCTTTGGCCCGACATGATCACACTGTACTCACTTTGTGTGGTGTTGTAGTCGGTTTTTGTTCCATGTATGTTTGGTTTGTTCCTGTTATCCTCTCCCCTCTGTGTTTGGTTCAACCCAGTTTTGATGGACATTTAATCTCCACCCCTGTTGGTCAGCCATCCCTCTCTCCCTCATGTCTTTCTCCCTGAACCCCACCTATGTAGCCAGAAAGTTCTTTGTGGTTCTGCCCCTCATTGGCTGGTTTATGTATAACCCCACCTCCCTGCTCTATGATTGGTTGTCATGCATGTCTGTTTTTCCTTGAACCCACCTAAGCCCTGTTTTCATTGGATTTTGTACCCTGCTCCTCCCTGTTCGCTAGCCCTATTTAACCCTGTGTTTTCCTAGTTCTATAGGCTGTTTGGCTTCTCACCCCCTCGGTGTAGGACCATTCAGCCAGGCTCCATACCCTCAGCCCCTCCTTCCAATAAATTTGGTCGGATTAACTGAGGATAACTCGTTATTTCCTCCACCCACAGCCGCTATCCACTCTCTCCTTGCCTGGCTTTGGTAAGCTTGCCACTGCCTTGGGGGTCCACTCGGAGGAGTGCCACCCGAACGGACCCAAAGAGAGGCAACCTCGGAAGTCGTGGCCACTGGCTACCAAGAGGCAGCCCGGAGGAGCTGCGACAGTGTGGTTGTGAAATTGTAGCCTTGTTAAAGGCAGCACAGTTTTCTCCAGCTCCTTGCACATGCACCTCAATAAAGCTTCAAGCTTTAGGGGATAAGTCCCTGCCGAGTAATGAAAGCTAGAAAAACTCCTTCTTGTTGAACGGATTATTCAATTTCTGACTATTTCACGGTTTTTCTCATTTCTTGGAAGCTTATCAACCCAGGAGAAGTGGTGCTGGAATAGAAAGACTGCAATATGTGTGTATAGCACGTTCCCTCCCCTTTCCTATCATTTCTACATAGGAAAATTCAGAGGTTCTGGCCACATTTAAAATGTTATACTGCAGAATGCTCCCCAGCAAAAATAAGAGGCAAAGAGCAGCAAATGATACTTTAAAAAAAAAACACTTGGCAATGCTGAAAAGTACTAACATGCAGTACAATTAAGTGCCTTCAAATCCATATCCATGCTACAGTGCTTGTTGCTGCATCCAGCCAGCAGAGCACAGAAGGAGCTGCTGGGTCTGGTAGCAGCAGCAGGCAGAGCCACGGGCAGCTCAGCCCTGCCAGCACCGGCACTGCCAGACACCTGGGAAAAGCTCTGTATTAAAATTCAGGAAAACTTCTGCTCTGTATCGGTTTGATTTGATAGTTGATTTCACTCCTTTGTGCTCACCCAGCACTCAGTGGCTGAGTTTCGTATTCGATGTTCTCAGAGAGCAGATGACCTACTTTTCTTGTATTATTATTCCTGGTTTCAGCAGCCTGCCTCCCCGGGAGTAGAGGAGGAGTGCTGGTGGTGTGTTTGTGGAGGATATACAGCTGGGACTTTCTTGGTGAGTGATTTGAAGAGAAAAGGGGTAGAGCTTTTAGTATGGTTTCATGGGAGGTGAAAATGTATTCAGCCTGCAACACCGCACCCTGCAATGGGGAAGTCTGTTTACAGAAGGGTTTGAAACAAAAATGAGCAAGGTCTGCAGTAGGTAAACTTCCTGGCAGAGATGAGGTGGAGGAAAATGTGTGAAGGGTGGGCAGACTGGAGTGAGGGGCAGCAAGTGGGGAGGGGTGTTTTACCATGGGTGTCCAGGAGGAAGATGGATATGTTGGGCCAATGCTTCCAGAGCCTCTTCCAGAGCTCCTGGTTGTTTACAGGGAGTGGGGTGTTCAGAGAGAGGCTGGTTTTGGAGAAAGGACATAAGGAAGGATGATGGCAAGTGTGTTAAGTGAAAGGGGGAAAGGATGGGCTGAGAAAGAAAGAGACAATATGCCTGAAAATTAGATTTTTGCCAGTGTAGGAAGGTGAGTGGTTCAAATTCGCCTCCTATGCAAATGAGCAGTCCTTGCTGATTTGGGGTAAACATGACTCTTAACAGGACCTGTGCTTGCAGGCCTTTTGTAGCTGAGACCTTTTTGCATGACAGCAAGGCTTCATCCCTCCTGATGAAAGATGCAGTCAAAATCGTCTTGTAGGATCCAGAAACCCAAAGCAAGGAACTGCCTCCAAAACACAGAGCACACACAGGCAGGTGAGAAATGTCTTAGGTAAGGGCAGGATTTTTGCAGTCAGAGAGCAGCATCAGGAGGTCAGGCACGGGAAGGAGAAGACTTGGGAACATATCTCAGACAGACAACAAAGTAAAGATCTTTAGGAGGAAGAGCTGTCTGGGATAGGAGTGGGACCTGGGAGCAGGAGCAATAAAACTGACCCCTGTTTCAGCCTCTATTCCTACTTCATTTGGGGAAAAACAAACCATGTGTATGTTCTTTGTAAGTAAACATTTGCATCAAATGCTTAAATCCATCATTTTAGTTGCCTGATGGAGCAGAGCCCAAATAAAAGCCAACTTTAACGGCCAAAGCAAACAATAAATTATTGTTCTTCTTAGTGCATCTGCACAGCCTTTCCCACAGCTCTCTGGGAAGTCTAGGGAAAAGCTTTTACTGCTGCTGTAACTGAAGAAAGGTGCTTGCAACCAGCCCCAGATTCAGCCAGGTATAAAAGTCAGCTCTTTGCCCCAGCTCAGGAAAAGCTCATGACCTGCAGGGAGCTGTGTATTCCCTGATGGCCATCAGTTCCTTTCCTGCATTTTCAATATTTGCACATTGAAATGCATTGACATTCATGCGATTTGATGAAAATAATTCCATTTAATACAGCATCTGAAGGTAAGGATCACTTCTCTGTAAAGATCTAGTTTGACACTCCAGCTTACCTTTTCCAGTACAGTTAGAGAAAGTGTCTGAAAAATTATATAAGCAATTGCAATTGAAAGATCCTTAGTCTAATACTTTCTTCCAGTGCTGGTCTCTTAGGGCACAGGTAGGTTGATAGGCCCTGAAAGAAGACAGTACTTATATATGTTTTATCTCAAACATTTTACGTACAACTTGTTGAGCAATATGACAGCTGATGACAGCTATTAGAAAAACACAAAGTAGTGATGCCCACAGTAATGGCAAAACCTTGTCTGAATGTTTTCCTTCTCTTAGAAATGGCTTTTCTAGGTCTCAAAGCAAGAAAGCAATTACATTATTGTTGGAGAGCAGGGAGAGAGAGAATGCTTGGAGCAAGACAAAGGTTAAATGGCCATTTGTTCCCATGTCATCCACCGAGCAGGTGGAAAACCCAAAATACCCACTGAAGCAGAAAAGCAAGAGATGTCTTTTGTCTCTACTTTATTGCTTAAATATTTTCATGCTAATGAACCCCAGATGACAAGCAGTGCAGATAATTCATGAGTGAATTGATTGCTTGTGACCCTTCAACACCAGGGAGGCATCAGCACTGCTTTCTGGAAAGCTCACCATAAGTTGCACTCTCCAGAGACCAATAAACGCTTTGGCAAAATTTAAGATAAGAAGACATTTCACATAATTAACAGGCAGAGAAAATGTCACCAGCTTCTCACCTACCCAGAAACTTGTCACAAACAGTCAGTTTCATGTCTTGATTTACTGAAGAGGGGTCCAAACAATGTATTTAGGAATTCTGTATTTCTGCCCCCCACAGGAAAACTAGTCATTAAGAAACCAGAGAAGAGCATCTTTAGCTAACCACAATTGCAGAGGAGCCATTGATTTAGGTTCTGCACAGGAGCAACTGTGGCTGCTTGCTGTTTATCATCCTGCAAGGAACTGATGTCTGTTGCCAGGAGCTACAAAAAAGGCCAATGAGAATTAATTTGACATCAAAAGAAGAAGAGCAAAGCCATATAAGCCTTCATCAAAGGAGTAAAGTAGACTTGTAATTGGTGCTCAGAGTGAGTTAGGTTTCTGCTCACTCACCACAACACTGCAGTGAATGGATCTGCTCCTGTGCCCAGCCCTGGAGTGACCAGCACTGGGGGTTCCTACCTACCCCCCTTCTCATTCCCTTATTTCTCCCCAAACAGAAGCAATACAACCCTTGTGGTGCCTACACTGCTATTCGTGGCTCGACTTCCTTGAGCTTCCTCATCAGTGGGAATAATTAGTGTGAACACTAAAAGCCCCTCGGTGGGAATAAAGGGACAATCCCAAATCTCCTAGCACAGAGCAGAAGCTCATTATCTTGCATGAATTCTCCATAAATTGTGGAAGCATATTCAGCATATGGCTTTGTTCTGCTTTTCTGCCCAAACAGAGAGCAAAAAACATGTATTTTTGTTGATAATTTTCTCATATAAATATGATTGGAAGTAAGAACATTTTATTAATGGACTATGTATTCTGCATCTGTGTTTCATGCGTTAAAGAGAACATTCAGTCCTTTCAGTGTAATTGTTTTATTTACACCAGTTTAATCAGAAAATAAATGGCTGCAATAATCTTCTTCTGAGTAAAGAATTATGCGGTTCACACCAGGAGGGTAATCAGCAATGAAAAAAGTTATATTTTCCTGACAAAGCTGGGAATTCATGAATGCTCCCATGACGGGCAAGAAAACAAACATTGAAATTACCTTAAGTCACTTCACATGACAAAATAACAATATTTTATTCATCTTTCCCTTTGTCTTTTCGCTTTAAACAAGTGCAGGCCAGATGATTAACTTGCATTCAAAAGCCTGGCCTCAGAAATAGAAGAGTCTTCACTCCAACTAAGCCCGGCACCGAGAGATCTCAGGGATGCACATCAGTTCTCTTGTAGGGTTTGAAGCAGAAAAATTGCTGCTCAGTGAGAGGGAATCTGAATGTCAGTTGTCTTGTCACTTGATAGATTTGCTAAAAGAAGGATTTGATTAGATAACACATAATAACAGTTTGTCTAATTAACATGCTCAGGAGGAAGCAAGCATGGCCAGAGCAGCACTGAGAGATGCCCGATCCCCATAGCTGTGGTGACTTGTTCTCAACCCAGCCCCTCATTTCCCTACTGCCCATGGAGCACCTACCCCACAACTCCCTGGCTTTTCAAATTACCTTCCAAAACAGCCACTTACTGGGTGTTGATGTCTAATGCTGCAAACCCTTCCTGTGACTTGGAATGGCAGCCAAGAGTTTCCTGGGATGCACCAAAGGAACTCCAGGCTGGGCAAGAGAAAGAATTCCAGAAGCAGAGCTCTGGGGATAGCTCCATGATCATATTTGACTTAATATAAAGACATGAGGAGTATTCTCTTCAGGGCATTTTCTTTTTTTCTAGAAATGATGTCATCTACCTAGGAAAGACCTGTGCAGCGAGGCATTGATTAACTAAAATAGCCCACTCAGTCATGTTTAATATTGTGGCCACCCAATAAGAGACTCCTTTTGTTGAAGGCCAGGATGTGGTTCTGCAAGAATGAAGGAGAAGGTCAGAAACCTGCAGCTGCCCATGGGAATAGTGGAAACAGCAAAAAAAGGGACACTGTGACTTCCTGTGGCACTTGTGTTGAACATCCTGCACTGCAAGAGGAAAATTCCTCAAAAGCAGCAACTGTCCACTGCCACTGCTGAGGTTCCACCATGAGGTGAGCATTGTCCCACAGGTGGGAAGATGCAATGGCTAGGTCAGCACAGAGGCACAACCACAGTGCAGGCACGTACATGATCCCTGAGCCCCAGCATTTTCCAGTGCCTTTCTCAAGGAAGTCTGATTGCTGTACTTTACTTTCAGCTTTCAGATAACAGCTTCTAACAAGAAGCCAGAGAAATCAATATAAGTTGCTCAGTGGTACCTCTGGAGGAGCTGTAAAACTAATTCAGCAATATTATAACCTTGAAAATCCACCTTATCTGAAGTGGGATGGGTTATATCCAACACTTTAATGACTTTGGACATTTCCTTAGCACAGCAGAGAGCAGTACTTCAGAACAGAGCTAGCTCAGGGGTGCATATACTGCCAGTGCCTCACAGCTATAAAAAGGTTTCCATCTGCTTTGTTAAAATAAGGTTGTTTACTCAAAATGGCTTTGAAACAGAGATGAGGAGTAGTACAAATTGCTCTGGAAAGGAGCACTGCTATTTATGATAAATCTGGATGGAAATAAAGGTGATGACAAATGCTAGTGATTACACTGGAACCATGTGGACAGGTGGAATTGTGATGGTTTTGATGTCCCTGCAAAGAGCAGTTTTCAGGCCAGAATTTGCTTTGCATCCACAAACCTTGAAATAGCTTTATGACTTTTTAAATTATTATTATTATTATTCAATGGTAGGATATTGAAATCATGGCCCAGACAAGACCTGGAAGGGAGGCCAAGAGTGGCTGTGGGAACTAAGGCTGTATGGACACTTTTTGTGTCAGAGCAGCTAAAGAACAATGGGGAGCTGAGAGGTCCCACCAATGCGAACTGCTGCCCCTAATTGATCAGTCAGCATTTTCAAAGCTGTCTTTTCAGTAAAAGTGGGTGAACATTGATTTTTTTAAGATGACAAATATCCCAAATCAGAGAGGCTTTGCAAGGCTTGAAACCTGTCCCTTGCACTAGGCCTGGCTGAAGGGCTTGGTTGGGTCAACAAATGGAAGGTGACTCACATGGTCCAGGCAGTGAAAACACACAGTATCAAAGCTAATGAGCTTGTGTGTGCGGCTGTGCAGAAGCCCTGCTCCCCACTGCCCGTGGCTGAGCATGGAAAACAAGGTGCTAATAGCTAAAGATTGGGCTGCACTCGCTGAACCTCTCAGAAGCATCTCTGTATCAGGACCCATCTGCATGAGATATGTAGGACCTTACAGGGTTTTCATATCGATACATCCAGATATCAAAATGTGTTTTAAAAATGGAACCATTGCCACACTGTAATTAATATCCTTATTAGTGAAATGGCACAGGAACAACTGCTGATGAAATTGCAGTGGCCCTGCACAGCTCTCTCACAGGAGGTGCCACTGCACTCTGTATTATGAGGTGCAAGGTCCACAAATTTACAAAACCAGCATCCTGCCCTTAGGAGCACTTAACAAAAGGCTTTAAAGAAGAATCCAGGAAAGCATTTGATATAAAAAAGCTCAAAAAATGTTCTGAAGTGTCTTTGCTGTTTTACTCCTACTTTTGCCATGCTGCATATTCAACTTGTTTCATGCTTAGGCAAAATAAATTAATCAGTAGGGCTGCAAGGAAAACATTTCTAATTGAAAGATAAATAGACTCCAGAGAAACCTCCTCCAGGAAAGAGCTGACAAAATAGGAAATAGCATCATAGGAGTAACACAACACTTGAGGGATAAAAATAACAGAAACATCAACAGTGTTGTAATAAAAACAAACACATCCAAACATTACGTGAATGACACAACCATTCAGAAGTCATCATTTTTTCATCTGTTTAGGAAGAACTAAGATGTAAGCACACAATGCCTGTCTGCAGGGAAGCAAACTCGATTCTAACCTAGTTTTAGCAGATGAGCATGATACATATCAAATTTCAGATCTGCAACAGTTAAATCAAGGGAAAACAGAGTTAGTGGCAGTTACAGAAAGTGAAGTATTCATTGCAAGGTTGTTTCTTTCACATTCTCTCTTTCCTGTTCTTCCCCAAAGAGGAACATACCACCTTAACTTCATTTTTTCCAGACACCAGTACTTTCATTCTTAAGCTTCAAATCCTGTCAGTGGTTTTTGCACACACCTCGTTAGTTAACAGACCTGTTCACGTAGATGAAAGATACCGTTCAATGTTTTGCTGACTTAGAATTACTATCTCCTGTCAGTGGGACGAAACACCCAGCTTCACCTCCCTCTGTGCTTTGTGTGGCAGCAGAGAAGGACATCATGGCTTTCTCAGAAGCAGGACACCTTCAGTCCTGCTGTGCTCTCTTGCACATTGCTGATGCTGTACAAGGGGAGTTGTAATTCCCCATAAGGCTCCCAGCAGCATACCCATGGGCAAGGATCCTGTAATCAAGACAGTAATCAGGGAGGGTCATCACCTCATCAAAATGTATCTTTTAAAACTGTATCTTAGGGAACATATGAAAAACATCCAATACACTGTATTTTTCACCAGTCAGCGAAAGACATGAGCTAGAATAGAGTTCTCTGCCAATTTTCAAGTTTCCAGCACCTGCTATGGAAACAGAAGGGTTGTTCATAAAACATCTGTGAGAGAAAACTCAGCTTGGAGTCAGAGACGTCTTCTTTCCTCACCAGTATTTCTGCAGCTATGGCTTTGGGATGTACTGACGCTTCAGAAAGAGCATCCGCTCTTGTGACAGGAGGAAATGTGCAAATAAAATAAAAAATAACGAAAAAAGAGATTGGATGAGGAAATGAGAGTGACCTATTAGACTAATGACTGTTTACAGCATCTATATCTTAGAAAGGCTGACAGAGTACTCAGCAGAGTACTCAGCAGGGTTTGCCAGTGGGCACAGCTTGAAAGTAATGCAGGATGTAGTTACCCTTCCTTCTTGTCAACCACAGAGTGGTACAAAAAATGGGGATTTATTACTGCAGAAGAAAGACACTCGATTAAGCAGATAGAGAGTTAAAATTTTGTGATGTTAATGATAAAAAAGTAAATATTTTCAGTGGCAGTATCCTTCATTTCTCCTCCTCTACACAGACAGATGCCTACATCCACACACACGTTTACCTATAGAGAGAAGGCAAGAGATGCAATCACACACTGTATGGTAGAACATGCAAATATATAGAATAATTAGTGTGTAAATACATGAACTACTTGAAATTTAGAAACATAAACTGTGTGGCTGAAAGGGACCAACTTAGCAAGTCTGCTACCTTGCATTGCAGATTATATCTTGCAAAAGTCCTTGTTGCATTGTTAACAGTTTGGGCGGCTTGCTTTGATACCAACACACCTCATACACAGATGGTCTTGGGCCAGTCTTGTTCTTTCCCAAATAATTGTTGCTCACTGTGATCTCTGATCTATTTATGGACAGCATCAGTGTCCCTGGCACCTTCTGGTCTCAGTGTGACTGAGCATTTGACTTGGTTCCCTCTAACAGGTAAATGTGTGTGTGGATATATGCATCTGCCTGAGGACATGAATCCAAAATGATTGTTTATTTGCTTGGTTTTCTTGTTCCTGAGGTGGAAAACAATTTCCTCTGCTGACAGTTCAGAATTAAGGATGAGCTTTATCACTGTCACCAAGCAGTGTCTGGACTCCCATATCACACTGCAGGCTGGGATCTCTGGCCAGATTGCATCTCCCACACACCTGAGTGGAACCATGCAGATGTCAAAGGGTATCTCCCTCCAGCAGAAACTGCATATATTTTTCATAATTATAATAAAATCCTGACTAGACAGATCTTCCATCTACTTTAACAGATAAAAACAGTATTTTAAACTCTGTTAACAGCATTGCCTGGTCGCCATGTTGCAGTGCTGCTTGTGCACTGGGGAAGCAGACAGCCAAGAGTTTTGGCCACAGTTATGCCAAAACATTCACTTCTTAGACTGAAGTGATCTCCTGCCTGTTAATACATCAGTTAACTAATTAATACCCTCTCTGTTTTCTTCTCTTTTTCATATGCTGATGGTTTTGTTACCTGCTTTCATCTCTTTGTCTATAAGATGAATAAAAAGAAATAAGTCAGGAGAGACGGGAAGTTCTGCTTTGAGGAAATTACTTGAACTTGACTTTGGGGGAAAAAAACTTAGCTAGAGGAGATGCTGTGAGGAAACTTGATAGCGTTCTACCAAAGACTGATGCTTCTGGACATTACTGAAAACAACAAAAATTCCATTCTCGGGTTCTATAGGTGCTTTCACAATTCAGCTTTTGATATCAATAATGCTTCTGAAAACTAAAGCAGATGATACACAACTCCCCAGCCAGCACTGGAGTGGAAATGGCTCGTACCTGTTCCAGCCACTTACAGCACTGTGGTTTGCTGCTGGGCTGCCACCCACCGTCTCTCACTCCCACCAGGAACCTTCCCTCATTCCCTCATGGCTGGCTGCTGCATGGATGGGAAACAATATTTCTCTGTCAGCATTATCTCAGGTAGACATCCAGCCCAGACCCTGAGGTGGGTGGGAGCAAGCCTGCCCTGGAGCCTGCATCCCCTCCAAAACATGCACTAAAAGGCCACTCTTGCTGCCAGCCAAGCGAGAAGGCACTGCATGACAGACAGGAGATGCACTCTGTGGGTCAATTAAATCCTTCTGAGACTTTGTTTCCGTGCTGGGAAGAGGCACCATTTTTATCTAACAGATCTGCCTTATCCTGCTGTTTTCTCTCTGGTCTCAGCCTGACTTCCAGTGAAATCAACAATGATACGTGCTCTTAACCCCGGGAGCAGGATGATCACAGTGTTATGCAAACCATTTGGCTACACTGGCACTGTGCTGCTCAGAAGTTATTTGCAGAGACAGAAAAGGTAAGACAAATACATGGAGGGCTGCAAATATAAGTTCAGTTTATGAAAAACTACAAACACTTTTTCTGCTTGGTGCTGCACACTATAGAAAAATAGATGCCACTTCTCAGGTGTGATTATGAAAAGGTGAAAATTCAGGGTTGCAACTCTTTTCATCAGCAGGACTCCAACACTCCCTTAGGAGTGACTACACACTGTCAATTACTTTTAAAACATGAAATGTAAGAGCTTCTCTTGTCCCCATCATGAACTCCTGGGAAGAGATTTCCCCTTGCTTTCCACCTTCTGATTTACGGTGTGGTCTTGGAGAAATACTATTTTGGCCAGACAAATTTGTCATTCCTGCAGTCATTCTGCCTTTCTGCAAATCAGTTGACAAATCTTTGGATAGATGGCACTGAGGGTAAGCACCCAAGTAGCAAACCGTGGGACATGGGCATTTGTGCTGGAAACCTCTGTAGTCCTCCTGCAGCTGCAAACAGCAGAGCCAGAGTGCAGCCTTGTGCTTCATGCTCTGCCCCTCTCACTGCTCTGTGTGCTTTCATCTCCCGTTGTCCTCTTCTTCAGGAACAAGGTCAAAATCAACACAACAACCTGAGAGCTACCAGCAGAACTGAGCATGGTTTTCCCCTACCCTCACCCCTTATCCACTTTATACCCCTTCTCAAATGGCACTTGATGCTTTTTTTTTTTTCCTTTCTACTTTATTAAAAGGGTTTTTTTGTTAGAAAAGATTCTCTCTAAATAAAAATTCACTATAGGAAAAAAGGATTACATCTTTGTGTTGCTAAAGAAAATTTTTACTTGTTAGCTTTAATAATGCCAGGTATCTTCTTTCTGATTTTGCTCAATCAATAGGTACAAAAAATTTTCAGTTTGAATTAGGAACTTATTTTTACTTGCACAACAGAAGCCCAGTCCCAAACTGGTAGTAGCACTGATGTAGTGATTATGTCTTTAAAAAAGAGAGAGTAACAAAAATAATGAAATTCTACAAAAACTAAAAATCTGGGCGCATTTTCTATAACACATACTGTCAGCAGCTTAAAGCCTGGCTGAACTGATGAATTGGTTCTATTAATTTAGGTAAATTTAAGCAACAATGTTAAGAAGGACGTTATGGAATTTTGCCAGTCACAGAGATTGGTAAAAACTATATTCCCCTAAAGCCATTATTAACTGTTCTTTCTACAATTACATTTCATCCTTTGTGTGGAAAAAGGTAGCATTTTTGACATGTACAAACATAATTTTGTGTACAAGCAGGGAAATCTTTGCCTAGCAGAATAAATTACAATATTGTTTAATTGCTGTAAAAATCAAATTATATATAGCAATAATTGTATACAACAATCCAGCAATCACAGGTACAGAGCAAAGTAAAGTAGCCCGAAAACATTCAGGAGCTGCTGGTGTCACAAAATGCCATTTCACTTAGTGTGTTACAGTCTGCAGCATTAATTATTGAGCTCTGCTTGGGAAAGAATATAAATGGTCTTTTTTTGTCTACCACAAAAAATAAATAATCATTATCAAAGATAATTCATTCCCTCTCACATGGCTGCAGTGGCTGCTCATTAAAAATAGCAACCAAAATCAAACAATGGAAACCAAGAATAAATTAGAAGATGTCATGAGCCTTTCCAAAGGAGATTTAGCCAAGTCTGGAATTGCTCCTATTACATGTGCTAGGTCAAGAGCATCTAAGCTTGATGATACTTCAGTAAAGGCATCAGCAGAGGCTCTTCACTGTGACTGTGCTGGGGTTCCAGATTGGTCCCTGTCCCACGGCTGGGACAGGCAGGTGGCACAGGCAGCAGGGAGCCAGCTCTGGGGATGCCCACACAGGCAGAGGTTTGAGGGGAGGAGGAGAAAAGCCCACCCTGGGGACCTGAAGTACCACAGCTGCATTTCTGAAATACTCCAAATCACACACACTGCGTTTTAATAAAAATTACTCATTTCCTTAAACAAAAGCAAGAACAGTAATCTGCTACATCATTAACACCAACACTTTCCTCCTAACTTCAAGAGATGCATGCTGGCATAGGCTCAGACTTTTTTTCTGTTAAACTGCAAATATTTCATGTCAAAATAAAAGTTATGCAACCTCATTTTGTACCTCTGATCAGGACCAACTGCTAGACTGACTCCTGTATTACACAGGAACAAGATGTTCTGTCAAAACTATTAATACCAAATCTTTCAGGAAAAGGTGGACTATTTTGGCAGCAAATCCTCATTTCCAGTGGAGAATAGTCCAAAAGGAAGTCAAAGATCCGGCTCTGAATGCAAAACAAGGAGCACTTGTAAACAGACGTATTTCCATGCAATGGGGCATTTTTAAAGCTTTTTCTTCCTTCACTCACGTATAATCTCATAAATGGCAGTCAATTAAAAGCTTAAAACAAACAAAGTAAGTCTTTTCGAAAAATGGTCCTTATTTAACTAAAGCCAAGAGCTGGGTGTTTTTTAAGCAAAAGAGTGTTATTGTACTCTGCAGGCACCAAGGCTGCTCCTGCTTCTCCCCGGGAGCTGGACCCTCCTGCAACACACAGCTGGGGAACAGGAGCCTGCCTCTGCCCCAACAACTAACCCATGTGTGCAGCACCGTGCACAGCTGCCCACACCAGACTCTGGGCTCCAAATCAGATTTCTCATGAGCTGAGGTGGAGTGGAGATCAGGATAAGGTGATATATTGGAAAAAGGGACACTGGTGGGTGTTACACCATCACGCAGATTTTTCTGAGCAGTTTAAAACTCAACCCATGCTTTGGCCATCTAGGCTGCAGGATGAACCTAATGGGCTATTTCAGCTCTGGCACCAGTGTCCACCTCAGCTCTGCCAGGCCATTTCTCCTGGGCCGGGAGGAGGACAGTGCCCCTCTTGAAGAAAGGAGGTTCAAGCTGATGAAGTTTCCACTGCCAACACCTGTACTTGATGCCTACTTCAATGGGAGAGGGCAGTAGGGTGTTGCATTTGAACACAAGAGCAGAGCTCAGTCTGGGGCATGAACTATGAGAGAGCTTAGCCAGGTCCTTGTGCAGACAGTGCTCAGCCATGTCCCCAGTCCCCAGCAGCGGCTCATCTGTCCGTGGGTTTCTCAGCCCACAAGCACATCACAGCTGGCACAGAGGTTGCAAAATGGTGAGATATTCTAGACAGACACAAATGAAGAAAGATGATTTCTGCTGGTTTCCTTGCTCTCCAGCATCACTAAAGGATAATAAGCATAAAAGAAAATAAACACAGAGAAAATAGCTTGTTTTCTGTTTGAATTATCTGTCCATTATGAAGGTATGGCCACCCATCTGAAGGAGCCAGCAAGGCCATGTTGCAGGCAATCACTGCTCAGGCAGACACAGAAAGTGGCAGATGCTGGTGGCTGGCTTGGACAAGTTCCTAAAAACAAAATAAACACAAGGATTCTTGGTTTTGCATATTACATCATCAAGTCACCATCCAAGAAAACAACAAACAGAAGCTTTTAAGAACAAAACTGAGCAAGCTTCACATGTGTTGTGGTTTGACCCCAGATGGTAACTCAGCACCACACCACTGCTCGCTCATTCCTCCGGTGGGATAGGGAAGAGGATTGGAAGAATAAAAGTGAGAACACTCATGGATTGAGATAAAGACAGTTTAACAGGGAAAGCAAAAGCCACATGCACAACCAAAACAAAACAAGGCCTTCATTCACAAGTGATTTCCATGGACAGGCAGGTATTCAGC
>WEKY01003599.1:0-37843 GCA_013390045.1 Picathartes gymnocephalus | reverse complement strand
CCATGAGGATGAGTAAGGGTGTAGAGCATTCTATGAGAAGAGGCTAGGAGAGCTGGGACTGTTCCACCTCAAGAACGGAAGTTGCAAGGGAATCTTATCCGGGGAGATTGGACTAGCCTATCTCCAGAGGCCCCTTCCATCCTCAATGCTTCTAAGATTCTGTGAAAAGCTTCCATACAAATACTTCTGTTGCCAAGTAGCAACAGTGAGAAAAGATTAAAACACTCTAGGGAAGGTCTAGACTATTTAAAGTAAAACTGTAAATGAAAAAAATTCAAAAAGTCTCCTTTTTGTGGCCCATATTTAACATTAGATTTAACCGTAACTGATTTTTGCAAGAAGAAAGTACTGGCTTTTATTTTACATTAAACACATTTTTCGCTGAAAACCATGTTGTTATTTACACTAGGTCTGATAAAACAGAAGGCTCCCAACTCAAATTTAGGGTAGGAAAGGATTAGTGTGAAGACAGAGTGAAATTCAGGGTGCCATTTATCATTTTTAATGATGATTATTTGGGAATAAAATACAGGTTTTATGACTCTGGCAATAAGATTCCTCTTCAGGAGAAACTTGCAGTGAATATTTGGCTACTCTTGTGTACAAAGATTTTGCTTTCTGGCAGAGAAGCACTCTTGTTCCATGGCCTTTATTAAAGTTTAAAAGAAGTGTTGACTTTTTGTTGTATTTCATGCTGTGGAGGGGAGAAACAAACTTCTCTCTGAGCTGACCTTTAGGAGATGTTGTGTTGCCTAAAGCCCTGTCATTAAACATAACAGTGAACATTAATGTTTATGATAGAATGCTAAAATAGAATCTAGACAATAGGAACCCCTCTTTACTTTTCTACTGCATCCTGCTGTCCAAAAAATATATGTATATTGTCCAGGATCACTTAGTAATTTGTATGTATGGATATATTTTATGCACATAAAAGAATAATATGAGTTATCTGTAAACATCTATAGATGTTCTAAAAATCAAAAGCATTTCTTCAGGACTGGTACTGATCAGGAACATGTACCTATGGTGTCAGTACTATCTTGCTGTTTGTTTATATCAGTTAAACTTCAGACCTTGGTTTCCCTTTTACCCTCTAAGCATTATGATCAACAGAACAGGGTAAAATAACAATTAAAAAAAAAAAACTTTCTTCTGCCAAATATCTGCTGCCTTCATAAGATCACATCTTCTGATTTTTTCTTAATTTTTTTTTTCTGGTGCGTTTAAGACCTGAAAGCAGTGACCTTGTTGCTAAGCAACAGAGATGCTTAGGCCTCAGCCCTGGTGGTTGAGATGAAAAAAGGTCAATTAATGTGGCAGGCCTGTCCTTATCAATATGCTACTGTGGCACCAACTTTTATTTCTTTACAGTAATATATCATAATAAGTTTTGTAGGTCTTTATACTGCAGATCTCCTTTTGAAAAAAAGCATAACTAAGACTTGAGGGTATGTCTGATATAACAGAAAATGTAACCATAAAAAAAAGAAACCCAGAATAGAAATCATCTGACTGCTGACTATCCTGCTGTGCTGCCTGAGGCAGTTACACATTTCCATTGAGTTATTTTATGATCAGGCCAGTATGTTATTGAAATATTATCTCTTTAGCCTTTCTCATTCTGATAAGAAATGACAGGCTCTCAGAACACTAATACACATGGAGAACAAAATATGGAGCTGTGGAGAAAATTCAGTTGGGACAAGGAACAGAGCTCAAGTATATTCCTATTAAAACTTCCTCACCAATCTTGTGTTGGATTTTAAATAACTGTCCCTATTTTTATTCCAAAGTAAGCATCAGAAACCTCTACTCCTAGTACTAGTACTATTACTATTACTGCTGCTTCAACTACTACTATCACTACCACACAATTTTGTCAAATAATTTAGCAGTATGTTATATGGAAAGTCTCCATAATTGGGAAACATTTAAACATTTAAAGGGCAGCCAAGTGCTCATTACTGGATTTCTAAAGCATCTGGAGAACCTAAAATCCACTGGCAGTTCCTGCTGTCCTCCTCTGCCCATTGATCAGGCCCTTGGCTGAGAACATCCCTCCCCTTCAGGAAACTGTCAAAGGTGAATACCTACACAGGCTTCTACTGTGGAGGAGGCTGCTGGCAGTGGCTGTGGTCACTTAGGATCAATGGGTGACCAAGGCAGCCACCTTCCTCTCTTCCAGGGTGTCTGGTGTCTGGGTTAGTGTCAGGAGGCGTCTCCTCCTTTCCCACATGCGCAGGGTGGGATGGAAGAAGCACTGTGGATGCCCCAGGAATTTGGAAGCACCCTCTGCCCAATCAGGCACAGCCAGTAGGGTGAAGTGTGTAGCATCATGCATTAGCTGGTACTGGGATGAGCAGTACCCAGACAAAGTACCATAAGGAGGATATGATCTTCACATGATGATTTGAAAACACAAAAAATGCTTTGTCTTCATTACTGGTCATTCTTCTTGTCCAAATGATATTAGGGTCACAAGAAAACTTAGTTTTCCTTATTTTTGACAGGCGTCTGTGCTCAAATACTGCACTATCAAGAGAGATGCTCAGTGCAGTTCTTGATAGACTGGGAGTGACATTTTTTGCCTGCTTTTTACCCTTCCTTCAAACTTACCTTGTTGTGTAGGGCATGAAAAAACCAGTCTGAGCAATGTCCGATTATATTATGTATTCATTCCAGCAGTAATCAAGGATTGCATCTAGGTAATGATGGTGGTTTCCATGAGTGACCCTTTTTATGGGTAAGACAGAGTGGAATAAGCTTGGTGAGGATCTTTCTAATGTTTACTAACATCCCATTAAACTATACTATCCTGCACAAAATAGGAATTAAAAGCCAGAAAGGCATTCAGCTCTTAATCCTATACCTACTGCAGAAGACCATTTTGTTGCTGTCAGAAGAAAGAAATTAAAACTGTAACCTTTTATGTCCTATTTGCAGTCACTTTGTGATTTCAGGTACATAAATGTTACCTGTTTAATTACTGTTTATAGACAAGAATAAGACTAAAGGTCTCTCCCTGTTCTGAAAGCACGACCATCACTTCTCTTTCCCATATCTCCTATCCAAGTAAAATAACTTTCTTTCATTAAATTCCTCCTGACTTTACTTTAATGTGAGACTAAATACAGGGCCTACAGTTGTCACCCTGCTTCAGAGAGTGGGATTTCATATTCTCTCTGTTCTTATACTCCATGTACAGTAAGGTGTAAACTGACCTCCAACTAATTTGGAGAGAGGATTCTCAGCTGTTCAGCCCAGTTTCCCTGCAGTTATGATGCTCATGTATGTTTTACTTCCTTGTTTTATAGCATTAATAGAGAAGCAGATGTTGCCTTCCTCCCCGCAAATGCTATATACAGTGAATCATCTTAGCCTCTCTGTAAAATTTCAACTTAATGGAGTCCTGGCATTTGTGATGAGCTGAGGAACTTAATTTTATAGAACAACCTATTGAACAAGCTGTTCTTGGACATTCCCATCTCAACTAAATGTTAAAAGTATTAAAATTCACATTAGCACAAAAGGAAATTTTGCATGGGTAATCCTTTAATACAGTGTTTTATGGCTCTATTAGCTGCACAGCAGCTGGTGACATGATGAATTTAATCCATTAAAAAATTCAGTAAGAGGTTTAAAAGTCAGATTTTAAAAACATAATCTTGCTGCAAGGAAAGAGAACTTCTCCTCAGGGCCAGAGACATGGTGAGTTCACAGTGTGGCAGGTATACAAAATACACCTGCATGACAAGCTTTCATATGCTTATGGTTTCACAACTAGCAGAGAGCTTATGATGGTGAAAAAGAACTCAGGACCACACAGGAATTCTTAAAGGAGCATGTTTAAGTATTGCATCTGTCCAGCTTTCTCTCCATCTCTATATTTTTCTATTAAGGGATTTAACACTGTAGAGTGAAAAGGTTGCCTTTCTGCTTCTTATATATGTATTCCATACAAAGACCATAGCACAGATATTTACTTCTCTTTTGAAGATATACTACCTGCCAAAGCCTGGTAGAAAACTTACTACATGAAGAAAATTACAGATTTCTGAAAAGCGCCTTGTTTTTCTTTTTTTTCCATACAAATATAGAGGTTAACATGTTTGTATGTCACATGTGTTTTATAATTTTTTATGAATATACTGTCTTGCCAAATCTCGTTTTACCATGGTATTTAGTAGCCTTCTTGAGCAAACTCCTACCATCACAGAGACTTAATGAAAATCTGAGTGTCTATTCACTAGTTTTTTCTTAGAAGTTTCTTTGCAGGTGCAAAGAACCACATGAAAACATGATAAAACTGCTAAATTCCTACAGGCTTGTAACCTAAAAAGTTAATAAAAAATACCTAAAAATTAATTGTTATTATTTTAAGCTGCGTTATTTTTAGGACATTTTAATTATTTTTGGAGTCCTCTTCCAACACTGCTGGCAGTGTTATTATCATATATCCTTGTTCCTTGCCAGCCATCTGGAATCAGCCTTTACAAAATTAGACTGACAAAAATTAATTGTCCTTGTCTGTGCAGTTTCAATCATGATTTCCCCATACAAATATTTCACCAATATCAACATTCTTCTGGATGACTTCTTTTGCCAGGCACAAATACACCCTAGGTTCCCTTCCCAAACATTCACTTTTGCTAGGTTTCCCTGGGGAAACACTAAGTGGGCTTTAAAACAGGGTAAGAACATCTCCTCCTGTAACCTCATTAGTAATTTTTATTTATTGTACATCTGATTATGCTCTACTGCTGCAGATCATGAGACAATAAAGGACATTTTAAATACATAAGAAATTAGTTCTTTAGCCAATCTAACTACGCCAAGGAAGATGCCATAGTACTTTAGTAACATTGCTCTTTAAATCCTTTATCAATTTTAAGAAAAAGTCCAGTGGCATAAAGTGCTTTCCTTTCGTATATCCTATTTCTTCTCTGTGCATTTCGAAATGGTTGAAGTGTAGGTGAGAAAGAATTGTACAGAGACAATGTACTCAGACTGATTGAAAGCAAAACCAAGGGAAACACTTTTTTTGTTCATTGTATTTGAAACTATGTGACATAATTATATTTGATTTTCCTCTAATTGGCTTTGTGCTTCTTACTTTTCATCTGGGTGCATATAAAAGTAAGCTTCATTATGAAGTGAAGAAACTCCTGGAGAAATTGCATTTAGTAAAAAAAGCTTTACAAAACCCAAAACCTAACAGGAATGTGTGTTCTAATTTCAGCTAGCTGAAGGCATATCTACATGCTCAACCACCTGATGTGCAGTAGCTGTGGTCATACTCAAATTCATGACTTGCTGTCTAGGAACATCCAGGGATGAATTGTTAACTGCTATATGTAGATATGCAGAGATTTATCCATAGAAAGCCATTATAGTATTCAACTTCCTTTTACCTTGTTTTTGGCGGATCTCTCATCATGTACTTTCTCATCACTTGGGGATGTGTTTCACTAAATAAATCCCATGTAGAAGCTCTATTTTGTAATTGCTGCACACATCCACTTTACTAGGACAGGCACCATGACAGTGCTATTCTGGTATTTTGGGAGAACCTTTGGACATGAAGGTGTGTAGAATGCTGCATTGCAGTGTCCTACTTCCCTCCTGCTTCACGGTGTCTAAACTGGGGGATGTAGTGTGTGTGTGCATGGGGGGATTGTGGGTGTCTTAGAGTCCATGCTGGCTCTATACCTGTTTTGCATATACTTTTATGGCTATTCCTGACATTATTTCTCCATTGCCATTGACTGTCTTCTGACTTACTGTCACATCATTTGAACAGCTGCCCTCTCTGCAGTGAGTTGGGTGGGCCAGTATGGAAGAGTATCTTTACTGATCTAACCTCCAGAGTATGGAGGTTATTAGGGTGGTATATTTAATAATCACAAAACTTGTACTTGGCTGTCCTTAGCAAAATCATGAGATTTTGCAAAGGACAAAGATAATCTAAAAAAAAAAAAAAAAGAAAAAAAAGAGAGAGAGATCAAAATAGCAAGCAAAAACTGGTTTAGAAGCACACATGCTCCTAAAGATCTCTGCCATGCTTTTCCTTAAAACCTATTTCCAGATAAACTGTTGTGAATGTTACAACACTAGCTGAGAGAACACATTGTCCTTTGTCCCCTAAAGTTCTCTGGTTATCTAAAATATATCAATTTGCTTGGCTTTTTTTGTTTCTTGATTACAGTGGTGTACAATGCAATTAACATCTCCAAAAGCACAGAACAAAATTTCTTGAGATGAATGTAATTACCATTGAAGTAAAAATCTAAATTCAAACTATTCTAAATCATCAACTACAGTGCAGTTAGTAGAGAGAAATAACTTACTTGCCCATTTAGAATCATGAAACGTGTTATAACACATCCTTAACAATACCTTATACTCAAAATTAGATTTATCAGAGCAGCATTTACTGGCAAACTTGATACCTTTTTTGTTGTTACAGTGTGTATCACAGATGGCTGATTTATAGACATTCAAATAGCTGACTGTATTTCACACTTTCAGTACCAATGATTTTTAAAATAAGATTTTGATGAAGGGAGTAAAAACTGAAGAAAGATTTAGAACAGCAAGAATAATACATTCAAAGAATGATTTGCATATATATGTAATATATACATGCAGACACATACAACATAAATTATTTGCATTTTAGAACTGTGAAAACTTGATAAAACATCAATTAATAAATATCCACATCATAGCTGTGAAGTAGACATTGTTATTGCACTCACATAAATAACAGGGAAGAGCTTATCAAATGTAAAGGGAGTTCTTAATGTTTTTATTATTGAGACACACAGTTTAAAATGTTTACTGTGTAGCATAAAAGCATGTGCCTATAGGCAGTTTTACATCTTTTATTTTGTTACTGGAAACTGCCTGATAAGGAGAAGAGCATTTTAAAGACTTCTAATACCTCATATTTGATAATGTCAGTTAACTTTCTTTTAAGTTTAGACTGTACATTCTTTTTAATCTTTTATTTGAATCATGTTTGAATTGGGCAAGACAGATTTTTCTGTTTGGCGACTCCATTTTGTGTAAAAACTGCAAGAACATTGTGATATAAATTAACACTACAATTTCATCTATCATTTGTTTGTCACTTAGCCAGTTATTGAAAAACATTCATAATTTTAAGAACACATACTGTTCCTATAAAATTTAGGCAAAAAAAAGGTAATGGATTTGATTTGACAGAAGTCATTGACTGAGCAATCTCTGGGCACTGCATTAAAAGAAGAACTCTGAAAGATGAGACAAGCATGGTTATTCATACTACTTTTTGCTAGCAGCTTCTCAGGTAGACCAGGACAAACAAACAAACAAACAAAAAATGACTAAAAAAATAATACAATAAAAATCTCAAACTGTCTAGAAAAGGTAATTTTATTAGTATGTGGTCCAAGGTAGTCTAGTCTTATACAGGAAGACACCTCAGCAATGGGATGCCTTTATTATCTGCTTCTAATTTGTGATATCATTTTGATATAAAATTAATATAATCTATATTTTATAGATTACAAGTGCAAAAAATCACATATGGAAGGAGAAACAGGGCTTAAGAGTTATTTAGATGACCATATTTCTCTTAATTTCATCACCTCAGATAAGTAGTTAAGTATGTGCAGCCCTCATAATGCAATTTGAGCAGTATCTACACATTGCCTCAGATATTACTGAATTCTTTACTGCAGATGTCCAAACGTGAGTAACAGGGGCAGGAATATGGGTTATTTCAACCTTCATGACCACTTGGAAGGCAACAGGTATTTTGCCTTGTGAGTTTTGCTTGTCTTCCCTAGAACCCCCAACTTCAAAGACCACTGAGCAGCTATGAGGGGCACAGCCGGATGCTCCCTGCATTTATGAAGGACAGACTGGCAAGAATATGTTTCCATATTCTCTGTTTCCTGCTGTTTGACTTCCAGGTGAGAGAAGAGGTGGTGATCAGTGATTTGAACAGCCTTTTTGTCCATGCCCCATTACAAATAACATTACTTGGAGTCCTGCAGTCTAAGCAGGAGTGTGTGGGAGGTTGGTGTAAGTTTTGCCATCTGTAAAATTGGGATCTTAATATTTTGCAGTAACACCATTTTATAATGATGAAAAAGGCAGTTCTTGAAAGGTTTTTAAAGGGAATAAAGAGGCTATAAAAGTATTCATTGCTGTTACTAAACAAGCACTCTGAGGTGAGCAACTTCCATACACATTATGTCAAAAACATTTAGCAACAACTTATCTTTGGGAGCTGGAAGAATATAATTCATAAAAAAGGCATGGAAATACTACAGCTAACTAAGAGATACTCTAAAAAGCTGTTTTATTTTGTGAAGAACCACAAACCATCAGTGACAAAAAGGATCTTTTAAGTTGTCAAGCAAGGCCAGAAAGGTATTGCAGGGAAATAACAACCATCCTGGAAATGGTTCAAAAAAGCGAATGTGGAATCTCCCGCCTGTGAAGGGACAAACAAAGCAAGCAGTGGAAAAATGAAAGCTGACATGTGTGTCATATGTGAAGAAGACAGAGTGGATAACAAGAACTGACATGTGGGAAGATGCCTTTGTCAAAATGCCAGAAGTTCCAGAGCTGGTGACACCTTGCTGAAGGCAGATGAGGTTGGGAAAGATGAATGCACCATGCCACCTTTCAAAGGTCAAGACTTTGCAACGGCATCAATGAAACACTGCCACAGCTGCCACACAATCTAGGTAGGGAAAGAAAGCTTTCATTCCTTCCTGCAACACAAAAATTGAAGGGAAATCTAATAATTAGCCTATTACAGGATAGTCAATCATTTAACTACTGAAAATCAGGGGAGACATATTCTAATCTCATTTCACTTGAGAAATGCTGTTGCCTTTATTGGCAGAATTTGTGCCACTGATGGGAAATCTCTCATTCTGACTTCAAGAGCAGATGTTCTCTGGCGGCCTGATTCATTAAGTTAATGGGACACTTTCTCTTGAGTCCTCTGAGAATAAGATCTGTGTGCTGATAAATCTCAGTAGTTTCAGAAGTTCATCTACTCAAAGGTGATCTGAATGTCTTCCATCCAATTACTGTGCCAAAGACAATCAGTTTCATAATACGTCCAGATACTGTTCTTACAGCTGGGCCCATCTAGACAGGCAAACCTATTCCTTGCACTTTACTGTACACCTGTATCCTTGCTTATAGCTCCTGACAACCCAGAGAGAAAAAGGGCAGGATGGGGGGAAAGGGAAGAATGGAACACTCTGTTATGCCAGCACAAAGAAATGGGGTTAAGAGTTTATGAAAGATTCATAATCTGATGTCATTTTGTTTAAACTGCTACAATCATTCCTGGATTTTGAACCACAAAGTGCATAATCCCTTTCTGTGAAAATTCCATGTTTTGTTCTCTTCCATGGCATCTTTGTCCCAGACACTGGTCTGGTGCTTCCTTGTCATTCTTTCTTCACATTTTTTACCTTCCTATCCTTCATGTCCACTTGTTTTTCCTAAATAACTAGTATATGGAGTTTATTCCAAAAAGTTTCTTCTGTTTGTTAATTTTCTTCCATTATCAGGGATGCTGTCTCTTTTGTGCACTTATACTACCCATGACTGACACATTTAGACAGCTACACATCTGAGGCACCCTCTCCTGATTGCAAAAATGTCAAAGTGATCTTTGCTTTTAGTACACAATAATTCATTGTCCTTACATTTCAAACTATGACCAAGACACTATGTTTTGCTATGTCTTTCATAACGTTTAATGTACTCACGTGCTATTCAGGAAAGATCTTGCAATAAAAGCAGTAATCCCCATTTCACCAATTGAAATTCAATCAGGAAAACCTACCTGCATAGTACACCCTAGCATGGTGATTAGATTATATTATGTAATGGCAGTGTAGGGGAGAATAGGTTAGCTGAAACTGATATGTAAGCAGTCTCACTTTGTAGGAACTCAATGCAGACTTCATGGTTCCTTGTCATGCTGCTTTGGATTGCTTGTCTTTATCTGCAGCACTGGGCAGCTCTGATTTTCTTGAGAGGCACTGGAAACTAAGCAGTGCACATTGGAAACTAGCACTGCACAGAAACAAAGGGAAGGTGCTTTGCTTGTCAAATTTGGCTGTTCTGATTGCAAAGGGTTGGGGGCAAATAAGGCTGTGCAAAAGATAGGATAAAAAACCGTCATACTGCACTAGTCTGCTTCGGGACTGACTGACTGCTAATCTTTCCCATTTCAATGTATCTGATGGAGATGAGAGATGGGACAGCTAAACTAGTCTCAGTTAAATGGGTGACCCCACTGGGGTCACGTGTTTGGTCTGAGTAATTGTCTATGTGTTAACAAGACCTGCATTTAAAGGAAGAGAGAACAAAAGGGGTAAATTGCCAAAATTTATCTGCCTATACTATCCATTCTTACTAGGGACCAACTAGAGCAAATGTCCCTAATTCCATCAAGGGCATTTCTCCCATTTAATGAGCACATAGGAAAGAGAGGCATTGTTAAAGTACAAGGGTTCAGTTTGCAGCAAGCCACAAATCACATTTCATTTATCAGGCCTACAGATGACAGGATATCATCAAATCCCTGGAGAGTCATATTCATTAAAAAGAAATCTTAAGTAATTACAACAATTAATTGACTTGAAACAGTTTCGGGTGGAGAAGGTTTACATAATTCATTTGCCAGACAAAACAAGCCTTATGAAGTCAGGGCAACATATTATTTAGGAGCATCCTCCCCTTCCTGTCATCTTGAAAAGTACAGGAAAACACCAAACACCTGGAGACTACTGAAATGGGCAAACAAACAAACAAAAGACAGGAAAAGAACCTGAACTTTTATAACTTTATCAAAGGGATGATGTTTCACTGACTTACTCTGATCATTACTTAGAAACCTGAGAATAAAACATTTTCCCATTTCTCCTTGTTTATTCTAAATAGGCAGAGGATTTCTAAGGATTAATTATGTAATAATAAAATTTGGCAAATGAAAATTAGGCAAATGAATCACACAGCCTCCGTAAAATGCAAACATCTTCCATGTCTAGTTGCAAATTTATCCTGCAGTTTCCTCCTAGTTGTGAAATATGCAGACTTACTTTGCTGCTTCCTGTTGACTTATCCTGAATTTCTAGATATCGGAATGCCATTCTCATGCCTATACTATGAATAAAAAGAAATATTCCTCAGATGAAACCTATTATGCTATCCAATATTTTCTTGTGTCCCCTAACCTGTTTCCCAGTTTTACTTCTTGCTTTATATTCATTTTAAACAGAGGTTTTTCTGTTCCATGTGTGTAAGGTGTATAATACAGTATGGTATTAATCCATGAGTAGAACTTCTAGGTATTACAGGAAACAGGTATAGCACTGAGATTTCCACAGTAAATCCAACTTCTTGAGCTGAGAGAAATTCTTTAAGTGCTCAGACTGGTTTTAAACATGTTACTATTTCTACTGGTGGGCCCAATTGGTCTCCATTTCTCTGCACGTACATATCAATATCTTTGGGGAAATAAAGGAAAAGAATGGTCATGGTTCACAAAATGTATTTTGCCAGAATAACAGTCACAGAAAAGCTAACGCCAGAAATACTCTGGGATGTTTATGAAAGTGTTTAGATTCAATATGTAGATGTGCAATTCATTTATCATATAGTTTTACTTGAAGAATAAGGTAAATATTATTATAAATCGTTTCCTACATAATTAACTAAGGAAAATCCGTAACTCTACCTAAAAATAAGGAAATGCTTGATTCAAATGATTATTGATATGCAGTGTCAGTGAGCAAGTTGACAAAAATTGGTGCCAGTATTTGACAAGGCACAAAGCCACTTTTATAAAATTGACAGTTAAAGATCATTTCTCTTCATGAGTATCTGGACTCTACTATCTGCCTGCTCTGTCCTGTCACTAACAAAGATCCTTGTCTCATTTCAAAGTTCACCCTGTGATGTCTCCAGGAATGAAAAAAATTAATCCTTACTTCTGGTAATGTCATACAGTGAGAATAAATAATGGATCTCCTCTATTTTCTGGCTATGTATAATTTCAAAAGACTAATTTCAGATGTATTCTGTCTAATTTCCAGATATTCTGATTATTTTTCAAGTCATCATTGCCTTCCTTTGAAGAATTTGAGCTGCCTGCCATGGTGAAAAGGCCCACATACTTATGAGTTTTAATATGGCACGTTTTCCAAATGTACACACATATAATCCTAAAATCCCTTTTTTATATGAATTCTACCCCTCTGATAAAGTAGAAGGAATGCAAGTAATTTTGTTTTTCTTAACTAGTTAATCAGTCTATATCCATCAAAGTAAGGTAGCAAAGCATGGTTACATTTGTCTCAAATTTCTATATGCTTTGGAGGCTTAAATTGCAATTCACAAAGACTGAGTACGGCTTTGGTTTTACTGATAAAACCAAAGAAGGGTTTTCCATACAAGCACTGAATTTTCCTCTGATTCTTACCATAGCAGGCAGTGTAAAAAAAGAACAGAACATATAAAAGCACTATACATGTTATTTCATAAAAGACTGAGGGAACCAACCCATCACAAATAAGACATCATGACTGCAGCAATGATTAATGAGATGCTAAGTGCAAGTAGAAAAAAGTAATTTCTGTATAAGCACACAATCAGAACATTCTGCAAATTTTTTCAGTAGAGCACACATTTCGCATGTGCTGGAGCCTACATAGCAGAAGGGATGCATTTAAGCAGTGCAGATAATCCACACACTACATTTCAGAACATAACAAATGTAGACAACCTAACAAGAAATCCTACTAAACTGTTGATTAGGTAAGAAAGCAAAGTAAAAACCCTACCAACATGAGTAAGCTGGAGCTTGATGGCTGATTGCAGATCGTGACCAGAGCTGGGGCTGATTCCTGCCACAGTTTCCACCGAGGCAGGTCCCACTGAGAGCATCAAGTGCATCTCAGCATGGGCCATGCCCTGGCAGATCCTGAGCCTTTGCCTGCCAGAACCTACTTTAAAAAAGAAACTCTGCCCTATGCCCTTAAACTCTCTTATCTTGGGAGTCTGAATCCAGAAAGCCCTTAGAGAAGAGAAAAGGCTCAGTACTTGTGTCTCCCACTGACCCCCAGGCCTGGGGGTCCCAGTGACTCCGAGAGACACTCCTAAGATGGACCCTCACCTAAGGGGGCTGCTACATTCCTCACAGCCCCTGGGAGCCACCTCTCCCCTTGGGCACCTGCGGGGGCAGCAGTGTGGCTCAGGGAGAGGTGACTGCACCTGGGATATTTCCTCTTGCAGGTTTGTTTCCCCAAGGCAGCCTCAGCACCCATGGCACTATGCTGCCCAGCATGCCAGGCAGTGCCACCACAGTTCTGAGGGGGCTGTGATGGAGACTGAGTCCTGCCTGCACTGGTGCCAATAGCAGAGAACCACAAGACACCACAACCCTCCTGCCATAATATTTTCTGCCTTGTTAAGAAACAATTTAACAACGTGAGTTTCAGCCCCAAGACCCCAGCTAGTTTCACCCCTCAGCCTGTCCTTACTCCTCAGAGAGCCACCTGTCGCTGCTGCTGGTTCCTCTGCAGGCCTCCAGCGCTGGAATTGACAAGATTCATGGCAGCAGCCAGGATTGGGGCTGGCTTAGGTGTGGGACAGGGCTCTTCCCCACAGCCACCACTGTGCTCTGCCTCTCACAAGTAGGTATGGGGACCTGGGCAGGCTGCAGCTCTCTGATGGAGGGAGCTTCTTCCTGCCGCTGCCTCGCAGCTCCCTCCATCACAGCCACACGGGCCTGTTCTTACACATTTCCTTGTGAACCTGAGAAAAATTTGTGACTGTGGCTGTGAGGAAATAAATGGACTAACTGCCCCTTTACTAGTGTCTTAGTTTATTCAAATTTCTGGTTTGCTTTTTTTTTTTTCCCCTCTCAAATTTCTCTCCAAAGCCCATGTAGTAGAAGGATCTTTGTTAAAGAATTTTACTGATTTTTTAATATGCACTTTGCTTTGTTTTACAAAATAAGGAGGCAGTGTCCTAACTGGTGTGATCCAGCCTCTTCAGTCACACAGGTGCAGATCAAATGAAATCCCGAGCAGCAAAGGCCTTTGCTTTCTCTAATTGGTTATTGCTGGGCGATACTGCTGGTAAGTGTTCATCTACACTGTCTGTGAAAGGGATAAAATCCATTTTGTGTCTGTATAATTGTGTTCATCAGGTACTGTTTGACCTCAGGAGACAGTCCCTCCATAGCCTTCCCTACTTCTTTTTCTTCTCAATTCTTTTAAGACATTCATAAATTAAAATGAAGGAAACCAGAACAGCACTTCTTTGGAGGCTTCAGCTTTAAAACAAAACAAAAGAAAAAAAAGGTCTGGAACAGAAAATATCTTTATTTTTTTCAGAGAAAACTCAAGATCAGCAGTCATTTCAGAAGGTTTATGGAAAAACACAGCAATTCTAGACTGTGGGTTCAGAAGTAATTTAAATCCCATTGAAAGGGTGTAGGATAAATTCCTCCCTTGCTGAGGAGACAAAGAGATTTAAGAAATGTATGTAAGTAAAAGAACACAGAAAATCGAAGTAATACAAAGAGAGAAAAAGGACTGCTTGGAGTAATTCACCTTTGCCAAGTGTATAACCCTGAAAGAAGAGGCAGCTTTTCAAGTGGTGTAGATCATGGTCACTCTGCTGACCTCAGTCAAGTTGCAGTATCGGGAATATGACCCTCTTGGTTGTTCTCAAGGCACAACAATAATAACTAAAAATGTAGAAAATTACCTAGAGTTATTAACATTTTTAATATTGTGCTTCATAAATCCAAAATCCATGGAACTCAATAGGAAATTTTAATTTAATCTATGGGTTTTGGATTGCCGTGTTCAAACTAAGCATGAGTCTACAAACATGTTACAAACCTTAAAAAAATGATGTTTGCAATGGAATTGCTGACAGATCCTTAACCATAGTGGTGCTAGGGAGTCACTATAATATTGTAAATAAGGTGAATAGGCTTTTCTTATCTCATTTCACAACTGAGCAGTGTATTGCCAGATAAATCAAATCAGGGTAAACGGTTTCATCTAATAAACTGGGTCAACATATAATGTATTTTTCAGGTTTGCACTTTCATTGATTCTCATTTGATTCAAGAAGAGATATTTCAGTTTGTGTTTACAACATTTAAAAATATCTCTTTTGCCCCTTCTCTAGAGAACAAGAAAGCAAGAGACAGACTATGCAAGCTGGTAGCATCACAATAATGTCAAGTTTTCTGTTTTCTGTAAGTCCTGCTTTCCATTTTTTATGCATCTGGGAGAGAGTGGGGGTAGGGAAGGAGGGAGTTACTGTCTCATATCTGCATTTTCTCAATAATGTTTTAGTGATGTTTGCTAATGTATCATTCATTAACCATCAGCCACTATAAAAAACATAATCTATCTCACAAAGTGGACATTATTATCGCATTAAATCATTTCACAATATACCTGAACAGTTCCACATGAGGGGCCTGGCCTGACTGAGCTTAAATGCCTTGGGGGCAAACTCTTCAGTAGTAATGAGATACGAGGTCTGTCTGTGATGAATATGATATTACTCGTGTCAGTGGCTGTGGACTGCACCCAGAATATTTCTTCTTACAGGTTTTTTTTTTTCCCTATTGCAAAGGAACTCAGGCAAAGCACTATTAACCCAGTAAATGAAGCTCTAAAGATCACAGAGTGTGCCCATTAGTCGACAAGATTGTGACTAATCCAATTTTTCTTGCAGGGAGCAATTCTAATGCTTCTGTAACATCTGGGGATGGCAGGGCCTGCATTACTGATGAAGCTGGATATTTTTTCTTCTATCTTTTTCTTCATCTAAGAACAATTATTGCACTTACTTATTTCACTGCTTCTCCCCCCTCCCCCACATTTTTCCCCTCACTACTTCTGCCCTGATGACCTCTTTGAAGATGGTTAAAATAATATTCCAGGCTGACAGAAGAACCAGAAAAGGTGACTGTGAATGAGGCTAAAAATATATACCCCTTGTGTTTATTGGAGTGTGGACAGAAAATTTGCTTGTTCAATGAAGAAAAAAAAAGATTTAAGTTCCCTCAAAAGAAGAAGAAAAAGGACCTAGAACACTTTGTTATCAGTCACTACAAATGGCATGCTCTCTTATCCCAGAGTTGAAAGAGAATGTAATCTTGCTTCTACTTACTCTGGTAAAGGCACTGACCATTATTCTTTGTGTGACAGCATTAAACATCAGGAACAGTAAAATTCTGCTTTTCTGATTTATTTTCTGACAATTATGAAATTTTATTCTAATATAAAGTGCCAGTGAGGACAGGCTGTGGAAATTTTGTTAACTATAACCTCAAAAAATGTTTTACAAAAGTATATATCTATCATATTCTGATGGCTAACACCTGTATTTTACAGGTTGATTTTTCTGTGTTCAGAAGCAAATCTTACATTTGCCTGTTCAAAGATGCAAAAGATGCTAAATACCAAAAGAGTTCTGTTCTTACGGGTAGGGAACAATGCAATATGTTAGAGGAAGAATGGATTAAGGCCAGTTAACTCTAACTTCATTTGGAGAGCTGCAACATGGGGAAGAAGTTTAGGGATAGAAAATAACTCAGGGAATTCTTCACCTAACTGCTTAGATCTTTGATTGAAGGAAGTTATTGTTCTCAAAGATCAGCTGCAAGCCTGTGAGTTTTAGTAGTGGTTATATTCAGTGTTTCATGCTGAATGTCTCTTGTGTATCTCCCCTGCAAAGTTATTTTGTTGGGTTCCACACTGAAAATTAAAGTTTGTCCAACTTTTTTCAGAGCAGCTGAGCTAGAACTCTACCTTTCTCAGCATCTGCTATTCCATGTTTATTATTTTATTACAGTATCTCATACTGTGGCTGTATCTCTGTGGGAAATATTGTCTCTTCAACATATCTCAGGTAGTCCAGATTCTGAAAGCAGAAACATTTTTTTTCACAACATATTTCTTCTTCTAGCTGAAACCAGAATCCAGGGTTGTACATGAACAAGAAAGAAAGACGTAAGGTTTCAGACTATGGCTTTTCTCCTCTTTTCTGGAGTCACAGCGTGTGATGAGGACTCTGTTAACTGTCAGTCACAAATCTGCAGTGGCTCACAAGTTTGTTATGAAATATCTGAAGAATATCACCACGTGACCTGAGCAAGAATCCTTGAAGAGCTGGTGCTACTGGACATGAGGAGAGTCATAAAGGAAGTGAGAGGCTGAGACAAGAATTTGCTAATATTTGTAGCAATGTAAATATAGCATATAGAAAAGGGTAGAAAATTTGAAGGTATACTGACCACCTAGATGTCTGGGCCGTTAAATAGAAATACATGTTAATTTAGAGAAATAGAATAAATTTAGAGATGCAAAGAATCAGAGAGAAAGTCAAAGAATGTAGGAGTATTTATTATGTAGAAGAGTTGAGACAAAGGAAAGGTTCAAGGCATGAAATATCTTTGATGCTATCAGTCCAGCTGAAATACTAAAACCTGGCAATGCAGACAGTGGCTTTCATCAACAGGAAATGGAGAGAAAAGCAACACAAAAAGGAAACATCATTACTGCCTTTAGGAAGCTGTAGTTCAGTTTCACAGAGAACAATCATGTTTAATTTGAGTCACTATTTATCATTCAACAAGAAAGCAAACCACGAAGTCTGCAGTGCTTTGTTATGCAGTTAAGAAACAATGTAGTAAAAATATGCATTTTGTTACAAATCCCCCTGTCAGGGTTTAGCCTAATTAAATTACATCTATTTTGAACTCTTCTTTAATTACCTGTGTAGTCTGGAAAATCTGTTTCTCCAGTTTGAGATTACAGGGAGGTTTAAGGTAGGTCCTACTGAGATGCATACATTATGTATGCACAATACCAGTAGCTGAAGTTAGAGAGTGAAGCCCTCCAAGTCCACTCCAACCTAGCAACACAACAGGTGTTGGACCCACTGAGCCAAGATTATATAGGCAGATTAATTTTGGCATTTGTCAATGTGTCCATCTAATTCTGTTTCTCTTGGACTTTCTCCAAAGCATCCAAAAGAGAACCCACCCGGTGATGTCAGGGGACGATATGCAGAATCAGGATATTGCCATGCCACTTTCCAGAACAGATTAGCCAGGAACTGGGCCAAATGTGTCTTACATGCCTTTCCTGACAGATGCATGCATGTAGTATTGAAAAGGAGTCTGCAAGACAGGGAACACTTGTGCTTGTGACTGAAGTGATTAAGTATGCAGGTGTTTGTTGGATTAGGCCTTTAAAGCAGATCTTGCCTAACGGCCGTAACTGTTATGGATGTAACTCATGAATCAAATGGAATTAGTTGATGTATGATAATGTTACAACACGGGCAGAAGAGAGGTACTTATCTTTCTCTTTGATGCGTTAACAAACACCATAAATTTTAATGTCAACTTTAGCTATTATTATCTCAGCAATTTAATTTTATTTAAATTGTTTCATCTTTTTTTCCTTTTTTTTTGTTTGGTTATTTGTCAAAAGCCACCTTTGACTTTCTTTCAAATAGCTGAATCTGGTAAGCTGTCAGCTGGCTTGTGTGAGGCCACAGCAAAACTGCTGTTGACTTCAATGGTATCAGGTTTTCACTCATAGATTCCAGCATGGTTTGAACTGACATGCAAATCCAAATTCAGCTATAAGATGACAGAAATAGGATTTTTTCAGCCTACAGATTGCTAAACCGCCTGAAGCTTCCTACTTTCTTACATATATGTCTATAAAAATATTTTGAGAACCTTTGTTGTGCCTGGGTAATTCCAGCAGTGATAGAATCTGAGAATAGTCTTTGCAGGAAGTGTTTATTACAATATATGTAATTGAAAATCAAAGCCTTAAAAGCTGTTGTGGTGGTGTGTCATCAAAATTTGACCAATGGTACAATTCAATAATTATAAAGCGAATTTTTTCCTCTGGTGTTTATCATCATACTTAATAATTGATACTTGGTACACTTTTGCTGTATCAAAACCTATTGGGTTTTCTCTCTTAAATTCCAAGAGAACTGTTGCAACTCACTTCAGTATTGACTCCAAAGCATAATATTACATTTTGCATGTCCAAGTCTTGAAATACTTTCTTGGTAGTTAAATTGGCAGTAAAATCCAGCCACTGCAGGGTCCTGAACAGAAACTAAAGGGTCACTGCAATACTAATTATACTTAGGCATTAAACTAGTAGTTATTTAATTGTAGCAATTTTACCACTGCAGAATGTTATTTTAATGCTTCTGAAAAAGCCACAAGTATTTGGGGATAAACTGTGTCCCAGCTATTGGAGGTACAAGAGCATTCCTAAAGATGATTCTTAGGCAAACTTGGTAGCACGAAGCTGGGAATAAAAGCTGGGTAGCACTAAGGCTAAATAGCTCCATCTGCCACCACATATCTCAACTAACATTTTTCAAGTGACACTGTTAGGGCACCCATCCTAGAAAGAAAATGCTGCATAGGCAATTGGAGCTTTTCAGGCTTCTTAAAATTTGGCTGGTAACAGTGTGGCTACACTTATTGCTACAGGTAAGCGGGCATGCAGAATTGCTTTAGCCTCAGCAACATTAAGTAATCTATTTCAGAAGCTACACTTTAGAAAAAGCACAAAACTAGGATATTTCCCTCTCGACTTCAGTGGGAATGTTTTTTTTCTTCCTGTGAAGGAAATGACACACTGTATTTTGTTATCTCATATTGAAAAAGGCACTTCGCTTCTGTTAGAGGCATTGGAAGTTGGAACAGGAGCCACAGGACAGCAGGGGGAAGGGAATATTTGGAAGGGTGTTATCCAGAGTTACAGGCAAATGGCTTTTCAGCTGTTATGGCCATCAGTGTAAAGCAGCAACTCACTTGAAAATGACCATAAAGGAAGAGACAACAGGTATGTAAGAGGAAAGCGGTCAAGATTATGGGGTGTAGTTGTGCTAAACTAATGGGAGTTTCATCCCTTTGCTCAGGAATAACTACAGCTCTCCCAGTGTCGTCTTGGAAAATGATTGAGTGAAGTTTGTGCCTGATTCTGACTGGGCTAATGGGATAAGAGGCGAGCAACATATTTTTAAATTATAGTACAGTAAGCGGAAGTGGATCTGCTCATGTAGTAATGCTCTATTAATTAAGATCATCAGGAGGCATTAGGAAGGAGAAGTGGAAGAGACGGAAATGTTTAAAAAAATTATTCAAGATATTATTTATGAGGTCTATTTCGAGGACTGCAGCTAGTGTGGTACCTCTCTCAAAAATAAATGTTGGAGACTGATGCTGCATAATGGGACAATTTACAAATAGAAATGAAAGAAATGTTTATAATTTTGACCTTAGTGACTCCAGTAAGATCAGTCCTTTGCTGGTTTAATATTGTTTCACAGTTTGTGCTGTTAAATCAAAAGGTTATCTATAATACATCTGGCACTATTAATGCAAAGGATCAGGGGTATTCAACAGACATTTATTCATTATTAATATAGATAATAAAGGATCATTTATGAGGTTACAGATGAGATTTTTATCATCAAAAGCTTAAAAAGGGAAATGTATTTTTGCTCTAGGACAGAGATGAAAAGAGTCAGTAATGGGAAATATAAGAGTCAACATGAAACTGTCAAAATCATTCTCTTCCTGAAGACAGGCAGGACTTGATGGCAATGAATGAAAAACAAAATAAAATTGAATGCTTTTGCTGTAAAACTGCTTTATTGACAGGGATGGGTTTGCAGTGGCAGTGTGGTTTGCTCTGTTTTTCTCCTTCAGCTAGATAATTGTGATAATTTTTCCCTCCTCACAGAGGAGTTTTCTAATGCCTTTTAATAAGACCTAGAGTGGGAAAACATATCTGTGTCTCAAGAACTTCTGGGAGCTGTTTGAAATTGAACTTGACAAGAGTGGAAGTCACAGCTCTAAGGCCCCTTCATTGTTGGGTGCACACTCCTATATTTTGTGGCGTAGGTAGGTAAATCTGTGCCATAGGGTGGTACAATTGCAGTTAGTAGTAGAAGTATATGCACCTGTGAAACAGGAGTAATGACAAGAGAAAAATATTGAATTTTTTGCTTTCTTGTACTTGCTGGTATTACAGAGGTAGAACAACCCCCTAGTGCTACTGAGGAGGCTTATGAAGTGACAGAACTTGATTCATCTAGCCAGTGGAGATTTCTTAATATCACAGGACCCATAACATTTGTGGAGACTGCCCCCTGCATTCCCAAGTCTGCAGTTACCTAGTGAAGTATTGCCTGTATGAATGGCAAATGCCGGGATATTCAGAGT
Organism: Picathartes gymnocephalus; assembly: GCA_013390045.1. Taxonomy (NCBI): domain Eukaryota; kingdom Metazoa; phylum Chordata; class Aves; order Passeriformes; family Picathartidae; genus Picathartes; species Picathartes gymnocephalus. The sequence goes on along the minus strand of WEKY01003599.1, from coordinate 16,509 downwards.
TAAGGCTAAAACTCTTTCCTCGGTTCACCTATCAGGCTTATCTAGGGCAGTTGCTTGAATCAGCTTCTAGTGCTCTCAGAACATTCAATTATCTTGTTTCCCATATGATCTGCAATACCCAAGGGTGGATTTGGAATCTGATGAAGTTGTTTCTGATGTGAGGGTATGGACTGACCAGTCTGCTTGAGATGACCTCAAATCCTCCCTAGGAAGAGCAGTAGTAGTAAAATAGAAATAGTTGCAATGGAAAATTAATTTCATTACTTAGATACTGTCTTTACGTTGTCTAGAGTTTGGGTACAATTCTGCAAATCCTCATCTGCAATCCCTTTCCCCCTTGTTTTCTTTGGCCTTTTTCATGCCAGAAAAAAAAGAGTCCACATTCCTCTTGCTATTTGTGGGATTTTACAGAAATTGTGTAGCCTTTTCTCAGTCAAGGAGATGAATCTTGGCAGGCATTATAGAAATGAGCAAATTTGAGTTATGTGATCCAAAGTGTTTTCTTTGTTTTTTTTTAAGTTTCTGCCTTTTTTGCTCTTAATCTCATTGAAAAAAATAATCCAAGGATGTGGAAAACCAGACCTTTTGGAAACTTGATCCAATAGAGAAAACCTCACAGCATCATTGTCTGGATGTGAAAACTGGATCCACTTTCCCCTTGCTTCATACTGAATAGGGTTTGAATGTTTTAGACTTGAAACTGTGAATAACACTTGAATATAAAATAAATATTTTATAAGCAAACAAATTAAATTTCCCTGAAGGTGGAGAAATGAGAATGATCCCTATATGGGCTTGAGAACTCAGATTCTTCATCACTTGTCAGAATTTGTTGCAACATGATGTATCACAGGGGTCACTGAGAAATGGAGCAGAGCACAATGGGAATTTCCTTGTCGAACTCTCTTTCTTTTAGTTGGCATTCTAGCCTCTAACTCAAGCATGATGACACGTAAGCCATGACTAATCTAGCAGAGGCTTAAAAGTTACCTCCCCAGCTTCCATTTCAGCCTTCTATAGATATTACTGTTACCACAATGAGTTAGCAGGATTTAATTTGCATGTGTCTCATTCTGCTTTCCTGCAAAGTCCACTGAACTGAGTTACTGGTCTGAGTTACTGGCAAAGCAGCTGTAGGGTGACCACTCTTCAGGCTCTGATAGGGGATTTTTAATCCTTACACAACTTGTAAACTTTTGTAAGATTGGACTTGAATCTATGACACAGAACAAAAGGACTGTAAACAAACATTTGGCTGCAGGACATCCCTGGTATTGCAGATGAATTTAACTTTTGATTATCCATCAGTTTAGATAGGAAACAGAGCATTTTGAATAACAAGCCAATTTAGACAGTTCATGAAGTTTTATAAGTTCCTTCATCCTTTCTCACCTCATGTCTCTAACAGCAATAGATTAACATATTACAGAAAGTCGTTGTTAGTCCCAGGTGCAGCATATTCTGCCAATGAACTGCTTCTTGTCTAATTAAATAAATCACCTTAGCAACATCTGTAGTCACTCCTGGATGCTGATGGAGACCTGTGAACATGCACTAATGGCCTTTGAGCTGCAGAAGCCATGAGAGGTCATCAGAAAGACAAAGAAGCAAAGCAGCTAACAAGTTTGAGAACAATGTGGGCTAATGTTTTAGCTGGGCAGTGCCCTGTATTTCAGTCACAAAAGATTAAATTCCACATGACATGCCAATACAGATGCCAAGGTCTTTTCTGTCAAAGAAGCTTCTTAAAATTAATGAGAAGCAATCAGAAAGACTTTATATGTGTAGAAAGTGAGGAGAAAGTGATTGATACATCAGGCAAATACATACCTGCCCAAGTCATTAACATGAGGGAGGGAGAAAGGATACCATGGTTCACAGAGAAAATGCAGTTTGTAAAAATATCTCTGAAAGTATTCAGCTAATTAAAGGCCTGAAACAGGAAAGTATTACTCACATGAGTAGTCAAAAAATGGTAATCAAACCACCACTGTAAGGACAATTCATGAGTAAAGGTTTGCTGTCAAGACCTGAATGAAACAAACGCATGAAAAGCCTGCACTGATGATTAAATCCTGTGCTTGTTAAAATGTAATAATTTCAGTGACAGGGAAGAGATTTGATTAGTGTGCTTGGACAGGAAGGCATTATTATGGAGGAGTGATTTATGTTATAGAGAGGAACAAAATTTGCACATTTTTTGTACATGTTCAAACACAATCCAAGGGTATTCTTTTTCACAAAGTAAGGCCTCATGCAATTAAAATAATTCTTTGATTTTACTGAAGTGGATAGATATTTCTACTGGTTTTTAGTAGAAAAAACCTTTCTGGTTTGTAAATGTTGGATTGGTGTTTTGATTTATTTATTTTCAATATTAAACCAAGTTCAGAAGGGCTTTGCTCTCGAATAATTGAGGCTCCATGCAGATAGGTGGCATAATATGTGTCAGAGCTACTTCTTGTGGTGTAGGCTGTGAGGAATAATAGTAGCTGATAATTAAGTGTACATTTCATGAAAAAGTCAAATACAGTCCACTTAAATCACTGGGAATCTTTCTGCTGGTGCAGTGGACTTTTTTCCAAGTCAGTAGATTTACTAGGTGTTCAGAGAGTATTTTTCTCCTGCATTTAAATGAAAATTAATAAGGATTTACTCTGTTGTGGAATCACTGAGAAAAAGAAATAGAGCTTCTGTGATTGGCGTGAGAGTGCTCCCACGGCTTGGGCACCATGTCACCTTCTCAGCTAATATAATTTGCACGCTTCCATAGCCTTGCATGCAGCCGTGATGGTTAATACTAGATGGGGCTCAGGGGCTGCTTTGTTCTTGGAAACTGTCCTCCAGTTACTTCTTCCAATGAGCCAGTAACTTTTTCCCAGAGCTCTCATTCCTTGCCTGTTTACTAACAAGTATAGAACCTTTGTCTGAAGGCCTGGGAGCCTTGGGACACTACTTGGAAGTAAAAATAATGAACGTGTCCCTATAATTACCCACGAGGCTGCATCTTGAGCACTATGTCCAGTTTCAGTCTTCCCACTACAAAAAGGACATTGTCATACTAACATGAATTCAGTGATATGGTTGGAAGTGGAAACACAGGATATATCAGGGTTGGCTGAGGAGTTCACTAGGTGATTTCACTTGGAAAGAGGCAGTTTTGGGTGAGATTTTATTGCTGTCTTCTGCCATCCAAGAAAGTATAAAGATGGTTCATACTTATAGGGTGGTGGCCAGTGGGACCAAGCTGCAATAAGAAAACTTCTGTTTAGATATTGGAAAACAAATTTTCCCAATGAGAACAGTGAAATATTAGAACACATTGCCAGAGGGGCTGCACACTCTCCATCTCTGGTGATATGCCAAACTTGCCAGGCCGTATCTCTGCACACCTAGTTGGACCTGCTTTGTGCTGGGGTTAAACCATTTTACTACATAGATCCTTTCCAGTGTAAACTATTCTATGGTTCTGTGTAAGTCCTTTTAATCTCACAAGCAGAGATTTGTTACAACTGAAATACCACTTCCATATATGATCATGCATCAAAAACCCAGCATAGTTCATCTGGTGGGTTTTCACTAGACTCAAGTTTTGTTTGTGCAGAATGAAAGTTAAAACCATAGACAGGTTTGTTCACTCCATCTTCCAATGCAACAGCTATTGGGATATTAGAGGAATAGGAACAATATCAAAGCTTGAGCTTTAGACTGAGTCCAGGACTGGACAGGCTCATTGAGGAGAAATCTGGTGATGATTTCATAAACAGAAACTACCTTTGACTCCAGAAGTACCAGAGTTGCAATTTTCAGAAAACTGAAGTATACTCAAGGCTACTATTGTTTCATACTTACTTTTTTCTTATACTTTTCCTTATGCATCTACTATTTATTGCCGTCAGAAAAAAGGTATTGGATTAGATGATCTTTTGATCTGACTTAATATAGCTGTTCTTTTGGTCTTTTCTCCTTTTCTTGTATATTGAGATGATAATTTTTTTTCTTCTTCCCTGGAGCTCTTGGCTAAAGAATGCCCAAGCCCTCTGGGAGCAGTGCACGTGCACCTTGCTCATTGCATAGGGCTGCTTAATGCAGTCGGGCTCTTCAGAGACTTCAGCTGTCAAAATCTTTCCAATTCTTGACAGCAGACTTCACAGAGGGTTTATAGAGATTTGAGATTTGATCAAATTTGTGCTAAAGGCATATATCTAGTATGTTCTTCCCACTTTCCAACTTTTGCACTAGAGCATAAAATGTGGGGCATATAATCAACGAATAACTGCAAGTTTCTTTTATTAGAACCAGAAAACCACATTTTCTCTCAAAAATATTTAGTCCTTTTTGCTTTAAAACTGTTAGTGAGACACAGATTCTTGCCCTGAAAAATGATTTCACTACAACTACTTAATTAATTAATTGAAAAAAGATGATGAGCAAATGAAAAATAAGGTCTCATACTGGAAGGTATTGGACAGGTTTACTATCATATGTCACGTATACCAATACTTTGAGTTATGTTGGTTTCTAAATCATACAAGTTAGTCTGGACTTCCAGAGCTCACAGACTATAGGACAGTGCAGTTTAAAGCCCATTTAGTTTAGTTAATAAGATGCAGAACTGGAGTGAAAAAGCTACAGATTGAAAACAAAACAAAATAAGGAGAACAGGCTTACAAGCTTGTATTGTTTATGACTATCCAATGTCTTGAACCATGTTCAGGTCAGACTCATCACGTAGAGTTACAAAGAGATACTCTCATGTTAGTTCTACATAATGATTTTCTGGGGCCTGGGTTGGGGGAAGAAGAGAATTCTTCATGAACCCTCTGAAGCCGTTTTTGGGGACTACATGCTTATGAGAGAATGGACACTTTGCAGGCTACCCAGAGCCAGCAAACACAAACCAATTTTGCCATGCAGAATCTCTGGTCTGGCCGGCCAGCCCACAACCCACAGGGTCACACCCCCCCAGCCTGCTGACCAGGCACCAGGAGGTGGAGCAACAGAGGAATGATGCAGGTATAGCAGCCACACTACTTGACACGGTGTCATAGGAAACCGAGCCTTGTCACAGCTGCAGATTGTGAAATTTCTTACTGCTCACACACCCCAGCGGAGTCCTGTAGTCTAGGGTTCAGTCCCCATCTCTTTGAGAGGGATTCTGAGTTTATAGCATGTAAGAAGGCTAGTAAGAAATTTCTACTAGTCCTTCTCTTTGTAGTGCCAGCCTAGTTTTTGTTGGGAACTATTTCTTAGTGGCTATTAATGTAGTGTAGATCCCATTATGGTTACGATTTCATGTGAGGCCAGAAATGCAAGTAAACTTGTGACTACATGATGCAAGTGATATTTTCTGGGTAGTTGAGAAGAAGGTAAATAAAATATCCAGCTCTGATACCATTTATTCAAACATTTTTCACTGGGAAACATCTCTCAATGTGCAGTAACTGTGGCCTAATCTAGCCTGTTTCTTGTGAAATGCTGTTAAAACAAATGGTGGTTCAATCAGGTTCATATAGGCAAACAAGTGGTAGCACTCAGCACAGTTATAAACTGTTTATAACAGGAAAGAAAATCAGCTGTGTGGAAAAGAAAAAATTTTTTTTTCAATTTTTTTTTTAAATTCTCATAGCAGATAAAACAAGAACTTGTTTTGTAAAGTACAGTAATGCCCTACTGAGGTATATACAAAATTAATGGAAAACTAGTCATTCAGTTAGTTCAGTTCTCTTTTCCTTCTAACTCTGGATCTCAGTTTCCAATTTCAAAGGAGCTCATTTTGGTCCACAAACCAAATAGAATTTGGACATCACATTGGAATAAGCCTTTGCGACAAAGAGGTATTCAAAGCTCAGTGAAGTGAGAACTATATTAAAACTGGTATATCCAACATGTCCATGTGCATTCCTGAGATATATATCTATATATTTTTTTATTACTAATACTAATAAAGACAGGGCACGGGTGCAGCAGGCCTTAGTTTCTGTCTTTGGGGACTTTCATCTTTAATATAGTCCCTTAAAAATACATGCATTGCTACATTTTTCATTACCCTTAATTTTTTTATCAATCACGTTAATTTATACAGGGGGCACTTAATAATAGCTAATTAACACTTATGACTTTTTAAATTAAAAGACCTTTGGAGAGATTACTGCTGATTGTGAAAAGGTTTTTGTTCCTCCCATTAAAAAAAAAAGAAAGAGAGACCGAAGATCTGGCTTGGGCATATGAGGGGAACTTCTCTCTTGCTTCACTGATCACACAACAAATGAAAACAGCAAAGGCCTGTGCAAAGGCAATACTGCTATTAGCCTACACTCCTGAAAGGTGCCTTTATTTTAACTGAATATTAAGCAGCATATATATTATTCAGAGTGACCTTTAAATAGCTGAAAATTAAATTATAATTTGCTGGGGAGATATCTAAACCCATGTAGCTATTATTATAAAAAAAACCCCATGATGTCATACAGAGTCCTGAAAATATATTTTTATTATTATCAAATGAAGTGAAGAGAGAAAAAGCATTAACTTTTGACAGTTAGCAGGCTCTCATGGATTTAAATAATATTTTAAAATAACCCCCCCTGTTATTACAGTGATAAATAGACCATGTTTAATTTTTGACTGCAATCACTTTTGGATATATCAGGGAGCTGTTGAGATTCACACCACTTTCCTTCTCTGGTAATGACAGAATGATTCCTTCCTTCTAATAAACAAATGTGTTCCTCAAAATTGAGCATATGTGCTAAACACGTCCAGTGTTCTCTAAATCTCAATGATCTGGCCAGAAAACTTTGTTTTCAAGCATCAATGAGGACCTTTTTTTCCTTTTTGTGGTTGCTATTGTCATCGTTATAATAACTATTACTATAATAATAGTGATATTTTACAATTATGATAATGATGATGATAATGATGATTACATCGCACCAAAAAGTGTCTCTATTCCCTGACAGACCCCACAGAAATACTCGGCATCTGGAACATCCGTAAGATTCTACCTCAATCTAGTGATGACAGAAAGGAATCCAATCTAGAAGGACAATATTCCATCCCTGAGGTAAGCTCTGACAACTGCCCTAGCAATAGCCTCCCTTCAGCTGCCCAGGGCCTCAGGGAAGGCTGCCTAGCATGCCCAGTGCTTCCTCCCAGATTCACCCAAGGTCATGATGCTTTTACTCTTCACAGGTGAGCATATCCGGCTGCCAGTGGCAAATACTGTTTTATGAATATCTTTTCTGGATAAGATGAAAGCAGGCTCGTGCAGTGTAAACAGACCAACATCATTCCTGTTTGGGAGGTGCTCATTCCTTTTTTAGGCACATAGCAAAAGGTGCCACCTTCGTGGCCACAGCATTCTGTAGGACACATCTCACAGTAAGGCCTGTGTTTCACACAGTCTGCCTATCATGAGTTTAAATCACCTGGGATAGTTTGCTGCTGCACCTCAGACTCAATAAAATTTGAAGCCAATTGAAGAGTAAGGCTTCCCCTCCAGATCCTTCACCATCTTTTTAGCCCTCCTTTGGACCCTGTCTTAGAAGCTTTATATCTTTTTATATTGTAGCACCCAACACAGCCCCCAGCACTCGAGGTGAGGCTGCCCCAGTGCAGAGCAGAGCAGGACAAACCCCTCCCTTGCCCGGCTGGCGATGCTGTGCCTGATGCGCCCCAGGACACCCCAAGTTAGCCCTCCTGGCTGCCAGGGCACTGCTGCTCATGTTCAACTTGCCATCAGCCAGGACCCCCAGGTCCCTTTCCATGGGTCTGCTTTCCAGCCTCTCACTCCCCAGTCTGCCTGTACATCCAGGGCTGCCCCATCCCAGCTGCAGAATCTAGCACTTTTCCTTGTTGAATTTCATGCAGCTGGTGATTGCCCATCTCTCTGATTTGTCGAGGTGTCTTTGCAGGACCTCTCTGCCCTCAGGGAAGTTGGTAGCTCCTCCAATTTAGTGTTAGCTGCAAACTTAGTATTTCTTCAAGTCCTTCATCCAAGTTGTTCAATGAAGACATTGAAGAGCACAGGGCTGAGGATGGAGCCCTGCAGAACTCCACTAGGAACTGTCCTACACAAGGTGATGTCTCAGCTCTGTCACAGCTCCAAACTGGAGAAAGGAGCCAGCCAGCAGGGGTGCCAGTTCAGAACACTGCGTGCCTGTTCTCCCTTTTCAGTCAAGATTTTCTGCAGTAAAGGAGTACTGAGTCACCAAAAAAACTGTGGGAAAATTATTCTCGGGTGCCAAGACAGTCTTAGAGCTGGGGCAGCAGGAGTCAGCAGCAGTGCTATCAGAGGCAACATGTACCAGCCTAGCTGAGCGATGGGACTTGAAGTGCAGGGAGGCCAGTTGCTCACTTCTCATCTGAAGCAGGAGGCCAGCCTGTACCAGGAATCAAAGCAGTGTAGCAGAAGAAACTCCTACGAGTGGGTAGCAAGGCAGTGCAGCATGGCTCTGAAATCGCCTAACATCTCGATGAACTGGAGCAGGATTTACATATAAATGATGTCAAACAAACATATTCTCTGTAATGCTTTGCCAGTAACCACCTCAACATTATTCATTTTGATATTGTTCCACGCTGTGAAAGCATGCATGAGCTAGAAGAGTTTTACTGTGTTCCACAGGGTAGAAAAAACAATTATAAATAAAACCAAAAAGCAAATAGTCATTATTATATATTGGCAATTTGCTTGATAATGGCCCACATAGTTACAACCAACATCCCTTATGTCAGAATTTCATGCCACAAGTGCGCTCACAGTTTAAAATAGAACTGCTGTGGAATGCTTTGTTGAATTACCAACTAACTGAATAATAATAATTAAAAAGGAATTTGAAAAAACTAAGCTTCAATTTACAATGATTTGCAATTGAACACTGAAATTTTTAAACCTCTCAGACTCTTTAATCTACATTTCCAGAAGGTTCCTGATTTTTTCTCTCCTTACAAACAGACAAACATTTTTGCATCATTATCAGTAAGAGCACCAGTGATTCATACTTACTTTACTCTCTCAGAAAGCCTCAAATGCTTTGCAGATTGAAGTGTATGAAATTCTGATCCTGTATATAACAATAGGCAGTGGAAACATCATCTGTAAAGAACAGGAAGAGGGACACATGTTTAATCTCTTGATTTTGTGCTGAGAGAAAGGTTATAGCAATATTTAACACATCTTGAGACAACAAAAATGCAAGGGAAGATGGAATTCATGGCAACTGGTAGTGTGCTCTCAGAGAATGGATTTTTTCCCCATACTATCTTTATAAGTAAAGAGCAAAATCACTTTACCAGCTAATTCATCGCTCTACTTATCTGTTCAACAATTTAAAATCATTATCCATTGGTTTTTATATGACAGCAATAGACATGATGAAACCCCTGGTGGATTTCATTAAGTCTTTGGCAAGTCTTCTGTTTTTGGGATTAAATCTCTTCTTTGTCTCTTTTTGGGATGTGGGTGGACATTGAAGTTTTATAGTGAGTAGACAGTTAAGCTTCAGGGGCTTAAACTGCGTGTATGGCTCAAAGTGGAGTTTCTCAGAAGGCTTGGCTGTTTTCCCTGGAGATTTAACATCTCTTTGATCTCTACTGGAAAACTACACTCTGTGAGATCCCCTTAACCGAAGATGTCCCCAGCATTCATATGCTGCTTCTGGGACTTTGTGAACTGCCTTGTCCCCAGGAAGCACTGCTATCATGGCAGTGCATAAATCATAACTGGAACTTTGATGTAAATGGGGCTGAATCCATTAATTGCTTTAAAAGTCTTTGTGATTTGCATTGTCCCAGAGGACATGCAGTTAGAGTGATTCAAAGATCATACCATGCTTTGATGTTGCCAGGGCTGGATTCATTATTGCCTGAAATTGTAAGAACAAAGCTTTACATGGACACTGGAAATTAGCTGGGAGCCAGTGCAAGAATGGGATCCATGCTATTTCCTTCTCCAGACTTAATGAGCCTTGGAAGACCCCAGCACTTTCTTGGTACACAGGAATTTAGTTTCTTTTCTGGATTGCTGTCAGCCTGGTTTGTGACCTATTGGGATAACAGGCTGTGCATGAGTCTGCCTTATTGCACACATGAGGTAGCCTCTCTGAACACCATTTAATTGTAAATCACCTTTCAGCTCTGTGCTTAGTCTCCAAAAAGCTGTAAAGATATCTTTGCTCATGGATAGATCCTTGAACTCCAGAGCTCAAGTCCCGTTGTTCAGACAATTGTACTCAGACTTCAGAGCCCAAAGGTGTGGTGCATGTGCAAATTTTAGTCTAGCTCTGTGGACCAGAAAAACAAGTCTATTACTTTCCCAGGATGGAGTTAATTCATTATACTGTGTAGAAAGCTAATACACACGTGAAAAAGAAATCTGATTCATTCTGTAGCCTGCACAGAAATAATTTTTAAATATACACATTGAATGGAAAAATGGGCAACAAAATAACAGTAATGAAATCAATAATAATAAAAATAGTAATTAGCAATTCCTTTCCATTTTCCAGACCAGGCAAGGAAGAGTTAAAACAGTTTGTACCAATTATTGACTACAAGATCTGCAAATGATTGCATAAAATTTCCAAAATATGCCTGCAAGCTTCTATTATTGATGTTGTGCCCCAGGACATGCACATATGGATTTAATTGTCTAAAGTGTTTTATTAATTAAATTGCTATGATTTACCTCTCCCATGTTAGCATTTACAGTTTATGAAACAGCTCGTAATTAGGAAATGACTATACTGATGTTGCTTGTTTACTTTGCAAGCAATACATAATAGTGCCACATTCCTCTTTTTAAACCCACCCTCCCAGGCTACCTTTTTTCCTAGCCCGATTAATAGGCAACTGCTGCTGGTGCGTTAAATTGCTTTTTGGATATGTTCAGGGGCAAAGATAACTGTCAGGGCTACTGCTGCTGTTGGAGTGCACAGCAGCATCCTTCTTCCTAGAATGGAAGCTTCATCCAGAGCTCAGTAAAGATAATGGACCTCTTTCATTGGTGTGTTTTGGATCTGTCCCAACAAGGAAAACTTAGTCTTTTTTTTTTTCCCCTAAGCACAGTATCATATTGATTGTGGAACATCCAGAATATTCTTATCAGACACATACTGTTTTATTGTCAGAGACAAGGTTTTGAGTTTTCTTTACTGACTCTCAGAAAGATTTTCTAAAATACTTATGAATAAATGCCCTGAAGTTGCAAAATTGAATTTATCCAAACAAAAGACAAGGTAGGTTTGATGTGGAAGAATATATGCAAATGAGTAGATGAAAGGTGCATCAAAAGGTTACTTAGCTGATGAAATGGACAATCCATCTCTGTCTGAAAGTTAGTATTATTAAATCTATATCTATAATCTAATTCTACAGTCTCAATTTTTTTCTTTTTTTTAATTTGGAGAATGCAGACACCATATAAATGACCCATATGTACAGGACTTGAGATGTTCATATAAAAAACTGGTGTTTTCCTCTGAAAGGGAACTTATATGAAACAAAAGACTTGCCCTGCTTAAGACTTCATGTTATTAGTCTAGCAGTGCAGATGATATCTGGGTAGTGTCACATCTTGGATTCCCCTGCCAATGTAGTGTTTAATAGAGGCCTTTCACCAGACACCAGAGGAAAAAGTGATCTTTCAGCTAGCTACTGTCCTTGTTCTTAGCAGCTTGGACGGTTTTAGTGGTTTTGGTAAAACATGAGGTTCTCTTAAAAATTATTGCTGCATCTGTGGCTTATTGAGCCTTTGGTGTGTAGTGAGTTGTATTTCAAAGTGGTAAATTAATAAAGGAGCTCTTCACATGTAAAGTTATTTTGTGAGAGATCATTAAATGGACACTGTTGTCTCGACTTTGATTCTGTCTGATGAATGAGTGAGATCATGTCCATCTTCAGTTGGGCTGATAAAATTGGCTGGAAGATAAAGTTGGGCTGGAAAATTTCTATGATAAAGCAGTGCACTAGAAAAGAGGTAAAATAAGATTAAAAACGGAGCTTTCAGATAGAGCCTTATTTAATGTCTCTCATTTAATGTCTCAAAATGATCATTAAACCAGTTCTGCTTGGTCCTATGGAGCCTGCTAGGCAGGCAGCACCTTTGAAAACCAGATCCTCATTGTAGGTACAAAAAACTTGAGAATACTGACCAAAATACCACTGTTACCTCAGAGGCAGACACTCATGTGACACAAATATTCCTTATTCCAGGCCAAGTTCTTCAAACATGAACAAATTAGTCTCATGCTGGTTTGCTATTATAAGTACACCAGTACTCTTTCTGGTACATCTACAATTATGGAAATAAAGAATGATTTCATAGGAGTCAAGATAGATCCTCCTGCATAAAACCAGTTCAGAAAAATAAAAAGTATAATATTTTTTTGCCATTTCCAAAGTTGCAGTGGACTAAGAATATGGACACACCCTAGACTTATCTTCCCTTAGGAAACTAACATAGTGGTTATTATCCTACACTTGCAGGAGAACCCAAGCCACGCTGGTTTAGTATTATCTGTTAAGACCCTTATTCTTCTGTGATGGATGGAGAGTGACAGGAAGGTGATTTGGAGGAGAAACCTGATCTAGGTCTAGGTTATTGCTGTAGAGCCCAGGAAAACTCTTTTGTGTACTGAGCTGGGTACAGGCCATGTTCTGTGTCAGCTCTTCATTCCCCGTGAAAATCAGCTGTGTACATCTGCTTGATGCTCTGGTTTTCCTAAGGGTAAATACGTGAATGAAAGACGGAGTCCCATCACATCTCACAGGGGTCCTTTTCCATAGCCACCGTTGCCTCTTGGAGGAATCTCTCTTTTCCTATCCACTGCTGAGAAAGCCTGGAAAGATATACTGGAAAGCTCGACTTCCTGCTCTTGGAGTGGCAAAGTTTGCTTTCCCCACAGCTGGGAAGCTTTGAGTAGACCGTGCCTAAACCATGTCACAGGCTGTTCTCTTTGTGAATGCTAATGCACAGAGTCACCTCCCTCGCCATCACGTACATGCTTCAGGCATCCCACACCTTCACAAGGTGATTTCATTAGGATTCCAATTAAAAGCCTGGAAAGAAATATCTCTGTGGCTCTTCTCCCTGTAAATATTGTAACTTCGGTTTGCTACTGGAATTTCAAAGCCTGTGTCTGTGCAATTAAAGTACCAATTAACTGCTTTTCAGATTCATTTTCTCGTTCACTTCTGGGTAAACTCCCTTACTATAGCTAAAAATAATAAAAATGAAGTAATCAGAATAAAAAAGAAGAAATGCATGAAATCCTCAAAGATATGATCTAACCTTTATGGGACTCAGAAAACCACTTAGTACCAGCACTTGTTATAATGTTTAGCTCCATGAGGGCAGCAGCGGTATACCTACTACAGTAATGTTTTTGCCTCTTTATAATATTAATTGATTGAATTTAAAATGGCAACATCAGTGTCAGCATGACATCTTGAAATCCCTGCCACGATTTTCAGTGTGTGTACAGAGCATTTCTGGCTGGAGCAGCATGGGGACAGCCTCTGGCTGGTGCAGAGCTCGGCTTGATCTCTGAGCTTGGCTGCTGGAAGCCCTAAAGTGTTTTTTCCTTATGGAAAAACTCACCTTTGCTATCATGGAAATGTAGCAAGCAAAAACACTGGATATGGCTAATGCTGCTGTGCACTCTTGCACCCTGTTGTAGCTGTTTGCTTCTCAACTAAGAGTGACAGAGGAAAATTAATCTAGTATGTTTTAACAGAAGACTGCTTTAAAGGTATGCATACATATCTTGCCACCAAACATGTCTTTTCAACACTAAAATGTCATTCCTAATGGAGGGCTTGGTATAAAGTCCAAGAGAATCAAGGAGAGTGGCTTCTGCTTACTTCTTTAGGTTATGGATAAAGCCCTTCAAGCAAATCTTTTCTTTTCTCATCCACAACTCATGTAAGTGACATGTAGAATTCTTGATTCAATGAAGTAATCCATAAATTTTGCTTTGCAAGAAATAAGGAGCAGGAGTTTTTCCAATGCCTTGTCACATCTAAAATATATCTGAAGCTGTGAACTACTGCATATTACTGTGGCCATAAATGTAAAAACATCTCATCTGTTTATATGCAGGACCAGATGTCCAGAAATGCTCATCTTGCACAGGAGGTCCCAACTATGTAGCCAGAGCTGTGAGACCAGTCCTCAGATGACATCAGTTGTAGGAGTCTGCTGGTGGCCTTAGGGCAGGATATGATGGCTGCGGATCCATCCCATGGCTTCTAGCGGCCATCTCCACATTAGTCCATATTGACTGTGGTCTCTTTTCTAAGCCACAGATAAAGATTGCCATTTCAGGTGCCCAGAAACAGAAGCTAAACCCTTTATTTTGAGCCTTCACTTGAAAATTTAGCCTCATATATGCCTTTGCCAAGTAGCTGTGAATAAATGCTATAGTAAAAGGGAGATTCCAGTACAAGAGGAAGCAGCACTTGGCACCCAGGAAAAGATAAATCTATGTCATTTTCCTCTTCCATTTTATCTCTTGCGACAATATTCATTGGCCTCAAGTGACATATTTTATGATGGCCTTTTTTTATTAAGCACTAAGCAAAACCTGTATCTCTCCAGAGCACTAAGAGGCCACCAGTGTGAATCTGTCATTAACATGCTAAAGAGTTCTGCTCCAAGAATAGTGTGACCTGTTCCTTTGTATGTTAATAGAGCTTGTGTCTAGAAAGATTGGAAGGCAGTCTTCCACCAGGCACTGGCGGCTCCTGACAACAATGGGCAGGGCTCCTGTGAAATAACAACAACAATAATAATATAATCAGTACCTTTCCCCTTCTAAAGCACCTTTCATTCAAACAACTCCAAGCACCCTGAAAATTAATTAGGCCTGACAGCAGTTCTGGTACCTTGCATTCCCAACCATCTGTTGTGGGAGCTGACAGAGTGTAGATGGGAAAAGAGTGAGATTTGCCCTAAACTCCAAGGGAAGTCAATGGGAGAGATGTGGATGGAAGCTGGAGTCCCAATTCATACTCCCCTGAAGTCAGATTATAAGGCAACTTTGTCTATACAGTGCAAAGGACACAGTGAGTTTAGAAGTTGGAGAAAGATTTCTCAGAAATTAAATATCCATATCAGTTAGCAATTTTCAGTCTGGATTACCAAAACCAGCTTCTGTATAAACACATAAATAAAAGTGCTCTGCTTTTCAGTGACACTGAGGATAAACAGCTAGATCTCTAGCTGTTTAAGTCTAGGCATCTCAATATGAATTTAAACTTCTTGTTGAAAGTGTCTGGGATTCAAACTGATGGCAATTCAGCATCACAGGTAATGGAAACTGGATATTTTCTTGATGTACAATTGATCTGCCTGTGTTGTGGTTAAGGTGCAACATGTCTGTCTTAGAATAATAGAACCATCTCATAGGACCCAGTTATGCTGCAAAGACATTCTGCTGACAGGCAGACACACTGATGAGAGGTCCAAGTCCTGTGCCGCTTCAGTGGCATCACCTGAGTGCAGGAGTGACAAATGTCTGTGGAAGCACTGGGAAGTTTTCCTCATACCCACCTAGAAACTCGAATCCTTCTACAAGCACACATTCATCCCCATTTTGTGTGGTTACATCTCTCCTGTAGCTTATCCCCCGTAGGATTTAAATGGTATATAAGTGCACTCCTATCAGCAATATTAAATACTTTTGAAATAAACTCAAAAGACTCATTGCAGAGAATGGAAAAGGTTGTCTCTGCTTCTTACCTCCATTTCTTTGTCACATAGGTAGAATTAAGGGGAAGGATCAAATCAATTGCTCTTCCTCACTGGGTCCAGATTTAAAAATACGCCTCCTTGTGAAAGCTGCGAATTGCACATTCCCAGTTGAGTACTTGCTCTAGGCAGTTTTTCATATTACACAAACAGTGTAAATGGGCTGGCTTAAATTTAGTAGGGCAGGGTAGGGCAGCAAAGTTCAAGTTTTGCTCTGCCCCCAGATTTGCATGTTTTGCAACTCATCTTTAATTTTCCTTGTCAGTCATTCATGGGGACTGATAAACAGAATAAAGTAGGTGCTTCTGTACAGCAGATAAAGTTACATTGTTTATCAGAGGGACATTATGTGGCTCAGCTCTGTACCCGTGCTCATTTGTGCACTTGCTGCTGTACTGACAGTGAACGCAGAGCAGACCGTGAAACCAACAGCATCTTTGCCCTCAAGAGAATTTAATCTGAGGGATGAGGAGAAACAACAAGTCATATGTATAATTACTTTGCCATAGGAATAAGGCAGTTTCATCTGGCCGATTCCAAGGACATGTATTTAAATGAAGAATTCAGGGGGAAAAAGTAATTGCTTTACTGCAATATAGCCAGATACCTGAGAAGAGATGCATAAAAAAGAATAAAAATTATTCATTAGGCAGGAATCAGAAGAGACCTCAAAAACACACCAAGGATTTTCTTGCTGCATTCAGATGAAGCCAGAAGTGGGTACTGTATAATTAAAAGATTTTTTTAATTATTAT
>WEKY01003597.1:0-12043 GCA_013390045.1 Picathartes gymnocephalus | reverse complement strand
CTTCTCCCCCATATTCAAACATCCAGATAAAATCAGGAGCAAATACCTAAATACCTGGACTTGGACGTAAATATGGTACAACAAACAGCTCTTGAGTTGCCTTTATTTACTGCTGCCATTTCACTTATTGCTTTAGGATAAAATTTTCTCAACTAACTTGGCCTCAAGCTGTGTCTGCCCCAGACATATTTGTTTGCTAAACTGCACAGATGACATTTATTTGCACAGATCAGCCACTCTCACCACTCTGAGCCAACCATAAGGACTCTAAGCAGGGCCTGACACCAGCCCTAGGACTGCCAACATTCCAGGCTGCAACAAAAATCCTCTATAGATTTCCCTCTGAGTCTCTGAATAAACATAGTCACCAGAAAAAGTTACCAGCCATAAAACACTGTTTTATTGCTCCCTGAACTTAAATGTTTATTCAAACTCACATATGGCTCTTTCTAAATCAAATGAGAAATGAAAAGAGACAATAAGGCAGAAATGTTGTGGCTACTCCTGGAAGAGATCAGGATTCCTTCCTGCCTCACTCCCACCAAACAGAGCTGGAGAAGCTGGAATAAATAAGGGAAATGCACAGGTATTTTGGACAGACACAGACACCTCCTCTGAAGGAAAGGCAAAATTTTTTTGCTGTCACAGCAAGAGTTAAACCCAACACTCCATTACCTGTTCCTTGGAAAGCTCCTCACATTCCACCTCCCTTAAATTGCTCCCTGACTTAAGTAATCATCTCCTTCAGACCCTTAAGCAACGACTGGAGCTGGGTGAGTGAAAATCAAATTTCATCAGTACCAGCTGAGGTAGCACAGGAGAAGCAGAGGTGTTTCTGGCAGTTTAGAAAGGAAGGAGTCCTTTCCCATCTGACAGGTTTTTAATATTTCCACTCAGTGTATCTGAGTGCTGCCCTAGGCATCCCAAAGTTTGCTGCACAACATCATTCATTTCAACAATTCTCTCAGACACTGAAAGCAAAAATAAAACACATTAGAAACTATCAGGTCAGGCGAAATTGTGCTTCTGGGGAACCCGAATCCACAGTTCCCTCCTTGGGAGGGCTCTCACTGAGTGCCGTCGCTGCTCTTGATGCAGCCAAGTATCCAAGTGGGTGTTCCTATAAAAGCACGGAGGTGGATGTGTGTCAGAATCCCAGGATCAGAAAGTTTTGAAGTCTGAAGTTTAGATATAGAAGTCGTTATAAAATAAGGTTAAAAGTTTAAAAGGTAGTAATGTAGAACTGTATGTTAGTGCATGACTGGATAAAAAAGTCCGCACTGCGACAGAGATGTAACACAAGTTTGATTGATTATTGGTAGAGAAATCAAAACAATGTATGTGGCATTAGTTTATTGGACAATTAACCTTTAAAAGACCTTGTAACCTGTAGTCTTGTGACCATTTTGGAATGTGGCTGGCCTCTGCAGACCTCTGTGAAGGCATTCCTATACCTTCATAAGAAAGAAACAATAAATCAACTTTAAAACCATAAAAAAAGTGGTCCCGTCTCTGCCCAACATAATCCCGACAGATGTGTCCAAAAATTAAAGCACTGATGGCTTGAGCTGTCCATCACAGATCATCCAGTGCTGTCTCTCCCAGTGGATTTTTCATTTCCTTCAGCACCTGAAGAGCTGTGGCTGATTTTCTATCAGGTGGCAGGGCAGCCTTGAGGCCCCTTTGTGGCTCCCCCATCACCAAGGTGTTCCTGCTTCAGCTTCCATCGTCTTTTCCATCTTTTCACCTGTGTCTCAGGTGCCTCATGCTGCTGAAGAGCCAGGTACAGGTTTTGTCCTCTCCTCATCCTTCTCTGGAGCCAGGAGAGAGGTTGTGCAGTGTTCTCAAGCAGCATCCTGCAGCAGTGGTAAAATAAAAAGGGGAAAATTTGTTCCCAGGTATCTGATTCTTGGAGCATATTTTAAATTGATCACATTTAGGTCATTTTTGGGCAGTTTAGCAAGTTGCACCCAGGAAATCAGAACTTACAGAGCACGCTCAGGCCTCTGTCTTTGCTGTACAATGAGCTTTACACTTTGAATTGCTTCCTTTTGCTCTTTGTTTTGAGGCTTTGGACTGTGGGTGCTGAAAAAGGCTGGATTTAGGCTCAGGAAGCATTTGGACAATGCTCTCAGGCACAGGATTCTGTGGATTCTCAGGATTTTTGGGGCTGTCCTAGGCAGGCTCAGAAGTTGGACTTGATCCTTGTGGGTCCCCTCCATTCCATGACTTTTTCAGGAACAAGGCTTTCAGGTTTCACTCTCTGTTTGTGGGGAATTTTTGTGTCAGAGCAGAATTTCAACCAGTCTCTGTTCTTTTTATCATTCAAGATAAGAATAGACTTATTTAATTCAGGTCACATTCCTTCCTTTTATTTCATTTTCTTTTCACAAAACAGAGTCTCAACTTCCATCTCAACACTCAAAATACCCCATGAAAATATGCACCACTGATCTAAAGAAATGCACATGCAAATTCCCCCTCTGTAATTAATTAAACACTCCTAAACAAAATTTCATTCCAGGAAAGTCCAAACACAGCTTTTCACCTGCGTTTTAGGTGCTACCTGGACATAAACACAACATCAACCACCTCAACACTGCATGGGGTAAGAGAGTAGAATTTAGATTTCTGCTCAAATACCTCTTTTAAAGTTTAATTTTATCAATTTGCTCAGACACATCACTACACTTCAGCTAATAAATTTGAATATAAAATAGTTACAAAAGCTTCACTCTGAAATCCCCCCCCCCATTTCAGCTATACACAGAAGCAGATGCACAGTCACAAAGAAAAGAGAATTTGTGCACATGATCAGGTCAGACACAGAACACACCAAACAGAGAATTAGGAATTACCTACTGCCCACAAATCTCAGCTTTCAGGAGGCAAAAGTCACCCACACCTCCACAGGCCAAAACAGAACCCTGAGGAGTCACCCACAGACAGGTGTGTTTGGCTGTGAGAGAAATCCAAACATTTACATCTAAATAAGGAATGTTTTTGGGCACCAGGTAAGTCAGAGGAGTTGTGTGGCCAAGCAGGAGCTGCTAAAGCAGGATATTGAATGGAACAATAACGCATCCTACGTGTCTGTGCTGCCTCAACATCTCACTCCATCACCTGCCCCCACAAGAAGCTCAGGCCAGCCCTGAGCAGGCAGGAGAGCTGCACTGATGGAATCTGATGGCAAAGAGGCAGAGCAGAGCCTCCCCAGCACCCCTGGCACTCCAGGGCCTGGGATACTCCCTCAACAAAGGGGAGGAAAATGTAAATACCTGAGCTGGAGATGAGGACCAGGACCACATTCCAGGTGAAAATCACCCCCTCCCAAAGCCCCAAAAAGAAATTTGAAGCAGTAAAACCATTTTGTCTGGATTATTAAATCAAGAAAACACTGCTAACACCATTACCAGGAGCTAAGGACTGTTTGATTTTACTGTATGAAAGAGCAGTCAGCCAGTCAGGTTACTTTGCTTTTCATTTTGCATGCACTGGGACAGAACTTCACCTTCACAGGACAATGGCAGCAAACACCACAGCACAAAAAGCAATTTTCTGAGTGCAGGATTCAGCCCACAGCCCGAAACTCCTACCAAAAATGAGGATTCAGTCACTCCAAATGCCTGAATTAAGGACCCAGCTGTTGTGGTGGGCCCAAGATCCTGACCCAGTCCGAGGGAATCATCCTCCACAGACAAATGAGTGCTCTCAAGATTAAAACAAAAAGCCACAAAATAAAATTGCTCACAGGTGGCCAGCAGCAAACTGGATATAAATTGGATTACTGGATTGTCAAATGTAATACCAACTGTTCTCTAGCAAATGGGCAAGAAGGTCCTCTGCACTCTTCTGTGTGCTCAGGAAACTACAGAAATCCCTGAAAAAAATACACAAATTCTTTATAATTTATTGAATAGCTTTAGATTTGTAACATAATACAGCACTCAGAAAGCAATGGAAGATAAACCACTCTTTTAGCTCAGACACAGAATGTTTCCAGTTACTCAACTGCTGCTCAAAGAAATTATTTACTCTTGCAGAAAGCTGAACACTAGATAGTGAGAAAATCATTTTGCTTCCATTTACTAACTTAAAGTTCTGCCACATATTGCAGAAGACCATTCTGCAGCTAATTTTCTTAATTTTAGATAAATTTCAGCTTCAGTGCCTGCCTTAAAACCCCAGTATGTAAAACAACTTATTTGAATGTTCTGTGCAAGCATTAAGCTTTATTGGAGGAATAAGAAACTACACAGCAAATTTTCCCCCAAATTTTCCAACTTCTGCTGAGGGGAGTTTCATTCTTTCTTTCTCTCTCTCAAACTGTGCCATTCTTGATGCTCTGCAGTCTCATTTTCCATGAGCATCTTTGATCAAAGGCATCCCGATGTTTCCTTCTGGCTCTGCCAAGTGCCAGATTTCACATCTTTGTGAAGTCATAGAAGTTCTGAAACAAAGGAGGAATTTTATGAGCATTATACAATCAGTCTACAAAGAATCTCGAAAGTCATTTGCCTCATCACATGGACTGGCTGCATTAAACCTCTCCTAAATTTAATTACATTACTAAACAATGGAGCTACCATAGCTTTTATAGCAAACACAGCTGGAGCCATAAAAAGGTGAATTAGTCACATCCTGTTCTAAGGACCAAGGGGGATCTCCTGCCAGCCACTATCTTTGATCAGTTTAGCAAAGTTTTAATGGGGGTTTTAATTGCTGCCTCTCATTAGATACAATGACTTGAAAGAAAGGCACTGATGGAGAGAGAAGGTCCTTTTAAACTAAAAATGCTCTTTAGAAATAAATGCATTTCTGATGGCCAAATTAAAATCAAAGTTAATCTGGACGTGGAAAAAAGTTTCCAGCTTGACTCTTAGAGCAGCAATGTTATGGAAGCACCTCACAAGCATGGTATAAATGGCAAAAAGAAATTAACCAATTTAAAAAACCTNAAAGAAATTAACCAATTAAAAAAAAATAATGTTCTGCCTGCAAAATAAGGTCTTTCATGGAGAATTTTCTTCCCAAAGAGGCAGAGAATTTGACTTCTCCTTCTACCATTCCATCACCAATAAGCTGTGTGCTGCACAAGGTGGCCTAACTCTGCTCCATCAGGAATTCCAGCTCGACTGCCACTCAGCCACAGCTCCAAGGAAATCAGACAATGATTATTTCCCAATCAGCAAATTCTGAACTCAGTCATGACTTTGCCTAAAGTTCCTTCCCACCCACAGCCAGTCACTCAGTTATCAATATTGCATTTCCTCTGTCACACAAGAATTTCTGCAAGCTCCCACAGCAAGTTTTAATTAGAACATTCTGAGTCATTTTGCATCAGCAACAAGTTGTCACCTATTTACCTCCTTTACCAGGCCACTTTTGTTCAGGCCTTGGAATTGGCCTCCACATGAAAACCTGTCCTTCAGTTCCTCTTCTTTTCTAATAAGTTATGAATGCCTAAAAATCCTGATTTTTAAATCCAATGCTTGTTCAATTCCCTAAAAAGCTTTTATATCATTTTTAAGAGGCTTTTTGGAAAAATCTTTATATAATATGGAAATTATGTGATCCTCATACTTGTTAACTTCTCCTAAAATCTTCCAGGTACTATTTTATCTCCATAAAGGTTACAGAGATAACTCCCCAACATCTGTTTGTCCATTCCTCTGAGCACCTGATTTTTTTTATGCTATGCTAAGTCAGATTTTAGTTCAGCTCCACACTGAAACAAAGACTGGGGTGAGAGTTCCTCCCTGCTATTCCTTCTGCACCCAGGCAGATCTAAGTGCTGTCCCACAGCAGCAGACTGGTAATTTCACATTTTCATTCCCTTACAGTATTGGGTGAAGACCATCTGGTCTTTGTGCAGTGCTCCTGCTCAGTTTATTGATTTGTCTCAAAACTCAAGGACACTGAAGAGAATAAAGCTGTTACAAGGGTCAACCCAGTCCAACAAGCCCTACAGAAAACACATTTTGCAAGATCATTTACCTAGAAAAACTCAACTACAGATGTGGTGCCTGGTTTTGTGGGGTTTTGCCATCATTCTGGCTGGGTTATGTGAAGAAACAGAAGGGAACCTGACCAAAGTCATAACACTAAAGCTGCTCTATGGCCCAAAATCGTGCTACAAATCATTTGCATTTATTAAGCCATTTACTTTTATCCACACACGAGCTGAAAACACATGAACACGGGGTTAAGCATCTATAAATACATCCCTGCTCTTGCTATATGTAATCTTTCCATTTTAAATATAATTCCCCTATAAAAAGTACACAACAGTCCTTCAGTTTCACACACATTCTCTGCAAATCTGCAAAATTTCTCTCTATTTTTCCTTTCCCAACTCTCCTAATCTTCTAAAAAATATCCTGGAATTCAAGTTCATTTTATTAGGGTTTTGTCTACTGGATGCTGCATTTCTAATAACCTAAAATAAGCAAATCAGCCTCATTGGATGGAAATGGACCCACCTGAGGTTGGGACTGATGCAGAAGAATTGTGTTTTGTGCATCCTGCAGCAGCCTTTAGTTCCTGGCTGCCACACACCCCAAAGAACAGCAATTGGTTGTTTGGATTTCCTGACCTGGGCTGGATCCCAAGTGTTTGGAAGGGAGCAGCAGGCTCCCTGCTGAGGGCTGCCAGCCAAAAAGGGATCCTGATGGACAAAACAAAGGCTGGAGCCAGGAGCTGCTGAGGGACAGAGGTCAGGGCACTGCTGAGCAGCAGGGAATCCAGACAAAACCAGGAGAACCTTTCCCTGGCTGCAGCAAGGGCTGGGGTGGAGGAAAAGGCCTGGATACCTCAATCCTGGAGCGCAGAAATTTCTGTGAGAAGTGCAAAACCAGAAAACTCACCATTAAAGTCCAACTCTGCTGTGCAATCAGCCACAGGTTTTTGTTGTCTCCTCTCCTCTCCCTCCATGAGTCCATTACCAGCTGCAACAGGAAGGAAAGGAAGAGGTGAAGGACAAGAAGCAGAGTTTGAGGAGCAAGGGCTAAACACCTCCTGTCACAGAGGATACAGGAAAAGGAGCAGGAATTGCAAATGCTGATTTGCTTTATCTTGCAATACCTTGCACCTTGATCAGCACCACTGGAAGGCGAGGGAGTCAGGCTGGTTGGAGAACATGGAGAGAGCACAGGAGAACATGGGAGGAAACTGGGCCAGGTCTCAGCAGTGTCCAACACCCACAGCAATGCTGTGCAGAGAAGGTTTTGGCAGCAGGAGTTTATTCAGAAAGCAAGGTTTGGCTGTTTGCTGTCAAAGAGGATTCCTGAAAAGGCATTTCCAATCAAACCAATACTAAGCAAAACAAGCAAAGCCAGCTACAACACTCCTCAGTTATCTTTATTTAATGTGAACCTCAAAATGGAAAGCTGCCACTTTCAGGTGACATTTTGGTTGACGTTTTGACACATCATTCACACTCAGAGCATTGTTCTTCTCTTGGAAGCAAACAGAATTTTGCTTTAAATAACCCACTTCATGCAGTGATACTTGCAGGCACAAAGCCTTGGGTGACATTCATGAAAAGAAGTGTTCAGCTGAGTTGTAAATTATAAAAAATATAACTGAATTTGAATGACAGTGAAGAGTCAAATATTGAATGGATGCCACCAAAGGGAGACAAAAAACTCTTTTTTTTTTTTTTCCCTCTTTTAAATTAAGAAGAAATAGCAATAGCACCAACCAGAATAATTAGAATTTTCAGCATGTTCTTCCTCAAGCAGTTTTTGAACCCCTGGAAAGAGTCACTGGCATGAATGAAATGGGCACCACCACCCAGCTGGTGCTCTGCATCCTGAGCTTCAGTGCTGCAGGGGCTGCAGAACACTTGGAAACTGGAAAGCTTTGCCAGGGGAGGATTCACTCATGTCCAATTTAGTCTCACCATAAGAAAATAAATGCTGCCAGTAACAGGCATCCAGCTCCTTTATGCTACTTCTGTCAGGAAAAGAAATTCTAAGAGTGTTTGTTATATTTGATTTCAGTTTGTGCCTATATCCATATTTAATGTCTCATTTTGACTCAAAACCTGCTGTCCAACACTGTGAAATCTTCCTGTGCTTTTGAAAATCACTCCAAACTGACTAAGAGAACATTCTCATCTGAAACAAAGCTCATGCCAAGCCTCACAAGGCTTAATTCCCTTCCTTTGCTTATTCACATTCACATGGAGACAATTTAGGAAATTATAAGACATTCTTTAAAGGTGTTTTAACTGCAGGTCTGTTTCCCTTTGGGGAAATTGAGACTTTCAGGACAGGGTCACACAACAACAGCACAGGCAACAATGCTGGGACTAGAACTGGGGCTCCCAAGAGAAGAGGAACAAACCTGCTCACCCCTTTAACCTTTCCAAGACCATTATCCCCAGAATCTTGGAATACTTTGGGTTGGAAGGGACCTGGAGCTCATCCTGTCCCACCCCTGGCACAGCAGGGACACCTTCCAGAGCCCGGGTTGGTCCCAGCCCCATCCAAGCTGGCCCTGCTGCCTGTTCTGCAGGAAGAATGCAAAGGAGATGCCATTAGGGGTTCAGAGTTTTCCCAGTGGAGCTCTTCCCCCTCCTTCCCAATGGATTTTACCTGGATAGGACACTTGGCCCTGAACATCTTCCTTCCCTGGATGAGCTGTTAGTAAACATCACTGCCCTTGGCTGATTTCTGCCTTTCCAGCCTGCAGGAGCAGAATCCCAAGTTGAGCAGGAATGTGCAGTGCTGTGACAGTGACGTCCCTGTGCCCTGGCAGAGCATTTAACACCCTTAATACTTCGGGGTGGCCCACAACTTTTGCTCTCTGTTTAAACTGATCAGCTTCTGAGGCTGCTTTGGCTTCTGAGACCAGGTTTTTTTTGACCACATGCTGAGAGCACAGCTGTCTGGGCATGTAATCTGCAACAAATACAGCTCTGCTGTTATTTCTTTTGCTGATATTTGACTAAATGGAAAATTAAAAAAAAAAGCTTTTGTTGAACAGCAAGCATTCTATTTTGTTTAGAAAATTGTCAGGAAAGCAGCCTCATCATTCTTCAGCTGCCTTATTAAATGTAGATGCCATGCAAAGCAGTCCTGATAAACACCCTGCAGCCAGATCAAAGTCCTGGAGTGAAAAATAACCCCCACTGTTGTAAATTGTCTGTCTGGTGTGATTTTCTAAGCACTCCCCACATGCTGAGCCATAAGCCTGCTCCTAGGGCTGCCTGCCAGTTCTTATTTCTGCAGCTTTACCTTGTAGGAACAATGTAAACATGAGAGATGTTAATGTGGGGGTTGAACTTCCCAATTTTCACAGATTCAGCGGAAAATGCTTGAGGGAAGAGGAAGGAAAATGGTTTACTTTGAGATTATTGGGATATTCAAAGCATTGTACACATAAGTTATATAAGCAAACTCATCAACTTTCATAGAATTACACTGCCAAATAAATTCAGGTAGAAAGATTAACATGAAAAATATTCTCTAGGAAGCTATTTTGACTTCCCAGACAGACATCACGCAGCATAAGAAATGTTATGTGGTGATGCTTATCCAAGAAAGTTCAGCAAGTTTTAATTTGTACTGCAGAAGGGAATTGCAGATAACTATAAAGCACTGTCTGTTGAAGTGCTGTACACTATAAATGTCTGGTAAATTATGAAAAGATACTTCACGTCCCCAGTGCGATTCAGAAAAAAATAAAGAGTAACCATCACATTCCTGTACTGGTTTTTGATGAAGTGAACAACATTTGAAACTCCTCAGAAAATTAAACCTTGTCTTTCACACAGTTTGTAAAACATCAGGATGATTTCCAGTACCCTTTAAATCCAAGTTATAGTCGAATTTCAAAGATTTTCCATGAAAATAGGTTCTTGCCAACCAGGCCTAAAAAATTCTTAGTGAAATTAAAGCTGGCTCAGCAACAATAATATTCATAACTCTGGATGTTATTTATCATTATTGTTAGTTAATCTGATTTAATTTTGGCCTGGGCAATGGTGTCATGGTTGAACCAGTCCTTAAACCTCCAGCCTATTCCCTGATCTATCCAGTTCTCAATCAGATAGCAGAAAACCCCTGCAATTGCTTAAATACCTCTGTTAACAATGAAAACAAGCAAAAATATTCCACAGAAAGCAGGTCATTGTCTCTAGCCATCCTGCATTTCCTACAAACAGAGCAAACTCTAATCTGTTTGATTTAGCAATGATTTAGGATTTTTTATTTATTTATTTAGGATGTCTTTCCATATTGCTATGAAGCTTTCCAGCTTGAAAACTGAAAAATCTCATCAGCTGGCTTAATATTGACAGGGAAACTGAAGTTTGATGCTGTGCTCCATTAAAATGGAAAATGTTGTGGGTTTTTTTTCCCCATTCCCATCTTAAACCCATACAAGGCAGGAATCCAGAGAGGTTTTGGACTTCTCATCCTTGGAATGGGATGTCCAAGGCCAGGCTGGACGGAGCTTGGAACAACCTGGGATAGTGGAAGGTGTCCCTGCCCAGGGCAGGGGTGGAATGTAAAGGTTTTTAAAGTCTCTTCGAACCAAAAACATTCTGTGATTCCACAAAATTTCAAAGCATTCCCCAGCAAGTAGTTTGGAAAGGGAAACAGAGCCACATGAAGACCATTTTTACATCCAGTCTGAGTTTTCCCACTTTTGGCTACATAACAAGAAGAAAGATAAATTTCTAACCAATCTCTTATTAAACACGACATCTTCCTGCATGGGAAATATTTGTCTACCTACAAGCAAACTGAAGATTTTATTTCCACCCACATTAATTTTGCAAGCACTGCAAAGAAGTACGAGGAATTTAGACAGCAAAATGTGAGAACTTTGGGCCTGACAATGACAACGCTTCCTAGCAATGAAATGTTGCACACTTGGGAAGTTATTTTAGTAGCTATATCATAACTTTAAACAATAAAAGATGGACAGGGGGTTGTAAAATTTGGGTAATTTTAAAAGGTTTTAAAGCAGAAGTCAAGCCAGCCACCCTGGACTCAGAGTCTGTTCCCTGTACCAGAATATTTGTTTGAAGATTATTTCCTCAGCTCTCTCTTTCTCAGGCAGTTTATCAGCCTGAACCCTGTGTCCCACACCTGAGGAAGTTTATAGCAGCTGAAAGATGTTGGAAATTATTTCCAGGAGCTCTTCTCTTAACAAACCATCCACAGGAGTGCAGCTCCTGGCACTCCAAGCACCTCTTTCCAAATCCTGGCTGTTCCAGTGACTGAGCAGGGGCAGGCACTGGGATCCATGACAGGCATGAGCAAAGACTGCATTAGAAAGGACGTTTTATAAAATGGATTCCAAAGTCATTTAAAGAGTGACAGCAACAATGTCACTGAGAACAGGATGTGCTTTTTCATTGGTAAGCCTCCCGCAGGCTTTATCAAGAGCAGAGAGGGGCTGTCCCTGCATGTTCATCCTCATTTCAGCAATTTGCATGATCCGTGCAGAAGGGGAAACCAGGAGATTTGCTTTTTACCAAGTAGAAAAAGTAGGAAAAAAAGTAATCAGAGCCCTTATCTCTGCTCCCATTTTGACCTTCTTCAGAAAAAATACACAATAAAAGCAACTTGTTATCATTTAAATGGATACAAGTCCTAAAATCACCTTAAAAATGCAAAAACCAGACAGCAAGGAAAAAATGGGGAGGGTTGGGCAGGAGAGGAAAAGTTCTATCTATACCTGCAGCTCTTTCTGTTCTAAAAACTGTTATCATAACTGTTCTCTCACTCCTTTCTCACCTCATTCTGAGGTCCAACATTTCTGAAGATCAGATCGCCTCACCTACGAGTGACAGAATGAGGCTTTAATCTTCATTAACAGACTGGCCAAGAGAGAAATAACCTGTGCAAGCCCAATGACTGGAATTAGGCCAGATGATGTGGTACCTCTCTGCCTCAAAAACTGCTGGGATTTTTTTAAAAAAAGCTCTTTGTTCTTTCTTTCTTCCTGTTTGTAGCTGGTGTTCTTATTGTGACCATAAAAAGTGGTTTTACAGCACTAACAGCTAAATGCAAATAACAGCAGCTGT
>WEKY01003596.1:32909-47835 GCA_013390045.1 Picathartes gymnocephalus | reverse complement strand
AGTGTACAGCTTATGTTTCCTTTGAAAATGATCTGTCTGCTTAATTTCTAACAGTGCTAAACCTATCTTGTCACCACATGCAGAGATATCCTTACTTTGCCTAGAGAAAGGCTAGTTATGCTGAAACAGAAAGGGGAATATGGGATAACAATGTCATTTATCCATAGTGTTAAGACAGGTAATTTGGCAGATCAGAAGCTATTCCTGCATCTCAAGCAGCTGCACTAGCAGGAGTATCGAGCTGCCTTGAGCTAGTTCTCAAAGCCAACACCATATTTGCATCACAGATTACTTTTCATATCTAGTGTGTACCAGGCCAAAACTTTCCCTCATTTTCTGTCTCCTTCCATGCTTCCTATTCAAAAAGAACTCTAGTGCCTCAGAAAACCTGTGCCACTCTTGCTACCAGCAGAGGGACTTAGCTCTTTTCCCTCTAGATGTTTCCCCTGTGCCAGTTGCTTATACACTTTCCACTTGCCTGGGGACTGGTTTCCAAATCAAAAAGTGGGCATTATATTCAGGCATGGTGTTCACACCAGGGCACTGCTTCTGGTGCCTTGAACGGCCCTTTCTCTTGTGTTTTTCACTCCCAGTGATCCTGTCTTTTGCATGCCAAAGGCTGCTGTGACAGCAGATAATCAGGGGAACAAGAATAATTTATGGCATTTTGAGAGAAGGATTATTTGGAATATTATTTATTTTTGGTCTTGACGTTTACAATAAAGACAAATTGCTCAAAGTATTCAATTACTTATTTAATACAGACAAGTTTTCTTGTACATAGTTTTCTTGAGAAGTAAACAATGTAATGTGCCTCATTTCAGTCTGAGCTGTTTGGGTGATGTGCTATAACTGTGACATTCATACACAATGGAGAAATGCCTACAGTAAGTGTGAGGATACTGTCCCTTGACAAAACAGGAAATCTTAGGGCATAACTACAAGGGTGAAAGGTCTTTGGAAAGATTTAGGCAGAACACAGCTAAGACAGTATAGCATAAATTGAAGATGGTTAGTTAGGACAATTACATTATCTTGCCAGCATGCTCTGGAATCAAATCAATGGACATCAGTTTGATTGCTGGGTCATGAAATCACTGATAATTTGTTTAAGAATTAGGCTAACTAAAGAGTAAGAATGTGTATTCCAGACTCTACGACTGCTTCTCAAAAGTAATGTGATACACTAAATTCAGGATTCCTTAGGGTCTCAAATTATTAACATTATATAATAATTTATGGTTCTGAACTGAAAAGTTGTCTGCAGTGAAGGTTCAGATGGTTTTCTCTATATCACTTGTGAAGCATTGAATACATAAAGACTGTGATTAATTCTTGAGATCATAGTCAGTAGAATCATACTTAGCCCACTTGGAGAGATAGATAATACTTGTTCAGTTTAAACTTCACACCATAAACTATAAAAGGCAGAGAACAGAACCCCTCTTGGTATACCTGTGGTTACACTTGAGAGAGGAGNAGACAGTATAGCATAAATTGTAGATGGTTAGTTAAGATGATTACATTATCTTGCCAGCATGCTCTGGAATCAAATCAACGGACATCAGTTCGATTGCCGGGTCATGAAACCTCTGAAAATGTGTTTAAGCATTAGGCTAACTAAATAGTAAGAATGCATATTCCAGACTCTATGATTGTTCCTCAAAAGTAATGTGATACACTAAATTCAGGATTCCTTAGAGTCTCAAATTATTAAAGTTATAATTTATTGTTGGCTGCAGTGAAGGTTCAAATGGTTTTCTCTATATAAATCGTGAAGCATTGGATATATAAAGAGTGATTAATTCTTGAGATCATAGTCAGTAGAATCATACTTAGCCCACTTGGAGAGATAGATAATACTTGTTCAGTTTAAACTTCATACCATAAGTTATAAAAGGCGGAGAACAGAACCCCTCTTGGTATACCTGTGGTTACATTTGAGAGAGGAGGCGAAGGAAGAGCTTATAAAAAGTCTCAGGATAGATAAACTGACAGCGGTTGGAAAAGAATAAATAAACATAGAGGCAACAGAAAATGCATAGCTTTCACAAGCTATTAGAACACATTGGTGTTTCTTATCCTCTTGAATTACTTTTTCTCTTAAATTTTTCACCTCTCAGGGCACAAGCTGATATACTGTAAACCATGAGAGTTTAAGAAGCAAAGAGGGCCCTTTTTGCACTGTTTTGTTTGACACCACTGAGAAAAGGAGAACTATGTGAAATGTTGGTATAAACAGTTACAGAGAGCAGAGTTCAAGCAACAATTTCCAGTCTATTTGGCTAACTATAGCCTGTGGGTATTAAATTATGAAATTATGGATTTAACACCAATGTCAATGAGCAAACTCATGTTTCCTATATTTTGGCAGGTGAAGCAACAGAATGACTTAAGAAAAGGGTTTGGAGTAGGTATAAGTATAAAAAGAAATCTCTGTGAAGAGAAACAGAAATTAGTATATATAGTTACATATTTACATACTTCAAGTACAGAGAGAGGGGAACAGATATATAAATTAAAAAGATTGTGGTTTATACAGGTTTGAAAAATAGATATTAAAGTAGTTAAAAGAACTCAAGCTTATTTTAATGATTGTTTTTCTATCCTGCATAATTTAAAAACTATGTATTTATACATACTTTTCTAATACGAGGTGTTCATTTACTTCACTTTAAATGCCATCATGTATTCTTAATTGTTTCCCAATCCATTTATGCATATTTTTGTCCAAATAAATCCTATTAAAATACAATCTTTTAAATATATTTTTCAGCAAATGTCAAAGAACAAAATTTATATGACATCTCAGTAACTATGGAAAACAAGATCTTGTAAGGATAGAACAGAGGACGTATAGCCAATTGCTGATTTAGCAAGAGTAGAAAAAATATCTGGGAATCTATTGTACCTTTTTTTTTGCCTTCTGATGAAATATTCAAAATGACATGAAAAATATTACTGATAACAAGAGGCATTTAAGTGTTGTAGTTCTAGTTTTAGGTATTACGTCACAGTTATTTTCTTATCTAAAAACAACATAAAAATTTATAACACTTCACCTATTTTATTTTAAAATTCACAGAAGTATGAAGTAGCAGTAGTCTGTAGTGCATACTATATGAAAAAATTACTTTTAATTCTAGACAAAAAACAACTGGGCATCCAATTTATCCACGTGAAAGGGAACTTTGCCCTTTTCATTTAAAGTGCTGATTAAGTTGTTAGTAAAGTATTCAATAGGACAAGTTAAGGAAACAGATGTTTAAAAGTAAAAATTATGTTTAGGACACTGTCTATTCTTAGCATACTACATTAGCCATAGATTAAAAAACATTACATACCTACAAGGAAATGGCAATGATGATCATAAAATAGGTATTTTTTGGAATGTGGATTGATTACAATAAGTAAACACATGGAAAAAGCTTTCTCTTAACATTTCACAAGGTAGAGAAGGAATAGCCTCTGTAGAATATCAAAAGAGATGGGATTAAAAGCAGTAAATTTTATATTACTTAATGGAAAAGACAATGCTAAGCAAGTTAAGAAAAAGAATAATGTAAGGGAAGCTGAAAATATAAAAGAATATTGTACAAATCAGAAAAAAGCAACAAGAGAAATTTCAGAATTTATCTAGCATACTAAAAAGAAGTACATTGACATCGTCCAGTGTAAATACTGGTAAATCACCTGTAATATGTTGGAAGTAAATCCAAGAAAGAAATTAAAACTTTGAAAAATAAACAGCATCATATCTCAACTCTTCAATCAATGCAACATTAACTTTCTGATTAATGAAAGCCAGATAAACTTTTTAATGAGCAGTGCCAAATCAGTAGAAATAGTGGAGTAGTTCCAGGAACCTTTAGAATGCTTTCAGATACTGAAATATGCAATGTTTAAGAATTTGATTTACAAAATCTTGGTACCATAGGGTTCAATCACTTTAGAAAAACTTCAAACTGCAGATGCTACTTAAAAAATAAAGGATTTTAATTCTGGAATGTTTAATATAATATTTTATTCAAATTGGGAATAGTTGATGAATAAACCTAGGCATTTCTAAAATGAAGAGAACGATCACATTTTCAGTTTACATATAATCACTTTTGCCAATTTCATACATTAATAGTCCTAATGGATAATGAACTGAAATAAAAGTTCATTATGAGGTGATATAACTGCTTCATATCCCAAACCATACTTCTAAAAATAGGATTTTGTTTTCTCAGTATAACTATACATCCCATATTGTTATATTTTAGCAACCAGTTCTTTCAGAATCAGTGAGGAGCTCTGGCCTTGTTCACTGTGCAGCTGAAGATATTTCTTAAATTGTCAAGGACTTCAGCAATCTCTCTTTCCATTCAATGCGACCACACTTCTTAGGGATGACCCATGAGTCACTGTAGCCCTTGTATTCACTCCAATTATTGTCAAGAAATGAGATTATTCTCCAGATAAAGAATCACCGTCTTCTCTGGCCACCAATTTAAGCCCTAAAATCAGTATGCCTGGGCCTGTTTGAGTCGCTATTGGCTTGTTTACAGCCAGCCTTCACAGGATGGATTCTGGCACTAGACTGCCTTCAAGGATTATGTCTTCTGGCTAGCTCTCCTCTAGAGAGTAGTGCCGGTGCAGTCCCTCTTGATGAAGAGGAAAACCAAAGTGAGTCTTCATTAAAGCAAGCTGTTCTAAGCAAACTGAAACCAAGAGGCACATCCTTGAAATAGCTTACATGGGGGAACTTTTCCTGGTGTTGTCCCCAATAATCTGGACATCCCAACTAACCAGTAATCAAATTCTTGATAAGGTTAGTAATTTCATTATAATTGAATAACTTTTCAGTATTCTTTAACCAGATAGGTCTCTGCCTATGAAGACATATACAGGATGATCCCACAAATGCAGATACTGGCTTGTTGTGTAGGAAGTTGAATAGTCTCAAAATCCAGCAATTTTTCAGTTGCTCAGATTTTCTCCATGAACATAAAGCTCATGCTCTTGTATAAGGCCACATAACCCTCAAAGTGTTAATGAGTTTTCTCTGTGATTATGGTCAAATTATTAATCTTGTATGAGTCCTGTGTAAAGGGCATGAGGAATACCCTGTGTTAAAGAAGCTTATGATGTGGATGCTCTGTGGTTGGAGAACCCTGGTATGCTCAAAACCTCATTCAGACTAACATGGTGTCTGATTTGATGGCTGTCTTGTGCATATTCATATAGATGCAAACAATATTCTGCCCTGGTGGCTGTCATTTACATGTATGAGGGTATAAAGCTGTGTGGTCTCCAACATCTGAGGTTTTAAAATAGGGCTGAATAATGTAATGTCCTGAGGAAACCTTGTCTGGCCTCAGAGCTGATTAGGCTGGAGTTTGACCTAGAAACATCTTCAGACCCCATCCAAGGTTATCTTTTGATACCATATTCCCAAGATATTTGTTGATATCAGGTGAATTATCATCAGTTCTCTTGTGAGTCAACCTCCACTGAGTGCCAGGTGTCTACCCATTCTCTTTTACTCACCCTCCTTGACTGGACAGCAAATATGATGAAAATCTAATAGGTCAAAGTAAGAACAGGGACATCTTTTAGCAATTAGTGTCATGGGCAAAAGAGACTTGACTCTTTTGATTTAATTATTGATTTAATTATTTTCCAATTAAAAATAGAGTAACATGATGACAAACAAAGACAAAACCTGAAAGGCCCCCCCAACTTCTTCCCAGGCTCAACTGCTCTCCTTCAGTGTCAACACTTCCACTTCCTTCTATGAGGAATAGATATGAGGAATAGGGGCTGGGGTCAGTGCATAGCAGTTCTTTCATGCGTCTCCTTCCTCCTCACTTTACTGCTGCTCCAGCCTGTCCCTCCTGTGGGATACAGGCCTTCTTGAACTGCTCCAGTGTGGGTCCTTGCCACAGGATGCAGATCTTCCCTACTGCTCCAGCTGTTCCCTTTCCACAGGGTCAGTCCTTCAGGAACAGGCTGCTCCAGTGTGGGTCCCCCATGGGGTCACAATCCTGCCACCAAACCTGCTCCAGTGCAGATTGGCAACAGCCCCTCTGGAGTGGGCGCTTTGTGGGCTGCAGTTTCCTTCCTGAGACCTTCTGCATTATCTGTGTGAGTTCCTCCATGAGTGCAGTGCTGACCTCTGCTCCCCTGTGCCCTCCACATGCTGCAGGGGCACAGCTGCTGCACCGTGGTCTTCTCCAAGGTGAGCAGGGGAATCTCAGCTCTGATACTGGGGCACCCCTGCCCCTCCTTCTGCACTGACTTTGGGGTCTGCACAGCTGTTCCTCAGATTTTTCTCAGTCCTCCCTCACAGCTATTGTGCAGCGTTTTTCCAT
Organism: Picathartes gymnocephalus; assembly: GCA_013390045.1. Taxonomy (NCBI): domain Eukaryota; kingdom Metazoa; phylum Chordata; class Aves; order Passeriformes; family Picathartidae; genus Picathartes; species Picathartes gymnocephalus. Next base: position 41,476 of record WEKY01003596.1, on the reverse strand, counting down.
GTTGTTGAATGTGTTCTTACAGAGTCACCACCATCTTGGCTGTGCCAAATGGGTCTGCTGTGGGTCCATGTGTGGGGCTGACTCATCCTCCCTCTCCAGTGGCCACCCCTGCAGCACATCCTGCCAAGACCTGGACACTTGGACCTGGTAAAAGTTCTGCTCAACAGCGTTCTAAACTTGGTTGCTCCAAGGGCAGAAGGATCACACAGGAAGGAACAAGAAGTAGGTGAATATTTTATGTTTTTTCCCAAAATGGGATGTTTGTCCTGAAACTTCATGCTGATTCCAAGCTGAGTATGCTTTCTTTGAAAGCTTCAAAGTAGTAGATGAAAGAATCAACTTAGAAGACCCAAGTGTTTTTCTGAAAAGGTCAAAATTGTTTCAGTCAGCTCTCTGCCTCTTCTGCCAGTCCTTACATCTTTTACCAAAAAAACCTGAATCACTAGTAATGATTAGTATACAGTCAATATTGCCTTCTTGGTTTTCTTTATACCACTATTGAGAGAGCAGTGTAAATAAGACTTCTACTTATTTTTAACGATATATTAGTTAATTTTTGATGGTACGGACAGCAGCAAACAGAAATACAACAATAATTTTTAAGCGGTAAACTTAATAGCATTATAGTTGGTACAAACACACATCTATAAATATGCAAGGAATGGTGCAGAACTTGGCTACAAGCATCAGTTGGGTTAATAGACTTCAAGGTATAAATACACAGCCATTCAAAATGGTATTTCAGGTATGCTGTTCTGGCAATGAATTAAGATGCTAGGAATCCAGACCCTATCAAAACAGTATGAACATGATATAAAAGACATGTACAAGCAAATTAAAAATTCATCGTGATCATTCAGTGCTAGCAGCAGTGGAAATTATCGGTGATCTTGGTATTATGAATATGGAACACTATCAGTTTGTAAAGAAAAAGCATTTCTGTACATATATTACAAGAGAAGGAATATCTTAATCTCATTAATCTTCTCTTCACAGCTGCTGTGTACAGAGCCCTTATACCCTTGGAGCACTGCTGTATCAGTCCCTGGCAATCTGTGCTATTCTGTAATGTGATAGGTTTGAGAATATGCATATATTAGAATAGTACTGCATTTTACATGCTGTGTAAGCTGTAACATTCCTACTGTCGTGCCCTAGAAAATAGATTAATGTCCATGGTGTAGTCAATTTGTACATAATATTTAGCGTGCTAAATAGGGGTGTACACTTTGATTTATTCAGGATCTTCTATGAACATCTAATGTGGGACACGTTGTTCTCCAAGGCTGACAAAATCCTATTTTTATTTTCAGGGTATAGAAATGTACTTGGCTTCATGAGCAATTGCTTCATTTTTTATATTCAGGTGCGGGGGAAAAGAACCTCCAAACTTTGAAAAACCCAGAAACCATATTTTATGAGCAACCTAGAGCATGCCTTGCTGCTTAACCCATGTGTTTAGGAGGAGTTACAGTGAGACACTGTAGCAACAGATGCACACCTTTAAAAACTGTGTTTTACCGCAAAGCAAGGTAGGAAGCCAGGCCAGGAGGGAAGCTTGGGATTTTGAAGAGCACAGGCGGTCTGTGAAAGCAGATGAAGGGGAGGAACACCCATGTTGCTTAGACCACATTCCTGTTGCCTTTAAGGCAAAATGTTACATCGGAGGATAAGACCTGTGCAAGCAGCATTTGCACTTCAATTCCATCAAAGCTGTTTACATTTTCATGACCTCGTCTGATACTCTCTTTCTGTCCCTGCTGGGCAGGCCCAGCTCCTACAGGAGCAATTCCTGCTTAGAGCATTTTTATAATTCTTTCATCCTCTTCCTCTTTTTCAGTTTATGTGCACTTTTCCTCCAGTTTTCCTTTTATTTCTCTCTTCTCTGATGTGCCTCTCATAGTTGCTTTTATGTTCCTAGCTTTCACCTCTGTATGGTATACTTACTGTTCAGTTCTTTTCATCCCAGCAACAAACAGATGTTCTTCCTCCTCCTCCTCCTCCTTCTCTTTCTCCTGCACTTTTCTTGTATACTCCTTTCTCCTCCCCTATGCTGGAAATTGAGTTTTGCCTTTTTTGTTTCAGCCAGCTGAATGTTAGCATGGCCAAGTAATTTGAACTCAGAAGTGCGGTGGCAGTAAATTAGAATGTTATACGGACTGATGAGGAGCAGTAGGTATAGTTGTACTGTTAAAGCCTGTGTCAGACATACACTATGAGAATATGAGAGGCAGTATTTTTCAGGACTTTAAAAATGCTCTCTTATTTACCTCATCCATTTCTTTGAAAAACACAGGGTGCTGATAATTTTTACTCTGAATGCAAGATAAGTTCTGTAATTTCCTTGCTTTAATGAGGGATTTCCTGTCGCATGCAGGTCTCATTTACTTTTTTTTTTTCATGTTTTAAGGAAAGAATCAAAGGCTAAAAGAAAGATACACACAGAAACATGTCAGTCAGGTGTAACCACACAGAAACTCCCAGAAAAGGGGCAAACTTTCCAGATTGTCCTGTTGTTCAGCCTGACTAAATAATTTCAAAAATTACGCTTTATCAGAGTGAGTTTCTGGGTTCTGCAGCAAGAAATGTCCCCCATATTAAAGGGAATGTGATAAACGTGAAATTAATTAGGCACTTTAGTGGCCCTGACTGACTTTGAATTGGAGCAATCCCTCTGCAGACTCAGCATCACTCAGAAGCAGAGACTAGTGCAGGAACTTGAGGGAATCCTCCACGTCCATCTGCTACCAAAAGGAAATTTGAAAGGAAGACACAGCAGGCTACATGCGACATGCTTTAGTCTGTATCTTCTCATATTAATTATCTGAGTCTACAAGATATATGACAACCTGGTTATTTCCTTGATCAGTTGCAGGGAGTTATTTAAATCTCATTGCTTTTGAAATCAACATAGATAAGTGTAGTCACTGAAGAAAAGATTTATTTCTTCCAATTTCCTGCAGCATCCCATCACCACCCTATCTCATCATAGCTCAAAATAGGTGATATTCTCCAGACAATAATTGCATTTTCTGCATTCAAGGTTCAGCTAAAGAGCATTGCTTATTCAGAAAGGGGAATTCTTCACACAAATTTTATTAGAAAATTTCTAGATTTTCAGATCATCCAAAAGTTGAGGTGTTGTACTACAGCTGATATTATTTTAGTATACATCTCACAATGTATTCATTCACTCTGTTTCAGTAGAAACTGAGATTCGCTACATGAGAATGACAGGTTTAAATTAGAAACTGTGTTTAGGGTTAGCATTGAAGATCTCAATTGGGAATGTGGCTGTAATATCCAAACATCAGAAGAGAGAATAAATAAAGATCTAATACCTGTAAAACATAAAATTGGACCCGAATTTTTAAAAATTAAGGTTCACAGTAGTGAGTCTATTAAACATAAAAGTAGTCAGCTGTTTTCTCCATCAGAATTTCCTACTGATGGCTTGTATATATAAACATTTTTTTTTATGGATGGGAAATTCTCCCTATGTAAAATGTCTCTCTTAATCGACATATTTGTCACTCTAACGAGGTCTTGACTGGTTGCTTGGAATTCTGGCTGGGGGGAGTTCTCTCAGCCTGTGTTTGCCTTGCCTAGGTCATTGTTTAGGTTTGTGGTGTCCCTGGGTTTATTTCTATGGCATTTGTAGACCTCTGTCTAATTAACCTCAGTGGAACAGAACTGAGGATCTCCAAAGCTTGCATCCAGAAAGTGGCAGAGAGGGAAAGAAGAGGTGATGGTTACAAACAAATGTGGTTTCTGTTGTGTTTGAACAATGTGGGGAACAAAAGGCAGGCAGACTGGTTACCTGAATTCCCTGTCATTTGCCAGCCAGCATGGCCAGCCTATCTTTGGAATAAAAGTTGTTTCACTAAGTGTATTCAGAACAACTGCTTTCTATAAGAATGTCAGAGTATATCTGGTGCCTTGGAACACGCCTAGCACCAGCTCCCTGAGATGTAGGTTTTTGGCTTACCATTGTTCATTGTCTTACCCCAAAGATGCATGTCTGGAGCTATTCTAATGGGATAGGAAAAAGTGCAGTAGTTTGGAGACAATAATCTCCTTCTTGTGCTTAAACATCGATCTACTCAGTTGTGTTTTATTAAGAAAAGTGACAGTTTATCCACTAGGTAGCATTTGAAAAAGTCTTATGTGCAAGAAGATCATGTCCCAAACATTCACAGTCCTTCACAGCCTCTGTTTTTTTGGGTTTTTTTTGGCTGGGGCCACAAGGTACCAGTTTAAGTTGTGAGACCAAGACTTGAAGTCGTGAAAAGAATGCTTTGTTTTGTTTCCTCCTGGTAAGTTAGATTGTTACATCTTGCCACCCAATTACCTCTACTATTAAAACTTATTTAAGTTCTGCCAAGGAAGCTAAGCAAAAGCAAAATAAAACAGGATCATCTGGTTCTTCTTTGCATAGGGGTAACTTGTCAAAGTCTTGACAGACACTTTGTAAAACCACATCACACACAAAATTAGGTTCAATAAACAGTAGCTAAAACCATATTTTTTTTCTTGCTTTGATAAAAGTATACAGATTTTTCAGTTTCTAAATTTAGCTCTATAGCTTGCATTAAATATCCTGAAAGCTTTATTTGATTTTTTTTTTTTGGGTGGAGGAGGTATAGTTAGTGTCATGTTTTCTTATTAAAAAATCAGCAAGTGAGAGATGCTTATTATTTCCTTGATTGTTAAGTGTGTGTTTGCAGTGTTGCAATCTTCTGGGATCTTGTTAAATGTGTGAAGAAAATCAAGAATGGATTGTCACTCAGTCCCATGTTAGTTCAGAGGACCTCAAGGTATTTATTGCTATAGAATTACTGATAAATGTAATCAGCTGTTCAAGTTTACTTTGTGGTCTTCTAACATTTTTTTTGTTTTGATTTGTTTTGTTTGCTTATGTGTTTTTTTATGTTATTCTTGTGCTGTATATCTGAACTTTGGCCTTTCTGTAACATTTCTTGTAATTAAGTGGTCTTAACAGGCATGTCTTACTTTAAGGACTCTAAATGTATTGTGCAGAGCATAATATCAACATTTTTGCAGGAAATATAAAACTGATGATTATCTGAATAGATTTATTTTCACAGTACTTTTGACCATAGATTCTAATGGTGCAGGGCATACATACATGTCTAATGTGTAGTAGTAACACAGAATCCAGACAAATCAGTAGTTGACAGCATCCCTGAACGTGTTTTAAGTAAAGCCTTCATTAGTGAAATGAGAAATATCAATTCATGCACCATTGTAACATCCTCAAACTTTTGCCTCTGAATGCTGTAAAATGTTGTGTGGAAAGTATTCTTTTTCCATTGCCTGCTTTGCTCCTCTTTTCAGGTGGAAGAACCACAAATCACTAGAGTTCTTAACAGCATGCTGAAGCTCTGGAGAACCCCTGTGGCAGGGCTGGGGACAGATGTGTATGGGCAGGTGGGCAGTGCCAAACCATAGCACTGCAGTGCTGCTGAAGGAGTTGGACCTTATTTTTCCTGTAAAGACCACAGACCCTACTGGACAATAACTATGGAACAGTTGTCTCAGTAAGAATTTTTTCTTTAATGGAAAATGCATTCAGGGTTGTACACCTAGCTCCGAGGGTATGTGCTGTTTCTCTCAGTGTTCATTTTAATCTTCTCACATCAGACCTCAGTGCTTTTTCTCTGCTCATTGTTTGAGCAGGGAACTGAGTCCAGGAGACTTGTCTTTACATGTAAAGAAAGATGAAGAGCTTGCTTTATGCCTCCCTTAAACTTTTCAGTCATTCCCTGGAAGCCCACATGGATAAGATGCAGGAATTGCCTACCTACATTATCAATGGATAATAGTGGTAGGTAAATGGTAGTGGTAACAGCTAAAACAAGTCATCATGACTCTTGCTATGTGACCAACTTCCTGACAGCAAATGTTTGTGAGCCAAACTGTGTAAAAAGGAGGGAGAAAGAAGATATGCTACCCTGTGTCCTTTGGGCAGTCTACTTGCTGGTATGTTAGAATATGGATGTAGGTCACTCCATGTATAGGAGTCCTTGTGGTGCCATGTCTTGTTTATACAACCTTATTGAAAATACTGCATTACAGCTAAAACTGAGCATTTTAATGAGGGTGTACTGGATCACAGAGGCTGCAGTGAGTTCTGCTGGCTACTTCATCAAATAGGCAATAGACAAAAATGCCTTTATGCCCTCGTCCTGTACTTACATGCCTGAGTTAAACATGTCCATAAGTGTTTGTGTGATGAGAGCTTACATCAACAAGTTTCCCTCTGCAGTGCTTGACCTGTGTTTTTTTCTTGTACAGAGAAGTAAAAAGAAGCTCAGTTTCCTAATGGAAAAACAGATGACTGTCTCAGGATCTTCACAAGTTGTGAACTGGTCTTGATACTTGAAATACTGAGGCAGGTCTAGTCTTCCGTAACATGGAGCTCCAAGGAAAGATTGTGCCCTACGTTTTTGCCCCCTAGTTGTTTTGAATTCCTGAGCTTCTCGGGGCTCATAGTATAGATCCCATCTATTCCATCTGCTCTTCCTCGGTTCCCCTGGCTGATTTTCTCACTTCTTAAGTTCAGAATCCCCTCCCAGGTTTTCACCTCAAATAGCAGGTTCTGGTACTGCTGCCTTATCAAGTGCTTAGCTGTTGGCAGTAGCTGGCTAGGAGACAAGTTCATGAGTTAACTTCTCTGTGCTGTAAACACTGGCATCAGCTCAGCATGACAACATATTTTGTATTTTCCCCATGGACCAATCAGCTAATGTGCAGCAGCACAAAATGGATCTTCAAAGAAAGAAGATATTAAATAGTTTACTTGGACAGTTTATAAGCAACATATAACCCAGAGTAGTATTGATTAAACTGTTCAGCTTTAGGATTGTGGTTGTAGCTATATGAACACTTAAAAATTATTATTAGAGATTTCAAAGCAGTTTTAAATTTGCTGAGCCCTCCCTCTCACTTGATTAACCAGTGATTTACACGCATATAATGACTTTAACAGACTTAGGGGATAATTTATGTCATAATGTGCGTGATATACGGATCTAAATAGACTAAAGAGAGGGAAAAGGAACCAGCTGTTCTCTAGAAAATTGTATGCTGCCGGAGGGGCTCAAAAATGTTTAAAAATGTGTTTAGAAAGCCATGAGTAAATTTCTTAAATTTTGTGAGCTTTCTGGATGGCATTCTCATTGGGTGTATATTGCCCAGGAAAAAAGATTAGGAACTTGAATTTTTAAACCTTTGCTAGTCTTCATAAGTCTTTCATACATTTTTCAAAAGGCCTTATTTTTATGAAGGGAAATGGTGGGTTTTGTCCTGATCTTCACAGTGCTCAAGGAGTATTGTTTTTGCAGCTACAGGATGGATATGGAGATCCCCAAACCCCAAGGTCCAAGTTCAAACATGAAAATGAGAGTGGCATTTCTTGGGAGCAGCAGGGTTTTATTTAGGACAGGTGTTTAAGAGCGGACTTACCAACATACCCAGTAGGGTTTGTTAACATAATTTCTCTGTTCCCTCTCTTATGCTACATGAACTAGTTAATGACCATCAGAAAAACACTTCTGCATATTCTTAAATTTACACATCTGAACTTCTTCAACTGGACAACTCACGCATACAGACTTATGTAAATGCACAGGCACTTGTGGGATCAGGGCTTAACTTGTGGGATCCCTCTTCTACCTGGGAGGGAAAAATCCTGGTATACAAGTGTATGCAGCAATGAAAGTGCAGAGGTGGATCGTTGTGTGCCCCAGAAAATATAGACGGCAACTGCATAGGCAGTTGGGGGTTCTCTTGTGTTCCACCTTTTCTTTGGTGGTTGGGTTTTGGTTTCGATTTTTAAAATGTATTTAATTAATTTATTTATTTGTTTTTAGTCCTACAGAGCTGTTGCTTTGCAAATTGAATATACTTGTAGCAAGCTCAGTATTTTAACAGCGTGATGGAGGATACACTTCCGACCAAGGGCACTTTGAAAAATTCAGCCTCTGCTGGACCCTTCACTCGTGGTGTCTCCTGAAGCGCTTCTCCGTCAAGTGCAAGGACAAGACCCGCTCCTGACGCCCGCCGGAGCAGAGCTGGCGCAGCCCGCAGGGGTCAGTGCTGCCGCGGAGACCGGGGCCGCGGCCGCCGGGACGGGCAGCGGTGGCAGGCGGCGCCGGGGACAACCGAGGAGCGCAGGGCGGGGCAGGGATCATCGCCTCCGTCCCACGGCAGAGCTGCGCGAGAGGGCAGCGAGGGCCCGGCTCCGGACCTGGAATGCCGGTGGGAGCCCGTGCGATGATAAGGCGCGGTGCCGGTGCCGGGCAGGTGCCGTCCGCCGCTCTCCGCCCCAAAGGCGCCCCGGGGGAGCCCTCCCTGGCGGCCGGCAGGAGGCGGCCGGCGCTGCCCGGCCGCTGGGTCTGTGTTCCCTCCATCCCTCCGCCCCCGACGGGGAGGAGGCGAGAGCTGCCCGCTCCCCCCCGCAGCCGGGGTACGGCAGCCCCGCGCCGGCCGGGCAGTGTCGCCGCCCCGCTCCGCCCGCAGGGTCCGCGGCCGGAGGGAACGCG
>WEKY01003596.1:961-31559 GCA_013390045.1 Picathartes gymnocephalus | reverse complement strand
CCCAAACAAACAACCCCACCAAAAAAAAAAATAAAAAAAATTAGTCCTTCTAAAATTTATTGTTGGAAAGGGCTGACCAATTTTAGCTAAGACAAAGAATAAATCTGCATGCCTTTATGTTTTAGCTTGGATAATTGAAGCTTGGTGAAGCAGTTGGGGAAAGGAGAGCCTGAAAGAGGGTAGGGGGGAGAGGGAGTTTACATTTAACAATATATTTTCAACTGTAATCAGTGGTATTACCAGGTCTACCTGTATTGAGAATTGTCAAGCTTTGCTGAATCAACTGCCTGCAGATAGGCTCATAAATCCATGCTTACCACAGAGGAGTAAGCAAATCATGGTGATGCTGGTATTCAGTACCTGTGTAAAGTCTTTGAATTCTAAGTTTAGACACTTCTGAAAAACCTTGCCTTTCTATGTGCACATGTGGGTGTGCGTATCATGCATGCATATGTGCTTTTGTGCAGTCGCAGAAGTATGTTAAAAGAGTAATCTGCAAAGGTAGTCCTAGGGTTAGTCTAATGAATCCAAACCCTGAAAGTGAAGGGTTTGTGCAGTGTCTAATAAAAATTAAAGTCCCACGGGAAAGAAAGAGTCTGAAGATGTAGCTTCTTTCCAAGAGTGCATGACTTGCAGTGTTGGGAACTGTCTAGTTTAACATGAGGGTGTGGTTTCCTGCCATTCTTAGTGTCATCTGAATATGGTATAATGCTGGATATTTCATCCCTTCCACCTGCTCCTTCTCTGTCTTGAACCTAACCACAGAGCAGTCATGGAATCAGTTGGAATGGTGTGTGGATCTGACAAGAAAAGTAGTAGTTGGTTAATATAGGCACTCACTGCACAGCAGGAAACCTTAGGGAAGGGAGACTCTCCCTTTTTTAGGAGCCTGTTTTCTGTGTTTTCTGTGGTTTTTGTTTTTTTTTCTTTATTTTAAGATTAACTTTGTACACGGTGAAGCCACACCCCAGTGCTGTAGCTCCATGAGCCTTTGAAAACCCAAAGAGAGGAACTGCAGATCTCTCTCCTAGCCAGTGGTTTCCACCACGGTGCCCTCCCTTGCCTTTGTACCCGCACAAGTGTTTGTGCAGCTATGCATGAAGAGGAGCTCCTGTCCAGCTGCCACTGGTTTGCCTTTTGCTGGGTGAGCCTTCAGGTGGGCCTGTGCCCTGGTCCACTTCACAGCTGGAGGATGGCAGAAATGGCTTTTTCAACTGAGTCCTGGCTTCTGTCATTTTAAACTGGTCAGGGGAGGTTCCTGTTGTTATTATGCTAAAACTTTCCAGGGAAGGGATATTATTAATTCTTAGTGAAACGGAACTTAAAATCTGTCATGTTCTGTCATGCTTTGTCATTTGGCACTTTAACCTTGAAATACAACTATTTTATTTTCAATCTTTTTAAATGCACACTTGTAAATGCAGAGACTTTTTTTTTTTTAATTGACTTTTCAGCTTTGGCACCTAGGTATAGTTTGTAAAAGTTCATATGTGTTTTATTTTAAAACAAACATTTCCTTAGAACTAGAGATTCTGTATGGGGTCTTCCTTTTCTCATCTTCACTTTTAATTTGGTTCAGAGCTACATGGGAAACAAGCTTTTGGTACTCTTTCATAGATCTTGAATTGTTACAGGAGGAGGGTTTTTAACTAGTTGTACAAGCAACTTTGTTTCCTTATTTTCCCCGAAGCAGATGCATGTCTGTTAGAAGTACAAGCCGCAGCTCAACAGCTTTTTCCTATCTGTGTACTTGCTTGATGTTAGTGGGTATAATCCTACTTGGTTTGAAGGGTGAAAGTAGGAGTTGGAGACAAGTTTGTTTCTTCAGTGAATTGGATATGAAGTAGATACTTGTGTCCAGAGAGTTTTGAAGATGCACTGCTTTGTTTGTCTAGTGGGTATTTCTGGGTTGCTATGCTTGGCAGCAACTCTACTTATCAAAACGTGACATTTTAAATTACAATTTCATTAACACATTCTTCATACTGCAGTGGGCTTCAAATTGTACTTCGCATTGAAACAATGAGCAGAGGTGACAAGACTGAGACTTTGAGTGCAATTTACAGCAACTTTTCTCTGTGGGCTTCAAAGACCTCGTTAGGGAAAGGAAAGGATTAGTTTTCTTCTGGCTCCCAAGTGGGGAAGCTGAGATGGAAAGAGGTCAAGTGGCTTTTTCAAGGTTGTAGGACAGGGAAACAACTTCCCTTTGCTATATTAGGCTGATAGCAACTGACCATTCTGCAATGGGCCGTGGTGTCTGGAGGGGTTTGTGATGATCTCTTCCTCATAGTTCCTCAAACTGATTTTTGCTTCTCAGGGTTCTTTTTGTGTTTTACCATTATCAGTGCTGCATTACTGTTCTCCCTTTCTGTCTTCATGGTTTAAGGTCAGAGTACTGCTCTATGAAAATGTGGAAGCTGGCTCTCCAGCACTGAGAGGCTTACAGGAGGCTGCTAAGAATTGGGTAATCAGGAAAGGCCATCAGGTGTCTCATAATCTTAATTTTTCTGTTTCCTTATAGTATATTAACAGATATGTTCTGGAGTGTGCATGTGTTGAGATAGTAAAGTGATGGCAGTTGTTAGTCCCAACAATTCTGGGGTGGAAGAGACTGTTCACCAGGTTCTGGTACAGTTTGTCCAATCAAGGTATACGGCCTCAGATGAGGGCAGCTTTTCCTCTTAAAAGGATGTTCAAGTTTCCAGTTAGGAAATGGGTTTTTGCTAAAAAATATGGTGAGAATCAGCTGCCAACTGAAAAATAATCACTTTTCCAGGACTGCTACTTTGTCTCCTCTTCACACAGACTAAACAATAACTTAGGCATTTTTATGGTACAGTACAAGTTGTAGCATATCAGTTGATGTCACAACAAATGTTAGTGGTCTTTTGACATGATACCTGACTGAGGGGTTGTGGGCATTACTTATTTTGGGTAATTTACATATTTGGGCTAATTGTCCTTGTAAACAATGGTGTGCCTTATTGCACAAACTTGTGTTTGGAAGTTAGGGAAAACCTCTGTGGGGCCTTAAAAATAATGCTTTGAAGCCTATTTGTGATCAGCTGTCTCAGAAAGAGTGCTCATTTTGTAATGTGTATGTTACAGGAATCTAAGAACTCTTTTTCTTCCCCTTAAAAACAGTATTTAAGGCAAATATTTGGGATTTTTTTTTCCTGAAAAAGCTAAAAATATTATGAAACATCTGTATTTTATGTTTGTATCTCTTTGGTTGGAATAATGATTTAAAAAAATAGTATTAGTTACTTCTGCAGTGAATGAGCTCTCTGATTTGTCTTAAGCCATCTGGTCCTTGCACTTTTGAAGTACTTGAAATTCCTCTCTGAGAACAGTTTTTGTGTTCTGTTTAGATTGACATGTATGATGGGCCAACAGCAGTATTTCATTAGAAGTGAAGTGTTGGACAGGAAAGATACACAAGGTCTTCCTGGGAGAACTATATGTTCTATAACATTATTTTATTAGGTGGTACCATTTAATAGTGATATTCTGGCCATCATGCAACTTACTTGATGATTTACTGAGAATTTAGCAAAATGATGGTTTAAAAACACCAAACCCTTGCCTCAAAAACAAAACAAAGGAAGCAAGTGAGCAAGCAAACAAACAAACCCCAAAAACCTCCAAAACCCTAAAAAACCAAAAACCTGAAATAGAGAGTGACTGATATTAGAAACTGTGTTAAATAACTGGATATGTAAAAAACGTGTGGGTTCATTAGAATATGATACATGTTGTTAAGATACGTAAGGAATGATTGACAAAAGGATTCAATATGAGCTATAGAAGTAGGTAAACACACAATTTCTTAGAAAGTTTTCTGGGGATAAGTCTGGTATTTTTCCCTTCTCCTTTTTGTTGGTTTGGGTTTTTTTTGGTTGGTTTTTGATTTGTTTGTTTTGTTTTGGTTTTGTTTGACTATTTTTTCACTCCCCAGTGAAGCTGAGCAGTTCCAGACTTCGTGTCTTTAAAATGTAGTGTATACAGAAAATGTGGGGGTGCACTTTTGGATCAAGCTATTTTAGCTCTAGGTACACCAAGGAGTCAATCTGGGAATGATAGGCTTTTCCCCAGTGAAAATGCTTAATGAATGCATTTGTTAGCAGGAAATAGAATCGTATGAATAGAAAGAACTTACATTGTGTTAATTATTTTAATTGAGAGTTAGCATTAAAAGTCAAATTGGTAGTCATTTGCTGTGAATATGGAATGTATTCTTTATGAAAGTGATTTCTGCTGGTTTATTCTTCTACATTTTACTAGGAAGGGAAAGCATCTTTTTGTGAGAAATTTTTAAAATATTCTAGTTACACTACTTCAGAAATCTGAAAAATCTTTTTAGTGGTAGATTACAGTTGCTTTCCATCTATGGTAGTTTACTCCCTACAGTAATTACTAAACTGTAATATTGAAGTTCAAGCATATTTAATCACATGTTCCTCTGCCCTCTTTAGTATTGATTAATAAAGACTTTCAAGGTAGATTCTTCTAGATATTCAGCATATTGATTTGAAAAGAATAGTTAATAAAAAGTGAATTGATTAAAAGGACCCAATCTCAGTCTTGTTTCAACCTTGTATTTATTATCTTTATAAAGCAACAGTTTTCTGTTACATGTACATCTTTTGCAGGAAAACTACACAGACAGTATCATCAAGTTCTAAGTGTAAATAAATACTCATCTTCTTAATGTTGTAGACAACACATATGTAGCAAAAGCAACAACAAAAAATGTTATCAAAAGAGTAAGTTATTGATAGTCTACAGCCTTTCCATATCAGAAAGGTGCTGGTGTTTCTTAAATTTCTGTTATGGGTATAAAATGGTCATCTGATTGCACACTGAGAACCAGATGGCTCATGTGAAATTTTGCACTATTTCAGTCCTCTAAAAATGGACTGAAATATTGCACAGTTCTAGTTTACAGAGAGCGAAAGGAACAAAAAGGCTCTTGAACATTGCTATTAACTGCTCTGCAAAAATTACTGTCACATCTTTGAAGTAGATTCTAATTTCACCAGTATCTTTACAGATGAGGCCAGCAATTTTGAATACCCCATGGAATAAGCATAAAATAAATGAACACTGAGACACTTTATTTTCCCTAGGTGCACTTAACTAAATTGATGAAACCAGCATGACAGCAAGAAGGAAATCCATTAACTTCTAAATGAAGTTACGTCTTAGTCAACCTGAGGTTTGAGCAATAATATTGTCAGAGGTGTCTGTTCTTCTGTTTTCATTGAGCAGTAGTTTCATAATATGATCAGGGCAAATGTAAGCTGTGTGAAGCTGCTTTTTTATGTTGCGGTTTTGGATTTCTGTAACTTGGATTGAGAATTTCTTTTATTAGAGTATTTAGTACAGTTAAATATCATCTCTTGATATTTTATTCATTTTAGCTCATGAAAATTGTGAACTAAAATTCAACTGCAGAATTGCAATCCTTTCAGTCAAAAAAGAAAACTGCTAAAAATTATCACGTGGTATGAGGGGAAATCTTGAAGAGACTGAATTGAAAAGGTTCTTCAGAAAGAGAAGCTAAAAATTTTATGTCACTTCATGCTGTAAAAATATTGGTTTTCAAGATGATATTGAACACATATAAGAAAAATAGAAATTATGTGTTGGTCATGTTGCATCATTATTAATACCTGCATTTGTGGTAGAAAGATGAAAGATGACTTGCCAATCTTTTTTATTTTATTTATTTTTAAAATTTATTTTCCTAAATGGGATTTAATTTTGTAATGATAGATCAGCTATATTACCTTCACTTTTTTCATAACTGAGATATTTGCAAGTGAATAATCACATTTTAGTGTCTGGGCACAATTTTGCAGACTGCATTTTTAAGTGCACATTTTAGATGCTACTTTTTTGATCAGGTCTTGTGCTTGCTGCATACCAATTTAATTACAGAGTTTAAAATGAAGGCTGTCGTTTCAGTATTGATTGAACTTTTGTTCCGACTTCTTCCATTGCATCCTGAGTTGTGGATGGTTGAACACTGTAGGCACTAAGGTCAAAAGGACATGCTTGAGGTCAACCCGTGCTATTATTCAGAAGTGGAAAACCAATAGAAACATTGCAAAATGAGAGCTCTGCTCCTTTGGTTTTGCTGCAGCATGAAGAGGGGAACCTGCTTGTTTTGCCAAGTGGGAAACACGCTTTATCTGCTCTCTTTGGCTTGTGACCACAAACATTGATTTCTTTAAAGGGAAGAGACCTTTTGTGAATGGTAATTCTAGCAGTAATTTTCCAGAGTCAGAAAAAAGACACCTCAGAACTTCCTTTGAATTGATATAAAAATCATCTTTACTGAAAGTAAAAACCAAAATTTAATATACCCACATAGGCATTTTTGATCATTCTGGAGGGAAATCTCTCTTGGGCTGAATGTACCATTAACCTATGGTACTAGGGGTGTTATGCTAAACTTTGGTTCCTAAAGGTCTCAGAGGTCTGTAAAGATTCATTTTTAAGAAGCCTTTCTTTCTTCTTGCCTCTCATGATTTCTTTTTAATTCTAAGTGTGAGGGAAGTGCATACAAATGGTAAACTCTCACTCATATCAGGTGTTTGCATTTGTTATAATTAGTGAGAGGAATCCTTTATATTCAGTGAAATCCAACTGCTCCTGCTTACATTTAAAATAAATAATGAAGTCGTTACAGTAACTGGTAGTCACTAATGTGAAGGAAAATGGGATATAATTTGTATGGGCCATGTACTTATTTATTTGTCATTATTTACATTTTAAACTCTGCAGGGTTACAACTGGCTGTCCATCAAGCAGAGAAGACAATCTATCTTCCTGTAGTTCTTTAAGTTTTTGGTATTCGGGTAAAATCTGTTTGTGGTTGAGTGAGCCAGTTTGATAATAAATGGCTCAGCACTTTAATACCTTTCCTGTGTTCTCAGGAAAGTGAGAACTGAATGCACTGAAAAATAAATTCTCTTGACTTTGTGAGAGACAGAATGCCTTTTAGTAATCGAAAGGAAGGATCTTCTCTATCTGAATTCTTGAAAAAAATGCGGAAGGTAGAAAATAGTAGTTTTCCTATATAATTAGTGGTAAAATCTGGCATGGCTACTATTGTAGGTAAGCACATAACATTTTGCAGAACTAAAGACTCTTGATCATCCTGTAGAATTGAGTCAGAAGAAAGATCGTCCAGACAAAACCCACTGAACTTTGTTTTTGTTTTCCACATACTATATATTTCACTGGAAGTTCTCATTTTTGTCTGAGAAGAGGTTATTTATAGTGTTTTGGAAAATATTTTCTATCTATAGTGATACTCATTCGTGTATTAAATATTAAATATCTATTTTATTTTATTATTAATCTTTTAAATGTATTAGCTATGGGAAAGAAAAATTACAGTTCTCGTTTTGGTTCATCAGTTTTATTCAGATTCTCCGTGTCACAGTGTAAAAGAGTTGTGACAAACTTCTTTCCTATTTGGTGGATGAATGGTAGCTGGAAGGAATGTAATGGGGTTTTGTTCTTTTCCACCCTTAGAATACCAGAGCAAGTCTCTTTATAAGAGACTACATTGAGAACAATAAGGGAAAGTAAATTTTCTTTTTGTGCTGTTTGTGAGTACCACAGAAAACTGGTGGAACAGAATTATAAAGATGAGGGGGAATGCGTAGGAGACTAATAAGAATTGAGTTCAGTACTGACTCAGGACTTGAAGCAAATGATTTGAAATCCCTTGTGAAAAGAAGTAATCTTAAATTCTGGTGTGACAGGAATCAGATTCTCCACATCTCTCAATTGGGGTGTCTCAAACTGTTGCAAAACTTGCTGTTTTGAAATGAGTTTTGCTTTGTTTGTCTGGCCAACACCAGATGCAGAGGAATGCTGCAGTAGGCTGTGCCTCTGCTCTGATTCTGTGTTGGTGGTGTTTGTTGTGGTGTAGGAGGTGGCTGTAGTTTCTAAAGTGGTGTAATCTCATCACGGCCCTTGAAGGGAAAGGAAGTCATGTGTCAGAACCAAGTGGGACTGGAAGGCCACGACTTCTTCAGTATTTATTCCTACTGAGGAGCCATCAGATCCTCGTTGCCTGTAGTTCCTGTGGCTGTGGGAAGTGTGAGGGAGTGCAGGGAGCCTGTTGCAGCCTGACACATCCATGCTGTGTCACACAGAGCCCAGACCTCCCCCACAGGGGTCCTTTCAAGTCCGCTTCAGACTGACACGCAATCTTTTGTCTGTGTGGTTGGTTTGTTTATTTAATATGCCAGAACAAAAGAAAGCTGAGTGTCAGACTCTCCTAATTCTGATTGTCAGAGCATGACTGTAAGGGTTGGGTGATATGTATCGGGGTGTCTCTGAGGGGACCAGGCAGCAAATAATTCTGAAAGCTGTGCCTGGATCTCCCTTCAGAGCAAATTAGGACACCTCAGGAGGGATCATGAGAGAGAGGTACCTTAGGTGCAGTAGTGGCGATTGGGAGAAAAAGTTCCTGGGCAAATTGAGAGATGCAAATGGACAGAATGGTTATACTTGCAAAAAAACTTCTTTGCATCACCATTTGCTTTGTGAAAGAAGGGGAAGAAAACCACAAGACTCTGCAGAGGAACCTTTTGATGAGGTGTGTGAATATCCTGACTTGCCCTCAGCTTTTTAGGTTTAATTTGCGTTGGCTACTTTGAGTCAGGGAGCAGAGACTGGGCTTGAAAATGGTTTTAAGATAGTATTTTCAGGACAAAATAAAGCCCTTAAGTTCAAAAAATCAAATATTTTTCCCCTGTTTTGAAGTGATGTCAGATTCTTCAGCCATATTCTTCCCTCTATTATTTTTTACTCTCTAAAAGTCCCATCTTTTCTTTTTGTGTACAACATGTAAGTTGGCTGAACTCTTCAGTTCCCTTTTCAGTGTGTGTATTCTTCTTCTGGAACATAGCAAACACCAAAACTGTGGGAAACAGAAGCTTCTGGGATCCTTCAAAGGATATCTACCACATTTATTCTGGATTATTTTGAGAAGTCTTTTGTTCTCAAATGCATTTCTGTCGACTAATTATAATGCCTTTAAAATCAGCTCTGATTGAACTGTCTTTCTCCAAAAATGGGGAGTATTCTGGAGCTCTCTCAATGCTCCAGGTTTGGATGGATGAGATTTACTAAGAAAATGTTCTTGGCCTTGAGGTTTCTTTATTTGTGTCTTCAGTGTCTCAGGGCAGTTCCTGCAAAAGCCAATTCTCTTTCTTGGGCAACCAATTAGAAATAATGTTTCTTTTTTTTCCTGTGAAAGCAATAATAAGTTACCGAGGTCTTTCCTCTATTGGAGAATACTTGAAATTGCATATCTGGTTTAAATTCCAATGTTGATGACGTGTTTTGGGATGCTTTGGCACCAGCTTCAACAGGAGTCCAACTGAACCCAATTTTTCTGTGAGCTGGTTCAATTAATAAATGAAAATTTACTGGAAGGAAAAAGTGTTATTTCTTGGATGAAGATGACATGTTATTAATGTAAAATAAACAAACAAAATGTCTACCTTTTTAACAGAAGTCAAATATTTTTCTTAATCATCCTTGGACTTTAATCAGTATTCAGATCTTGAGTTTGACTGTTTAGAGCATGAAAGCTGTGTTTGTTGTTTTCATGACTGAACCTTTATTCTTTTCTTTCTTTTTTTCCTGTTTTTGTTGAAAAAAATCTTCTACAGAAACAGGTTTCATGAACTGTCTCCTGAAATCTTTGTTTAAAGGAAATTTGCAATGCAAGCCATGTTTGTTTATGATGTCTCCTGCTTTGTGAACAGGTGAACAGAAGGCTGTAGGTTTAGTTTTGGTATTATGTGTGTGTCTGTACAGAAGTTGGAGAGGTCTTGGTGAAATGAAGATGTTTGGGGAAAGGAATCTATAAAATGGCAAAAGAAAGATGGTCCTCAGTACTGTTGTTTTAAATCTTTCTTTGCACTGTTTGTGGTTTTGTGAAAGCTGAAAATCTTTCCTGTGGCATGGAGAAGCTCCAGAAATAGGCAGAAGTCCTGCAGGAAACCTTGATTCCAGCTTGACAAACTTTGTTGAGAGAAAGGTTTGATTGGGAGGGAGTTAAACCACTTCGACTGAGTTGACTGAAAATTAGTCAAACCCAGTTCTTTTGTTATAGATACATTTCCTTTTTCCTGTTGCTTGGTCTGTATCTGAGATAATGGTATTTTCATTTTTCATGATGCTTATTTATTTATTTATTCTTACTTTTGGTTTTGTTCATGAGTTTTAGAAAGATCAGGGTTGAAGCTTTGCAGTAGGGCAATGTACAGAAATATTTCTGCTGCTGTATATGCTTGTAGAACCCTCCCTCCAAGAATATTAACCCAAAACTTTTTATAAACAAATAGTGTCCCCAAAGAAACTTCAAAATTGAAAGGATAAGTAATTTTTTCTTCATTATTTGTTAATACTACTGTGTGTCTTACCTTGCAGAGAATTCAAACCAGACAGATTTTTGTGTGCCTGCTGTACTAAGGTATAAGCATTCACTTGAAAAGTTACAAAAGTACAAGTCAATGTTCATTACAGTATTCACTTCTCCTTGAAAGCTGCATAAATGTGTGCTCTGCCCATTTCCATGCTCAGCTTGAGGTGACTATACTGTGTTAATATCTAATCCACCAGTGGATTCATGCAATTCTTTTGAAAGTGGCGGAGTTTCTTTGCCTACAGTGGATTAAAGGTTCTTCATCTTAATATGCATTTTTTCCTGCATAATCCAACCACACAGAGCAGATGGACTTGGTATTATTATCTATAACATGAAGAACATCTAACAGGATGCTGCTTATTATCTTGTTTCTCGAGCTTGCTGTGATTCATATTCCTTTTCTTGCATACAGAAGGAATATGGGATAAGAAAAATCACTTGAACTGAAGAAATTGCAGTGTAATTGAATTTTGAACATTGATTTTGGAGTGTACAGAAAATGAAGCGAAAGAATGTACTCGAGCAGCAAATTACAGGAGGTAGCAGAGTGTACAATGCCTTTTAGAAGCAGGTGTTTGCTGTGGAGTTCACTGTGCATACAAATGTGCTCACATTTTGAAGCTGGTTAGGAGCTACAGGGTGACAGGAAACCTGAGTGGCCTAATACAGCCTTTTTTTATTCAGTATAGGTTTGAAAAAAGGGGGAAAAACTAATAATGTGGGGAAAAGCTGGGTTTTGTTTGCTCTTTAAAGTCTGAAGCAGGAGGGGAGAACCAGAAGTACAATTTAAAGGAAATTGCAATAGAGGTTGTTTTAAGTATACACAAAGGAAGCCTTGCACCATTTTCTATCTGGAAGGAGGAACTGAACATTTAATTAAACAATGCCTTTCACTCAATTAGTTTATACTCCAGCATTCTTAGTATGTATAGTTTTACATTATTTTTCAAGTGTACAGCTGTTTCCTCTTGTGTAACATCTGGGAGGGAGGTACATTGTGGTTCCAGGAGCAGAGTGAATGGAAGAAGGTTTCTAGGCCCAAAACTTTTAAGCATCTCTAACTCAAAGCTGAAAAGACAGCTCATCTCACAAAGGCCTAACAGGCAGTTTCACAGTGAGTACTGACCTTATCAAAATCTACCCATAATCTATTGAACCCCTTTGATCATCCCATCAGCTCTGCCAGATTGTTGAGCCCCCAAACCTCAAGACTTTCTCTGCATGCAGAAATGGTCTTTCTGACTAACTGGATCTGCTTTCATGGGGAAAACAAAATACAGTCCATCTGTAGTCTGAGTATGCATTATGATAGTGCTCATGTAACATAGATTACTTGTGGGCAAAGGAATATGTTGGGGAAGGTTAAAACACATTGAAACATATTTTTATATATAATTATGCTAGAAATTAGCAGAAGTGGTATTTTGGTGAAATAACAGACTTATTAAACTATGTCACAACAGATGATTGTTGTGATTTTTTTTTCCTTGATCTACCTCATTTAGAGGCTGGATCTCCTTAAATGGACATGTTATTTTAAACAAGGATTTGTTCTGGTTTTGGGCTCTTGTTTCAGGGGGGAGTTACATCCTCTAATGACACTTGCATAAGCCAAAATAAGTGAAGTCAGTTTTTGGAGTTTATTCATCTCACACATGTTCTGCTGCAAGGGAAGGAAAGAATACTCTCCTGTGTTGAATTATCTCAAATTCCATTTAAGCAATAGTATATCAAAGTAAATATAGTGCAGATCAAACAGAAGACAATTATGCATAATAAAACAAAGAAATTGGAAGGCTGTGCCCTTGGTGAAGAAGAACCTGTCAGTTTCAGTGGGGATTATCATGTATCACATAATCATAGGCAGGATTGCAATTGTGCACAGAAGACACAGGCATTGGAACTTATTTTCAGAACTGTTCAGGTGCTTGCATAAGAGTCTTTCCAAAGTCTTTTCTAAAGGTTGCATTGGGCACTTACGCAACTCTTAAAACCTTTCAGGACTGAATTACCAGTTCCAGAGTAAGCATCAGGACAACAGTATCACTTACATCGAGGTACCTGGTCTATGAGAGCTTGACCCAGGAGTTGAGACTGGGAAGCAGCATCTCAGCCTTATGAGCTGGCATTTTCTTACTCAATGCTAGAAACAGAAGATAGACAATTTTATGCAGTTGAGCCTGTGTTTTTAATAAGCAAACAGTCCCAGATAATTGCGTGTGGACTTAACAGTTTCAAGGAACAGCTGCTGCTGAGACAAATAAATGTTTGCCCCATAGCAGTTCTTCACACGGGAAGATACTGAAACTGTATTTCAAAAGGGAAGTTTAGCTGTCATAGAGTCATTTAGGTGGTGACATTGAGCTGAAAGTTTTGTGATTCACATTGATGTATTACCCTGTCTGAAATTCAGTTCTCCAGAGGGACTACAGTATCTAAATATTTTACTTGTGTGTAGATTTGCAGGGCCTGCTGATACTTACAGGTTTCTATGGAAAGGTTTGGACATGTGATCAAGCTGGTAAGTGTTCAGTCTGGTAGCTGTCCATATGCATGAATAGCAAATACTTAGTGATTCAGTTTATTTAGATTGCAGTAGGAGGATTTACTTGCATCACCTTTTATTTGCTGTTTGCTAAGAGCTTTCACTCGGTGTGGTGGTGGTGGTTCAGCTTTCACACCTTTAAGGGACTCTGATTTCTCTGGGAGGTTCAAATCCGCAATGCTCCAGTCTGATTCTTATAGCAGATTTCACTTTGCTGTTTTTGTCAATGCCAAGTCTTGACTTCTTTCTTGCTTTCATTTGAAATAAACTTTCTGTTGTCATGGTTGCAGAGAGGAACTCAAAAGCATGAACCCTGCTGACTCCTAAAACCAGTAGGCCTACATATTTCTGTGAGGAGCCTTGGAACTAAAGCAAGTACTATGATTTTTTTTTTGTCCCCTTGAAGGTAAAGTCATAATTTCTCAATGGCGAGGATTGGTTCTGTAGAACAGCAGGGACAGAAGGGAATTAGATGAGTAGGATATATAGTCAGTGTATAGTGAATTACATTACACGAGGATGTGGTCACAAATATGTGACTCATTCTTCACAGGTTCTTTTAGTGTGATACGTTTTTTAAAAACCCAACTAAAGGAGCCTCCCAGGAGCTCGGCTGCAGTCAATCCTTTGCTGCTCTTGTCTAGAAAGCTTTCCCTGACATCTCGCCAGGGTCACGTTTGTTTTCAGTTAAGCTACTTTCATGTTTTCCTAACTTCGGTGGGTCTGTGCACAGAGTACGTTTGATGCTTAACCTTTTTCCACATGCTTTTTTATAGAATGTTAGGAGACTTGATACTAGGAAATGCTGGAAGCCTTGACTTTGAGCAGAGGCAGATACCCAGGCAATTGTCTGACAGCCAGGCTGGGGGATGTTACCTGAATATGAGACGTTAAGTTGTGTGCAGACCTCTTCCACCATCATCTCCTATTCATGTACCTAAGGAAAATATCAGGATTTGGGTTTGTTTTACCTTAGCGGTTTCTCTCACGTTCAGTGTTTCTGAGTGCTCCTAGGAAGCTTCATCTTTGGTCCTGCAGTAGGTTCTCACTGCTTTGCAGTTTCCTCGTGCCTTTCTTGAATAGCTCTTATTCAATTATTTCCTTCCTGGATGATAAAGAGAGAATTAAATTAATCTAAATATCCTTCTTAGTCTCCCCTCACCTACTTCGGTGTGGGTTTTTTTCTGTACTGGTAAGACAGAGGGATATAGAGATCTCTCAGCAAATAAATGGCAGAGTATACATTACTCTTTAAATGATTAAAAAGCTAAAACCTTTGAGCAGCAATTTCATCCACAGGTAGAAGGTTGCACAAAGATTCCCTTTCTCACTTTGTGCTGTGCAGCAAGTCAATTAAGGTCGTTAACACATTTTAAACATCTTATCACTTTACGCTTCTATATGGATACTCTTATCTGAGAGGTGGAGCTGCAGTGGTCCTTGTGCTGCTCCCTCTAAGGATTATTGTTGTGTTGTATTTTTCTGAGAGTCTCCATACAGAGAGGACTCAACCCTGTGACTCTGCAGAAGCTTTGGCAGCTTGTCCCTCCCCCGCTCCAAACCACAACACCCTTTCCAAATGTGTATCAGTATCTCTGTGCCTGAAGTTGGCTGTCCCTAGATCAATTTGTTTGGCAGAAGGTTGCCTGCTCCAAGAGAGTTTAAACTTAGCCAGGATGGGATCCAGCACAAATGCAGAAGAAGTGATATGAAACTGTCTTTTGAAGAAGATGACAGGGAGGCTGGTAGCATTGGTCTGCTGGCCAAAGGCTTGAGATGGCATGTAAATAAGCAGAGTGCTGTTCTTGTTTCTACCAGCCCTTGGAAGAATCTGGGCTTCACATCTCGGCACTTAAAAAGTGGGAATGGGAAAATGGTTTTTTGTTTGTTTGGTTTGTTTCATTATTTTGACTTTATGTTTTGGGAGTCAGGGATTAGTAATTGTATTTTTTGCGATCCATACCACAGGGAACTACAGTATTTCAGCATTTCTTTTTGTGTCTCATCTCTAAATCATGATGACAATAATAAAGCAGGAAAGGCAAGTGACATGAGGGGAAATAAGCACTGCACTGTGATACATACATTTTAATTAAAATTGATCTTGTCAGATATAGGTCCTTCTACCACATACAAGTTTTCACACGGTTCCTTGTTAGAAGATATGACAGAACCCTGAAAACTGGAAATGTGTTGAGACAAAAATCTGGGATTTTATTTAAACTAATAGAAAACGAGTTGACTTAAAACAAACCCACAAAACAGGAAAAAAGAAAAAAATATGCAAACAAACCTCACCCACCAGCTGTGCCAACTTCCTGGCCCCTCTCCCCTTAAAAATGCCTACAGCTATGGACAGATTTATCTCTGCAGAATTAGCTTTGAAATTTAAGTTTGCTGGCTTGATTTTATGCATCTAGTATTTATCATTTCCACTACACTGTTGCATCCAGTGTCCCTTCCCATTTTTACATGTTTATGCATTAACTTTCCAGAGGTAAACCCCATGATTTTAGAAATATTTTAGAAAACCCATGGTTTCTAGAAGAGCCCTCTGCTTCCAGGCATCTAGCGACAGGACAAGAGGACATAGCCTCAAGCTGTCCCAGGGCTGGACATCAGGAAGAATTTTTTCATGGAAACGCTGTTTGAGCACTGGAATGGGCTGTCCAGGGACATGGTGGAATCACCATCCCTGGAGGTGTTAAAGAAATGAGTGGACAGGGCACTAAGTGGTATGGTGTAGGTTGGTCAGAGTTTGGACTTGATAATCTTGGAGATCTTTTCCAACCTAAAAGATTCTGTAATTCCAGGAAGTTCCTTGAAGTGAACTCATTGCTATTTGGATTCTGGTCTCAGGCTTTCAAGAAGCCGTTTGTAATGGCTTCTTATTAGATTGGTTCTGGCCTTTCATATTTGACAAGTGCTCCTGAGTCTTTGTGGTTACGTTGTTATTCTGACAGTGAAGCATTAGACTGAAACTGTAAATGCTGTTAACCACCTTTCTTACAAACTGCTATGCAGGCAGCAAAATTACAGAAACAGAAGAAATACATTGAATCAATATTTTCCACTGTTGCTGGGTTCTGTGTTACTAGAGGCCTGTAGAACTTTAGGGTAGCAGTTGGTGTTTGTCTCCAGTTTGGCACCTGGTTTGCTGAGATGCTTGATGTCAGGAACAGCCTGTTTTGAGTTACATACCTGATGCACCTTCTGGGCAGGAGGAGTGGGATAGAAGCACTTCTTTTTTTAAGATCCAGAAATCCCGAGTGCAGTAGAAATAGAGATAGCAGAGGTAATGTCCCTTCCTATTATGCTTCTTCCAGCTTAGAATTATTGGTATTTGTAAGTGTGGCTGTGAAGACAGGTAAGGAAGGAGACAGAATAAGCAGACCTTTGTAAAACTCTTAATGCTTAATGAAATTAAGAGGAAAAATGTTTTTGGTTAAGAGAGTGCTTCTTGAACTCTATGCTGATTACAGCGGGGTGTTTCTCCTCTCCTGACTTGTCCCAGTCCTCTGTAAGGTAGCCTGAGGTCTACTTTAATTTACTCCACTTGGCAGTGGTCCCTGAGGAGTTGTGTGCCACCTGGCCATGGCTAGAACAGGGCTGGTCCCAGCCACTCCCTGTCCCTGCCCTGCCAAGGCGCTGCAGGCAGGAGGGTGTGGGAGCTGGATCTCTTGGATCAAAGCCCCCCAGGTTCCCTCCAAGCGAGGATCCACCAGTGGGGAACTTGCTGAGGCTTTCCTGTTTAAGCTGTGCGGGTGCAGAGAAGAACCAAACCTGCCGACTTCCTTCAAATACTCCCTTGTCCCCACAGTGAGAAGTTTGAATGCAGCAGCGCAAAGCCCTGTTATTTGGAAGACAGGCACAAGGACCTTTGGCTGAAGCCAGTGGGTTTTATTAAGGGCCTGCTCTAAAAGCTCTCGCAGAAAACTCTGCAGTTTGTTAGTCAAAGGTACTAATGTCTCTGCATCTTTTGCAAAAATGTTACTTGGATACGCAAAATATTCCTATTTCAAAGAAAATTTAGTTGCCTTAGATAATTTACAAAAGATTAGTTTATTTTTCATCTTGCTGGAAAGAGTTTTATCATCCTGTTTCACTTAAGAGAGTGCACATGAATAGTAAATGCAATAAATAATTACAGAATAGAGTGTATCATCATAAAGTGAGGTCATAATTCACTCAACGTGTTAATTTTTTCTTCTCCCACTCCTCTGCATGAGAAATACTTTAATAATTGCTTTCCCGTCTACCCTTCTTCCCTCACTCCTTTAATATATGCCATGTTTTGGGAGTTGTTATTAAAAATGTTTGTGCTAAAGTGTAGGGATTGATTCCTTGTCCACAGTAGAGCTGTTGTTTCTTTAAACCAAAAGGCACATCCGTGGATTATATGCTATCAACAATACATTTCTAGTATTCATTTCCTGCTTCATATATTTATTTAATTTTGTGATTTATAGCTGGGCTCAGTTTTGACTTTCATCTTTGTTGATGGCAGATTTAATGCAAGCATACTTATTTTAGGAATTGGGATGTCATTGCAAGAGTTTGCAAATAAAAAGTGTTGCTCCGATGCATTGTACCTGTTCTAAGAGCACTGGTTTTTATTACATGGGGAATTGTTCTCCACAGCCTTCTGAATAGGCTTATCATCCATCATAGAGGATGCATCCTAAAATATGTAATATTGTTTTTACATAATGTTGTCAGACAGCAGGAAAAATTATGTTTTTTTCTTTTTCCCATATTAACCTTTAACTTCACCTTCATGTTGCAGTAGCCTGTTGTCAGCAAGAACAAGTTTCAGTTTAAAGTTCAGTGGCTAATTAGTTGCAGAAAAAATTCATTATCTCTTTTGTTTATAGAATCTGAACGGGTTTGAGATTATAGTGAACTACAGTGTATTAAATTGCATAACTGGAAATCTAAAACCTTGAGTAAGTATTAATTGTGAAAATGAATTTTCAGGATTTTTGAGCACCTGGATATGTTCTGTGCAAATCATCTGCATAGTTTTGTAACTATTTGGTTTTACTGAGTAGTTACTGAAGAGATTAGCCTTAAATAGAATTTTAAAAAAATACACAGTGTAAAAATGCCTTTCAAAAAAATTTATATCCTTTATATAAAAGAGAATACAGAGTATAAAAATATAAATGTAATTTATGCTGGGATCTATCTATCTGTCTACCTAAAAAAGTAATTGAAAGACCGGAACCTTTTTCCAGGAGATTGGTGGCTGAAAAGTGTAGTGTGCTGAAGAACTGTTGAGCTGCGATTCCTAAAACCTTGAAGAGGGTTTTGAACCCCTTGTCAAAGAGCAGAAGGTGCTCAGCATTTTTGTGAGTTGGTTGGCAATGGGAAGAAATTTACAGATGCGTTTACATGTGATGTAGAATATCAGTTACCTTTGCTGACTCAGATGATGTAAATTAGAAGAACTGGAATGGGATCTTTATACACACAGCTTAGCTAAATGTCACATTTTCCACTGATTTCAAAAGACTAAAGGTCAACTTTTATAACTTTCTCCTCTGTTGAAAAAGACCTTTGCTGACTTTAACAAGGACCTGGAAAAAATGTGTATGTGTGTGTAATTTTCTCAAGATATTTGACAATTTAAAAAACAACATAAATGTTGTTATAGCAGAACTGGACTTGGTGGTTAAAGCTTCAAAACATTAATGTTCAGTGGAATAATTTCATTTTAGAGAAGATTTTGCACCTGCATATACCATAAAATTTGCTTCCTGTCTCAGTAATTTTTGTCAAGAGACTAATTTAACATGTAAACCCAGTATTAACATAAAACCCCAGAATTTAATATATTATGTGATCCTATGAACTCACACTTTTAGCCATTTAAATCCTAAGGTACTGTATTGTTTCTTATTTCTGGGTATATTTTCCTGAAGACATAAGGCCAGGATTTTCAAATATGGTTTCCTGGTGGCATATTTCCTATTTTACATGGCTTTGTAGATTTCCATTGGCTGTGCATTAGACTTATGGAGTGTGAAAATGTTCCAGGAAGTTCCAAGTGAACATGAGGACGAACTTTTTCCCTGTGCTGTGACTGAACCCTGAACAGACTGCGCAGAGAGGCAGTCTGTGGAGTCTCCCTGACTGGGGGTATTCCAGAACCTGGACACAATCCTGGGATGCTTGAACAGGGCAGCTGGACCAGGTGACCCCATTGGGGTTCCTTCCAACCTCACCCTTCTGTGATTCTGTGATTCCAGCGGTGCATTGTTAATATTGACCTGCATTTCCAGGGGTTTCTGCCCGTGATATGGGACAGCAAGGTATCAGAGAAGTCAGGTGAGTGGAGACACAGTTGGTTGTGCCAGTGACACAAGAGCAGGGAGCAAAGAGCTTGTTTTATTTTGGTTTTCTGACTGATGTTTGCAGTGCCTTGTCTGAGTAGGCCAGGTGTGTTTTTATGCCTTATTTGTGTGTGGTGCTGTGTTCTGAGCTGAAGTGGGGCCAGACTAGGAAGCCTTTCGATATGATCTGAATATTCCCTAAGTTTCCACTAGTACAATGTTTAGAAGTGGTTTTATAGCTGTTGTCTGGACTTTTAAGTAGCTTGTGGGCTTGTGGAGAAAATAGCAGTATTACAGTTCTGGTTCATGACAGGTTTTGTGGAGCATCACTGTGGAAATAATCTGTCTTGACACGACTGTGGGGTGCCAGTCGTGGTTTCATAAAGCCAGGTATGCTTCTGACAGTGCCACAAATGAACACAATTAGCCAATTTTTAGAAGTGAATAAACAACACATCTCAACATCATGTCTGGGTCTATTTCAGAGAATTTTGGAGATTATGTGTGGTTACCAGCATGTTAGTAACTTTCTGGCAGAGCAATTAAATTCTTTCCTTTATCCCTACTTGGGCCAACTGCGACTGCTGAAAAGCCTCTGTTTCTAGACACTTCTCACAAATTACTCTGCCCTGTATTCTGTTTGTGAAATACTAAGACATCTTATCCTTTCACCTGTGTAACAGCAGCAAGCCTTGGAGTAGGCAGGGACTGCAGAAGACATGGGATTTTTGCCTTGTAGGTGATAAACAGTATGATGGGAATATAAAGCCAATCCAGGCTGTCTTCTGTATACTTCACCTGCCTGGGAGTGCTCTGTAATTAGCCATACATGCAATACCCAAGGGGAGTTAAAATTACTCTTTTAAAACCAGATATGGATAAACCTGCACAATAAATTGATGCCTGACAGGCAATTTTCTGAGCTTTTTAGCAGCACGCTTTGAATGTCTTTTGGTTCCTATTTCATTCTTGCTCTCTTCTTACCTTTTCCCTTTTATTCTGTTTTTATGAGGTGTTGTGAGTGTAGGGTTTTCTTTGTCCTTTCTCTTTGGTTGCTTGTACAGGCTTGTTAGGCAGGCTCTTTCTCACCACGTGGTGCATGATCAGGTGATGGTTCTGCAGGAGCAAGAGCTCACAGCTGGAGTCTCACAAGCGGGTGAGAGTGGGTGGATGGGGCACAGGGGACACACAAAGCTCATGTGCTGCTCCCTGAAGGCAGATATTTGTGCTGCCCTTCCTATTAGGTAGGAGAAGGCAGACCTGAAGAGGACATTTCTTTCTTTCCCACAGGACACAGTGTTTGCAGTGGGAGGAAGAAAGGAGCCATGCTCTCTGTCCTTCTGCCACATTCTGTTCTTTTGCTCTGTCTCTATTTAATGCATTTTTGTCTTTCTCCTTCCTGACTGGAGCTCCAGAGACACCCACTCTTCCAGTTGCTACCTCCCTTCTTTCTGTTTTGTAGCAGGAATAAAAAAGGCTTACTTTAAGAAAACAAACTGTAGGGTTGAAATATTTATTTTTTGTTGCTCAGCTGTGTTGAAGGCAGACCTTTACTGCTGTATGTTGCTTATCAGTACATGAAGCCCAATGCATGACTGCTATCAGTACAGCTAGAGATGCTTTGGTCTCAGGCACGTGGCTTTGGAGAAAGCTCGTTTTCTCTCTCACTCAGCCAGAGAGATCCAGAAGAAGGGTGTTCTTCCTCTGAGTCCTTTCAAAATTTGGAAGCAACTTAGAGCTGATGGCTGTTGACAAATCCACTCCCTCTAATGAATCTAAATAGTATTTGTACAGTTGTTTTCCATCCAGTTTTAAACAAAAACTGTTCTCTTTCTGGGAGTTCTTCTCTCCACTTCTTGAAAGGAAGAACTGAAATGCTGTTTTTATGTACTCGTTATCTATTTTTGGTATGGATCACATCAATTGTGACAAGTTAAGTTGCATATGTGGCTTGCAGTCAAAGTGGAAGTCAAAGTGTGACAATGGAGATCTCAGAGTTCTTTGTGTCTGACAAATATTACCATGAACAAGAAATTTTTGGTTTCAGGTAGTACGCAGACAAATAAATGTGAGCGGAATACAGACACCAAAACCTGTCAGAGAAGGTAAAGTCTGAGATTATCAGCTCAGAAATTGCGTCTGTTAATTTCATCTAAGTAATTCAGTAATTCTTTACGGTCTTCAAAGTAGCAGCATCCATAAGAAGAAAAGGCAGTGCCCTTTTGCAGATTGTGCCAATTGAAGCAAAACCCACCCATCATCTCTGAAGGAAAAGGATTTTGTTTCTGCTTTAAGTGCTAATTTCAATGCAGCTTCAAATTTGGAGCAATCATTATGTAAAACTGCACATACTTTAGCTCATTTTTACTGGCTTATACAGTTTCATAAACCTGCAGAGACAGATATGACAGAGCAGCCTGTCTGGCAACAGCACAGCAAGAAAGCTAAATGCTTAAAAATTGGCATTCATCTTCTTTTAGACAAAATACATTAGAATATTCCTTTATACCTGAAATGAAATTATTGCTTTCTTGAGCTGCTGTCATGTTTGTTCTATTATTTTGCCCTTCACTTAATGAATCCCAGAGCTTCAAGATTGCTATTGGCATAGCAATTGCAATTGAATACAGAAGTAATTTTTCCAACCCTTTCACATTGTACCTGCTTATTTGAGAGCACTTTTTATCCATCAGTGTTTGAATCCAGTAGTGCTTTCTTGCTGTAAACAAAAAGACTAATGAATGGATGTATCTTCTTGGAAATAGAGAATGATATCTGGTATTGAAGTGGCAGAGGGGGAAAAAGGGGCCTAGTGTATTTACTGAGTAATCATCCCTACTTAGCCTGATATTATGCAATATACCTTTAAGATAAAGCCCAACAGGTAGTATGTTTCATGTAAAATTTAGGTTGAGCTTTCTCATGAGAGAACTGTGGAGGTTTCTGTAGGTTTTGCTGCTGCTGGATACAGTGAGAAAGTCTGAGTGCAATACTTTAATTTAGGGGGGGTCGAGTTCTACCAGCCAATAGTGTCTTCTTACCCCTCTGGACAAGACCAAAAAAAACCCAAACAAAAAAACCCAAAAAACCAAAAAAACGCCAAAACCAAAAACCCACTCCTCTGCCACAGGAGTCTTCAGCTTCAGAATTGCACTGCCCCGAGCCATCCGCCTTCAGCATGATTATTTGGATCCTTAGCATGGCTATTCAGGAGAATTATGGGGAGCTTCACTGGCAGTGAGCTCTTCTGCTGGCAGTGCTCTGAACTGGAAAGACGAACATGTGAGTGAAGTATCCAGGCTTTGAAATACACATTCTTCTGATGTGTTTGGAGACAGCCACACATCCTTCACTGCAGCTGTGACTGGTCATTGGAGTGGATGTTTAATTTTGGTGATATCCTGTTAACAGTCCTGACCCAGAAATCATTCTATCTTCTTAGCTGGTGATAATTTAGATATATGCAGTATTGCCTCTCCAGAAATTTTTGCTTAATTTTTAAAAAGGCAGTGATGAGAATGTAAGGTTTACAATTAAGTGTTACTGTATCACGTGTTAGGTTGTTTGACATGTTTGTTATTTTTGTTATTGTCACTGTTAATTTTTTTTTTTATATTTACTGCGAATTTATGTAGATGTCTTTAATCCATTTCAGCTTACTCTGTCTTTTGTTCTTAAAAGCCCTCTCTCAGAGGCTTTCCTTGTGTTGATACTGGGAGGCACAGACCAAATCACCTTTAATCTCTTTTTGATACACTGAATATTTCAACATTCTTTGACCCCTCCCAAATGACAAGGTTTCCAGAGTTTATTTGTTTGTTTTTTAAAAATCCCTATCTGAACGAGTTTTAATTGCTTGAAGCACAGAACCAAAGAACTGGTTAAATTTCGTCAATTATATGAAAGTATTGCCACCTTCCTACTGGGATACCTGGAACAGAAGTTCATGGGGCTTATTCTCTCCCTGCCCTTGCTTAAAAATTGCATCACTGTGATCTCAAGTTCACTTGGTTGTTCCTGGTGATGCCCAAATTCCATTCAGAGCTGCAGCTTTTCAGGACACAAACCTTACTTCATAAAATTGGTGTATTTTCTTGCTATAGATGATCTTGCCCTTTGCAGTTATTAGAGTGCATGTTTTCAGAGAGCTTGTCTTGCCAAGAGACTCAGGTTATTTTCACCAATAACTGGCTTTTCTCATTACTTGCCAATTTAGTGATGTTTGGAATGTCTGCAATTTTTCTGGGGGGGGGCAGGTCTTATATCGCAGGTCATAGAAAAACTGTTGCAAAGTCTCCGTTGAACCTGGAAGACAGTTCTCTACTAAAAATTGTATTTTAGGATCTATAATTCACAACATTTATTTAATTAATAGTTTGTTGTTTTTTTAATAGTATTACTTTTAAACATTATCTAGAGTAGAGTTACTTATAACTGCCAGACACCTCCAGTAAAGTGTTGCAGTTATAGCAGGCTCCAAATTTTGAGTGTGTGTGTGGGAAAAACAGACCCCTGTCATAATACACATTTATTTTACACAAAGGAAATTGTTGATATTATTTTTTTTCCCCCTGACTGTGGTTAATTATTTTGGGGAAGGAAATTTTACATACGATATTTCTGGTGGTGGAGCTGAAATGTTATGAAACCTTATAAACAGAGCTTTTCCCTGTCCCACCCTCTGGAATAACATCATTATGGAACACTATCATCAGGTTCTCAAAGGTTTATTTTGTAGTCTATTTACACAATTGCATTATGTTTACATGGCAAGCTTTTTGTGGTGGGGTCTGCAGGGTGGCCTTCGTGAGGGGAGCAGGGGAGAAGTGGAAAGGATGGCATGGCAGCAAGGAGCAGTCATGGATTGAGCACAACCCCCTGTTCCCCATCCCTCTGCTTGTGGAGGGGATGGGATACAGGACTCAGAAATGAAGTGAAATTGAGCCTGGGAAGAAGAAAGGGAAAGCACTTCAAGTTTTGCTATTGTTTCTCACCATCCTTCTTGTAATTGGCAGCAAATCAAATCACCTTTACCCATGCTGAGTCTGTATTGCTCATGACAGTAACTGATGAAGCAATTTCTCTGTCCATATATTGACCCATGCTCTTTTAATCTTGTTTTCTGCCTTTGTCCAGCTGAGGTGGGGAAGTGAGGGAGTAGCTGGGTGGGCATCTGGAAACCAGCCATGTCTACTCACTATGTAGTAACAATAAAGATTTTGGACACAAAATGTTAGCGGCCTGGTTTCCTTGAATTGGAACAACAATATGTTATTGTAAAGGGTTATGATAATGTTGCTTATATTCATGAAGAACGGTATTGGATAAATTGAAATATTAAGAAAATACTGAGTTATACCTGTGCTTGGCAACAGTCATGGTGGATGATTGCTCTCCCTCCTCAGTTGTAGCACTGAGTTGGTGCATTCAGTTTTATTTTACCGGTTAATGTAGTTCAAACGTATTTAGCTGTATTTTAAAAAGGTACTAATTATAAGAGCTATTTATACATGTTTTAGTCATCCTTTGTTTTATTTTGTGGCTTTTAATGCTTTTTCAGATACAATTCATGTTAGTTTGGCTGCAGAAGGAGTAGATTTTTGACACTTCTGATAATTTAATTTTTCAGGGTTTTGTAAGGCATTTTAGCCTTGCTGTAAAACACCTACTCTTTTATGTTTTTTACTACTGGTACGTATTAATACTATTCTTCCCTTAATGAAAATAAAAAAAAAAAAAAGCAGAAAGGAGGAAAAAGTGCCAATATTCATGGAAGATCTTTGTTTCTTACTGCAAGCTCCAGTCAGCAGATTTTGAAACAACACATGAGAAAGTAATGTTGGTCATGAATTTCTGATAGTTTATTTTGGTATGTGACCAACTTGAAAGTTCCACAATTAAAGTGCATATGTTGAGATACGTTCTGCTGCCAAATTGTTACTAATAATTTATAGTGAAAAAGACTACTTTTATTATTACCGTGTGGATAGAGAGTAGCAGGATGAAGACATCTCCTGGTCTCTCCAAGGGGTTTGAGGAACAGGCAGTCGTGAACTCATTTCCTGCTCCACAAAGCAGTATGGTTTATTTTTCTATTTTCTTTAATACCATGTATGTTGTGTCTTAGACTGAAGATTTTTTGTTCTAGTGGCCTTCTAGTGTGGGTTAGCAGAAGAAGATGTGGTATTATGGAATTGGTTTCATACCCTGTGGAGACTTTTTTTCTGTTTAAAGTACTGCTGTTCTGGTTAAAGGCTGGCAAATTAGGAATGAAATTGGCGTTCACATAATGTTTACTTTTTTCTCTTAAGACAGTGGAAGTTTTTAATTGGAAAACACATTTCTGGGTGGTGTTTTGGTTTTTTTTTTAATTTCAAATAAATAAAATTGGCCTAGGATCTATTCACCTGTCCTTCTGGGTGGATAACGTGAGCACTGAAGTTAAACAAAATTTTGCATTCTAATAATGAGAATTTCTTTTTCTCTGCTTGCAACAAACTCGTCTGCTGGGATATCTCAGAACTTCCCATGCCAGAGGCTACCAGTAGGCACTGGTGCATGGCCATGGCCTTCTCAAGCTGGCAGCAGGTTTGCTGCAGATTCCTCAGCCCCAGGGTAGCTCTGTGGGCTGCCAGTACTTCAGGATCTGGATGGGATGACATGGGGGACTGGTGCGTCCCGCGATGCTGCTGAGATGAGACCGTGTGGACTGGATTCCAAAGAATTTGGGAGGCCTGAATGAGACAGTAGCATTGTGTCACCACATAGATGAATAAACCAACAATGTTAATAATCTTTGTTAATGACAGCCTTCTGTATTCTTCAACTGGGTTGGTGTGAAACACTTGGAAATAAGTTCTTGTGTTTAAAATGTGTTCCTCTTGTGGAACCTGGCCATGGAAAATGGTGCAACTAACAGGTGACCTTCTCATCAACAGCATAATTTCTTGATTGAGACCTGATTCAGTTCTCCTGTTTTATAGAGGAATTGGACCAATGCCTAATGCAACAGCTTTAAATCAAGATTTGCTGGCATATCTGTGTGGGGTCCAATTATCGCAGTATTCCCTTCCAAAACAGAGCCTGGGGCTGCAGTACCACAGACTTGGGCTGAAATTTTGAGTTAATTTATTTTCTTTCCAACAGCTTTATAAAGATAAGAAAATGAAGGACCAGTAGGATAAGTATCTTCCCCTGTGCATTATTAACACAAATGTCTTGCATGCTAATTGTTTGCACCTCTTTAAACCAGTCTACAGGTGTAATCTGAAGAAGCCATCAGTTATCTAGCTTCCTGCATGGTGGAGGTTATGAAATAGTATTTTGCCCTGGGAGACTATCTTGGTGTCTTGAGTCATGAAATTACATAAGCTCAGAATGTTTTCTTTAATTTTTCTGTATGAAACAGCAAAAGAAGGAGTGTTAGAAATGTTCTCTGAAAGGTATTTAAGTATAAAGTTTTAAAGAGTATGCTGGCATGAAAGGAACTTTCCTTTTAAATGCTGAACTTACACAGTTGTGATGGTGCCTAGCACATGATGAGCTGAGCTAGGGCTTTGCTTGTTACAACTAAGAAACATCTTGCCTTTGAGACAACCAGCTTTTAATGATTTTGTGCTTTAAAATTTTAAGAGTAATTAAATTACTTGCAGCTGTTGTTTTGAAGATTACTTTTGAACTGTGAGATGCTATATAGTCTGTCTGAGTTATATAGGCAGATAGCACTTGTTTCTCCCTTGCTGGAAGAAAAGGAAAAAGAAAAAAATTCAGATTAAGATCCTTGGAATTTGGTATTCAATGCTGCATTTTTTCAGACACTTTCCTATTTCCCATGTATAAATGAAGAATGAAGAAAAATCTTTAAGAGAAACAAATTGTATCTGCAGATTTGGCTGTGAACTGCTTGAGTTACAAAGCTCTAGTAGGAAAACTGTCTGTGTCTTCTAATTATAAGTTGTGTGTAAGAAATGTTTTTCTCTATCAACATAATGTTTCAAAAAATAGAGCAGATTTGACTCTGTGACATAGATGACAGAAATTACATCCATAAGTTGAGTGCTAACTTCTGAGATATTAGCTCTGTGTAATGGCAAGGCTCTGTTTAAATTTTTACCAGTTTGTAAGCAGTAATTACTGAAAAGTGAAAGATTGATTTCCAGTTTCTGTTGGGACTGGGTTTCTTTCCTCATCTAGTTAGTAAATGTAAGCAAATTCAGTTTGGTATTGCCTTTCCCAGAGGAAAGTCAAAGCATTGTCCTGTTACAATAGAGGTGATTATACCTGTTTAAGCTGTCCAAAATTTTCTCTTTTCAACAGTAATAATTCATAGTAGTACATAGAGCTAAGTTGGTTGAATAAAACCATGAAAGACAAAAGTAAATGTAAGAATTGCAAAGTCAGTAATCTTATGTTATAATTAATGCTAAGCTATCAGATCATGCTGTGACTGAAATGGCTTTAAGTGGGTCACTGAAATGCTTGTGCCATTGTTTCAAAGTGGCCCTGTTAGCAGCACAGTAATTTATTGAAAATAGTCTGCTTGAACTAAGAGTCTTCTGTTAATAATTACTGAAAAGAACTCATGACAAATGCTGCTGGCCTTGAGTTTCTAACTATTCTCTTTAGAAACTCCTCAGAGGTAACATTTCTGGAAATTTTGCTATAGGTAAACAGAGCTGAGATGTGTAATTGACTTTATGTACAACCTATCTTCTGGCATGTTTACTTTTAATGTTAAGCTGATTTGATGGTTAACACTAGAATATCTCACTGCAGTTAAGAGGTGTAGTTAATATCTAAGAGATTTGTGTAACTTCTTTTAACTCCTGCTTTCCTTTTATATGAACATAAGCAGTATAAAAATGAAAATAAAGCTTTTTTTCCGGGAATAGTCATTATGAGAGTGTCCACTATGAATTAATCATATGCTGTCACCATTACATAAAAATATTTTTCAGTTTGTGTATTTATACCTTCAAAATATTTTTGAAGTTAAAGTGAGTAGCATTTGGCTAAACGATACTCTATTGTCTTGGAACATATTTATAACCGTTTCAATTAAAAAGTACTGATAATGCCTGTTGACTAGAGGTCTGTGCAAGTTCAGTTAGGATTTGGGAGTTTTACAGACTACCTCCCATTTTTCCCCCGTTTTTATAGTTGTATCAATTATATACGTTTCTTTTAATAATTTTTGTATGAGAAAGGTTCCTTACAACACCCTTGGAAGTCGGATGGTGCATCCTTACCCCAAACAACTATTTCCATGTATTCACATTGAAGTCTAATTTCAGACAAATGTGCATAGAGTCAGCATTAATTGTCTCTCTTCTGTGGGCTGTGTTAAGTTCTGTGATAGGACCACTAAAGCTGGACGGAACCTCTGGAGGTTGTGTAGTTTATCTTCCTTCCAAGTTAGAGCGGGTAGTTTCCCAGATGAGATTTGAGTCTCTCTAGTGGCAGAAACTCTGTAACCTGTGGGCAGCCTGTTTCTGCACTTACTCCCTCTCTCAGTGAGGGATTTCCTTTGCTGCATCTTGTGATGGTTTCATTTTCTTACTCTGCATCTGTGATGAGAGTCTGGCTCTGTTGTTTCTTGCTGTAACTCCATCCTCCCTTGACTTCTCTGCAATGTAGATGAGTTCTCCTGGATACTTGTATGTCCATGTGCTGCACCCCACTAGCCACTTTTGTGGCTCTCTGCAGAACTTTATCTGGGTTTATCTTTATGTAGGACTTGGATGAACTCACATTTTTACAGAAAGGTGGCTTAATCAATATGATATAATTCAGGCAACCAGGAGACAGGGAGGAATAAACATGAATTTTCTCATGTCGGTCTGTAAACAGTATTAAAAGAGTTGTACTTCATCCCTGTCTAGATATGATGACTATAAATTAACAAGACTTTTGATGTGTAACTTCTGATCCTAACTAGCCCAAAACTTTCTGAGGATGGTAAGAGTGTGAATATACCTGATTAACTGCAACTGATCTTACCTTCTTTGGGTCTAGCTTCTGAAAGCAGGCAAAAATAGCTGTTATAAGGGCTATAAAATGACTTAGAAGGAAATATTTGCCCTCTTCATACTCTTGGTTGCAATGTATTCTGCTTGCTGTTTTAAATGAGCATCTGTTTATCAAGTAAACTACTGAAATAATTGGACTCCAAAAATTGCCTTTTCCATAAAAAAGAAATTTTAAACTTCCCAGTTGGTTTGTTAGGTCTTAAATTTGTGTTTAATTTGGTAAATGTTATGCATATGAGCCATTCTGTGAAATACAGTTTTTCTGAATAGTATCTTGCTTGTGCAGCAAATGCAGGATTAGGACACAGTGAGTTGAGTGCTGTCAAAACAGCCATGTCACCAGCTGACTTGTGAAACAGTGAAGGATTTGGAACCTACTTATGCTATTTGGTTTTGACAGTGGAGCTGCACACCTTTTCTCCTTTGTGACAAATTTGAGAGCAAACACTGTATAGGGGAACATAGTAAGGCCTACAATATTCAGCTGTTTGGTGAACCAACAATGTCTTTGACTTTCAACAGCTGTGCATCTAACTTATTCAAACATTTTCTTTAGTTTTGTCACCTGGGACAGTGCAGCCAACTGCTTTGTAACAGTTGTTTGAACAGTGGGTGTTTACAGGTCTCATGAATTGCCCTGTGAACCCAACTGAAGCTCTTCTACTTGTATCAGCTGAAGATCCTGAGAAGTCTTGAGTCTGGAAGACTTGTTGCACTAGTAAAATTAACCAGATGGAGATTTAAATTTTTTTTTTTTTTTGCTATTGTGCAATGTGTGATGCATTTATGATCTCTAAGGAAAGAACGTAAAACTGGATTTCATGATGAGGATTGTAATTTTTTTTTTTTTTTTGACTAGCTTCTAACTTGACAGAAGGAGCTGCACAATGAATGTACAGTTCACTTGTGCATATTTGAAGTGTAGGCTTCTTCAGTAGGATTTTGATAATTAACCTGGTTAGCCTGTTTTAGCTACTTGGATATTGGTATTGTCTGATTATATTAGGTTTAGAAAAAAAATGCTGACATTTCCTTGGGCATCTCTCAGCTGTACTGATTTTAGTGAATTTATGGAAAAAAATAAGAAGAGGTAGATAAATACACAAACAGTTTGGTAAGTAGCATTTAGTTTCTTATAACAGAAAGGATGCATGATCATGCTTGCAAATGGGGAGATGAAAAATGGAAAAAAATGGATTCTTACTGTGGGAATAAGTGCAGAGAA
>WEKY01003594.1:77839-90655 GCA_013390045.1 Picathartes gymnocephalus | reverse complement strand
TCCCTAATACTTATCTATTCACTATTTAAAGTTCTCAAGTCTAAAGACTTAAATATTTGCTTTGTCTTTCTAAATGCACTTTGATCAGCTTATGACTTTTGATATCTAATTGCTGTGCTGGTCCTACCCTCGACATTCCAGCAGCCGGTGGGGTCTCTGGAATATCTGCTCAGCTGCAGACTCCAAGAGAGACCCTCCCCTGTGTCCCCAGCCTGAAGAGAAGGGTTTTCTTGGTAATGCTTTTTCTTCATCCGTGTTTCTGTGCAGCATCTAAGCAGGGCAAAATACAGAAATGACACACATATGTCTCGTCTCCTTCAGTTTGGGAAACTTCCTTCCTTTTTTCTCTACCCATGAGTGCTCTCGTTCTCCACCAAACAGCAGAACTGATACTTCACCTCTCCAAGTGCAAACCAAGAAGAGGATCTCTGCCAAGCCCAATCCATTATAAAACTTCAGCAGATCTGACACATATGGGTTGATGAATCTTCAGATGTCTCCTACTCTCACTTCTCACAACAGCAACAGGAGGAGATGATTGTCTCAACCTCCCCAGTTTCAGCTCACGCAAATATGAGCCTGCTCAAAAATACTGTAGTGGTTATACTGATATTATACAGAGATTTATTTGGGAATTTTAAGTATATGAAGTAGCTAAAAGGACACCTAGAACGTCTCAGCAGAGCAAATAACCTGAATAACCCCCTATTCTGTGCTTTGGCCACAGCTGTGGCCACCACACAAACCCCTAACTGGGAGCAGTATTTTGTTATTTGTAACAGAGCTGTGAACAGATTTTATTTAAGGACAAAACACCATTGCAGATGGCAGGAATGCCCAGCACCTGGTGACAATGGCAGGCATACTGTTGGACTGTAAAACAATAGACCTACCTTGAGAAAATGCTTCTTTCCGCATCAGTAATCTCAGTGCCTCTCAAGGTACAATTCAGAGCTAAGTAATAAAAAAGCTGCAGGCTACATTAATATTCTATGATGCCACAGAGTTCTTTTTCACATTCATATATAATATATTTCTGCGTATATGTTTGCACAATTAAATAACTTATGGCACAATAGAGGAGAAAGAAGATTAAATACCTTGTTATCCTTAGCTTCACTATATGAAAAACTGCGTGACAAAAAAGGATTTCATAATAGCAGAAATATTAAATATTCTTATGAAGTTGTCTACACCTGGTCATCTGTTTTATGAAAGACATGAAATCTCATGTGTACAGTATCCAAGCATCTGCAGCACATTAAAACCAACATCCACAGTAGTGCATAATCAATTAGTACTTTCTGAAAAAGGTTCTTGTCTAGCAATTTGTACTGGAAGCACAATCTTGTGTTTGGAACAGTAGGAATGTGTCAGTTTTTGACCCTACTGCAGATTTTGAGTATGATGACAGATTCTTTCTGTATCTCAATACTCCCTATAAAATGGGAATAAAAAAGTTAGTCTGTCTTCAAAGAGTTTGCTAAAATGCAATCATAAAACACATATATGACATCACGATGGTACAAACGGATTCTCTTGATTCACCTGATTCATTACAATTTTTAATCCGTAGAAATGGCACTCACTTTCCATGTAATTTCTGAAATATTTTTGTCTCTTTAGAAAAGTTTTGAGTCTCAAGCCTTTGCAGTATCACCACACATTTCTTTAGGATTTGAAGAAAATAAATAGGCATAGCCTGGATTTCATTCTAACTTAGCACAGTAAAAGAAAAAAAATTATTTTTATGTGATCATGGTCAGTCTGGGAAGAAAAAAAAAAAGAGGATCCTACTTCAAACACTTATTTCTGTCCTAATTAAAGTATAAAATTCCATGTTGAATTTCTTTTCAAGACTGAAAAAGCCCGAAGACTTTTTTTCTAGGACTGTTCATACTTTCAAACCTGACTTACATACTCTTTTTGTGGCTTGTGTATTTTTTTTATGTTGTGTTATAATTGCCACTAAAAATACAGCGACTGGTGCTGGATTTTGTGCAAACCCAGAGATACCCACAAAACTTGCACTGAGGAATTTTCACCTAAATAAGCAAGACAGGCAGAGTGTGAATAGAAAAGGGCTGGTCATGGTAAAGAGCAAAGGCTCAAGGTGCAAAAATGGCATTTTTGGCAGAGGAATAACTTCAAGAAAAGGAAACAACATAAACTGAGCAAGATTCCCTGGGAACTATAAGACAGACATGGGGTGGCCTCAATGGAAAAGGACTGAGAACATGGCAGGAGGAAGAATCAGCCAACACTGCATGCACCACTCTGTAAAGGAATCAAATATTTACCTCCTTTTATGCTAATTTTCCTGCCAGGTGCAAGCTCTTTTTCCTCCTCTTCATGTTTTTGTTCACCTGTGAAAATGCAGGAAGAAAAGGTACCCTAGAGGCTCTACTGCCAGAGAAGGGAACACGTTCCACACAGTTTGGGGTAGAAGAACCCAGACAGGATTTTAGGATTTTACTCTGCATTTCTCTCCATACTTCTCAATCATATCTATTTCACTTGGTCCTGCTTCTCGGACTCCCCTTAGATTCAATTCATCTGCTGGTATTATTACTAAAAATTGCAAGCACTTTGAGACAATATTGAGGATCTCATCAGCTGTTTCTGCTGCAGTTGCTGAATTCTCCCAGGTTGTTTGCACAGACGTTGCCTGCCTGCCTTAGCTAAGTGCAGCACGTGAAGAGAAGTGTTAAAGGAGGTGGACTTGCCCTTCATCTCCCAGTGAAGTTGCCAGACCTGCTGGAAGTTGACACGGTGGTAACCAAGGAGTAGTGTTGAATAATCACCAGGAAGTTACTGGAAAGTTCTAGAAGGAAAAATAAGAATTTAAGTAGGAAAAAGTCAAGTTTTCCTCCCTGTTACTATTGTATTTTCAGTCTGGCACCAGCATAATTTTTAAAAACCCCACTAGTGTGCCTGCTAGGATACAGGCTCCCAAAAACATGATTATTTGGCTATTGTTGTTGCTATAAATAGCAAAATGAGAAGTTTGTGATAGCTAATCTCTGAGGTTTCTGAGGGTTTGTTTTATGATTTGGACTCAGTGGGGCTAATTTGATGTGGTTTGCTGCCTGCCAAATGACTGGAGTTGCATGGCACTGAGACCCAGCTACCTGAGAAGATTTTCCTAGCTGGAAAAATTCAGCACAGCACTGGAGCTTGCTTTGCACAGGGGCTGCTGGGTTTGTGACTCTGACCCTTGGCTGGAGGTCTTTCCCAGACAGTCTATTAAAGTCCCTGAATTACTTGGTGTAATACCAGCTGGGTTTATTTCAGCTGTGATGTTAGGCAAGATAAAGTTCCTAAAGCCCCTAAAATCCCACATGGAGAATCCAAGCTTTAGGCAAAAACTCTTACCCCAAAGCCTCTTTTTACCTTCAAATCTCAGCTGGTACAAAATTCCATCCTAATTTAGAGTCATTTAAACCTAACTGGGGTAAAGACTACTATGAAGCTGCTGTAGTTAAATGCCTGGTGAATTAAACTTCTTCTGTCTGCATCAGACTCAATACTGTTGTTTCCTGACTCTCCTTGTTGTAAATTTGTCTGTCCAGTTTTTTTATAACTTTGCAAGATTCACTCTGGTTTTGAGCTGAAGCTTTATATTCTTGTTGACTTCTCTGAGCTGAATTTTTTGTGACAGGTTTTGGAGAAAGACGGGCAGCCACAGAAGTGTCTGCCTTTTCCCCCTACACTAAATACAAATGTAGACGTGCTAATTTAGGGAAAGCTCTCTCGTGAAAGCACCTCGATAGGATTATAGCTTTGAGGTTTGGAGATCAATGAATTAGGATGAGCATCCTGATAACGAGAAAGCAGGAGAGAAAAAGAAAAGATCTGGGACTGATTGATCTTAGAGTGCTGGTTCAGTCCTGAGACTGTCAGCTCTTTGATACTCAAGGAAAAACTATCTCATCCGCAAAAATAATAAACTAAAGATGGAAAGAGCTTTTCTTTGAAGAGACAAATGCAAATATGCCTCAAATATTATACAAATGTGTTTTGAAGGGGAGATCCAAAAAAAAGCAGTCTTAATCACTCTCTACCTCTGTTTCCTTTCAATAAAATGAGGATAATGCTATTTTTCACAAAATCTCAGAATGACTGAGGTTGGAAGAGACCTCTGGAGATCATCTGGTCCAACCACCTGCTCAAGAAGGGCCACCTTAAAACATTTCTCCTGGACCATGTCCAGATGGATTTAATTTTCCACAGAGATATTTTGAAAATTAATTAATGTTTTTGAAGCATTTGGTTACTATAGTAATAAGCGCTGAAGAATTCAGGAGGAGATTGAGCACTCTCCTCTCTGTGGAAAGAAACAGAAGAGAATTAACATGAACTTATATAATCAGAAAATATATTGCAGTGCACACTGGAGTCCATTGTCTAATTTTTGTGACCTTGGTAATTCTTTGGTGCAATTTATATGTTTTTGTTTTAGAAATGTTCCAGTGGTCAAGCTGACTAGTCCTGACTATAAAATATTATCTTTATTATTTTAGTGCTGAAGTTATCTTATAATAAGGCTTTGTGAGAACTCTTGGAGTGCTTCTGCATGAGTAGCAGGAAATAATGTGCTTCTTTTCCTGTTATTTGTTATAACATAATTTGTGTAACATAATTCTTGGTCAAGTGAATCAATAAACATTGAATACCTTTGCTGTTGTATGAAGAACATGAATCTCATAACCACCCCTGCTGTATTGGCTGAGATTTCAGGCATTTAGACTCATTCCCTTTCTTTTTTGTCTGGCAGTATTTCTGTAAGATGAACTTTGCCCTCAGTATGAGATTGGAAAGTGTTTAATTAGGACCAAAACGAATGCTGTACCCTACTTCTCCTCAGTTTCCATAGCTTCTGTTCATTCAGTGCAAAAAAAAAATAATCCTCTCTCCTATTTTAGCAGTGTTCTGTGAATGAACAG
The DNA here is from genome assembly GCA_013390045.1 of Picathartes gymnocephalus. Taxonomy (NCBI): domain Eukaryota; kingdom Metazoa; phylum Chordata; class Aves; order Passeriformes; family Picathartidae; genus Picathartes; species Picathartes gymnocephalus. Next base: position 85,709 of record WEKY01003594.1, on the reverse strand, counting down.
AAGGGAAATAATAACACTTCCTAATCCCTCTTTGTTAAAATGAGGAGTATAAAACCTGGACTTCTAGCACCTTGCCCTCTCTGATTTTGTTCTTGCTTTCTGCTTCTTGCCATATTTCTTGATTTCCAAGTACAGATTTTTTGCATTCTCCACCTCCACTTTATCTGTTTAGGAAACACTGATCTGAATTCTGCTTTCTGAATCCTTACTCAGCTTCAATAGTTCTCTAACGCTAAATATATTTTTTTGTTGATTTTATCTTGCATCAGACATCTTTTGAGTTAGGTATGTTGTATTGGTAGACTTGCTTTAACATTTTGAAATGCAATGAAAATGTTAAACCGAGGAGGACCATATCCATCTCCATTTTGTCACATGTTTGTTCCATTTGTCTGCATTTGCAGTGGTCTTTGCTGGAATATCTTGATGGATCAGGTGGGTGGGATGGAAGATAAGAAAGAATTTCTCTTGAAAGGTGGGGTTTTTTGTGTCTCTTAAGGAACTGAGAGGTAAAGGCATAAGACAGTCACTGGTATATGAAGAGCAACACTTTAATGTGTAAGTGGCACCGTTCTCTCCTGGATAGGATTGTCAGTTTTCTACAGGCCCAGAGTACCACCAGATTGTACTTGAGGTTCCAGTCTCAGCCATCCCATCAGGGCAAGGGACAAGACTCTATTAAGAGGATGACACTTTTCCTTCCCTTTTAAATAACTGTGTAAGACGGTGTTGGCCAGTGCAGGGGCATGCTCACTTAATGGGACCACAAAATGAAGCAGAAAATTGAGCAGGTTTGGGTCAATCTACTCAGTCTTTTTGCTGGGCACTGAGGCAATCAAAACGGGAGACACAGAATCTCAAGGTCACATTTTCTTCATGCAGCTCTCCACTGTGCAAGGACCAGAATAATAAATCTCTCTGCGATTCTGAAAACTGAGGTTTTGGCTTCCATTCGGCAGCCATCCATCTCAGAGATGTGCAGTTCACGTCACCTCCATACCTGAATGTCTTGAATCCTTAACGTATTGATCCTCCCAGAAATCCTCAGAGGCAGAAAAAAGCCATTTCCCCTATTTTAGAAATGGAATTAACACACAGGACATAAGGCCTGAAAGTCATAGAGAAATTCTGTTGAGGTGGAGAGAACTTAACCTGTCTGAAAAGTTGTAAGGCCAAGCCCAACCTCCTGCACTTATCCTAAAGGAACTTATAACCTCTACTATGGTAAAGAGTCAGTTGTGGTTTTAAACACCTGCTATTAAAAAAAAAAAAAAGTGATTTTAATTTTTCAATCACCACCCCTTTTTCTTTTTCTGTCAGCTGTATAAATATATTCTTTTCTCTGCTTCAAAAACAGACCTGAATAATCTTTCATCTTCTTTGAAGGCTTTTGGGTTTTTTGTGTGCGTATTATTTAAGAGCTCCTTCACAAATTATCTTTCACTGATACAGTTTAACTGCTTGCCATTTCCAAAGCAGACAAATCTTGATCACATAGAATGCAATCAAAATATTTTTTCTTTGAATTTGGTAATCTGTCTTGAGACTGTATTCAGTCAAAATAGGATGTAACAGTTTTTACATCATTCTAATCTCCTCTTCATTACACCCCATTATTTGCACACCCACATAAATTACTATCAATTTATTATAGTCTTAGTAGTTATAGAGATAAGCCAGTCAGCTGTGTTTAGCTGAGAAGGTTTAAAATTAAGTTCTTCATGTGAATTGAAGATTGTATGGAATTACCATGAGCCTTGTTTTATAAGACAGACCAACCAACCCTGGGGGTGGAAGCTCCTGTCCGTGGGGGTCTTAGTTTGATAATAATTGTCTCAATTTAGGCATAAAGTTAGAAGAATTTAAAACTGATCAGAAATAACTAATGAAGACTGAGGTTTTCTTAAGATTATTATTTTTGCTCAGATTCTAGAAAGACCAGGGAGTCTGCAGGTTGACAATTGAGCAGAAAGATCAAAGCCAAATTCAGGAGTTGCTGTGGGGTCTGGGAGACGACTGAGAGATTTGTTTGCACCTGAGAACAGGGGAGAGGTAGGATCAAGGGACACTTGCTGAATAAACCATTGAAGTCCTGTTGCAGGGGAGATTTATATGAATGTGTGATCAACGGTCCAAACACAGTTTGATTATCTACAAGTTTTACATGATGTTCTTAACTTGGAACCTACTTCCTCATTATTCCCTCTCTGACAGTGCCTGGGAATTTGGCCATTTTATATGATTCTCTATTCTTAAGAAAGCTCTCTATAAGAGGAATATCAGTGAAATTATTCACACCAAGTATTTCTTTCTCTGTCCTAAATCACAGGTTCCTATAAACATATGCTTCTATATTAGATTAGAGGGGAAGTATTCAGGCTGAACACCTTTATGTTCCTATCCTCACGCAAAAAGCATTGCTATTCTGGAATATGCTCAAGGCTGGCTAACTTCAATGGGACTGCCACCAGATTAAAAGCAAACAAATAATGTGCTTTATTGAGTTAGGACCATCATCTGGTTTCCCACTAATGCAATTCCACCAAGTTAAACTCATTTCTGACAATTGAAGGGAGAGAAGGATCAGTGTCAAGGTCCCACATTGCTCTCCAAAGTCAGTAATTTACAGAGGAGTGTGAATACTGACAACAAATCTCCCAATGTCATTAAATTCTTTTGACATCGAGGTCTGAAAGTGAAATGGGTAAGAAATGTGTAGGACTTATGGAATTAAACCTGGTGATGGTGACAAAAGCTTTTCATGAGCAGACTTGCATTGTTTGGGCTAACCCAAATCTGCAGTGGGCTGTCCTGAGAAAGAGTCAGGCTTAGGATTTTCCAGATGAGTTTTCAAAACGACTTGTGATAAGGAGTAAATGCAGGGAGTTTTGGTAGCTTGGTTTTTGGGGTTGTTTTTTTGATGGAAAGAAACTGAAGCAGAGTTCTCTTTATCCTGCGTCTTTGCAGACAAGGTTTTGCGAGGAGTCCCATGAGGCAAGAAAGTAACCACAAAGCAGGAGAATAAGTCTCTGTCATATACAGAAAGGAGACCTGGAAGAGCTAAGGAGCATTTCTGAAGTAAATTTACACTAATAGAAGGGAAAAAATTGGAAGGTAAAGAACTTTGGAGGAAAGTTCAATTACAGAAACAGTGATAGGTGGGTACCCTGTAGATAAGAAAATGAAAGGAATTCACTAGTGACAATGCACTTCCCTCAATATTAAAAAGAAAAAAAAAATATTTAGCTGTAGAGAGGGTGTTATTAAAAAAAGGACTGGCTACAGCCTGATAATTTCTGCTGAGTCTTTGGTGTCATTATTTATCCAAATATTCCTTCAAGAGGTTTCTTTTCTCTACCTCTTCCTTAATTAGGTTGAGAAGACTAAAATTTTCATGCAATTGGATGGGTTCTGTCCTGGTTTTTCTGGAAAGGTCAGCTAAATTTGGTTGAGATCAAAGCAATGTGTGCAGCATGACTGGTAAAACAGGAGCTGAGATCTTGAGCTGCCATTCCTTACATTGCATGAGTTCAAAGATGGCACAAGTCAAGACACTGATTGTGACGTGAATGATTTTAAAAGAACTTTGAAAAAAGAAAAAATCCTCTTCCACTGCAATACAAGCCAAAAAACAAATTTGTGAATTTAGATTTTATCATTTCACAAATGCTATAAAATTCTTTTTTATGTTCTTGCCCTGCTGGGTGTTTTCAAACCCCTCTAAGTTTGATATATTTCAGCAGAATTAACAAGATAGCTTTTTTTCTTTTTTTTTTTCCTTTTTTCTTTCAAGATTATATAGTGAACATATTTAACAAAGCTGACTAAAGAAAAAAGGAAAAAAAAAATCACACCTAGTTTAAAAATATTTGTTTACCCTCCACCTTCTTTCTGAAATTTGAAAGCCATGTGAAAGATCTAAAAGTAGCTGTAAACAACACAAGGGAAAAACTTTTATGAAAATTTCCCTGGTCCCTGCCAGCTGAAAAGAAGGAATTCTAGCAGGGAAACTTCATTAGCACTAGAAAGCTGTGAGTAGTTCTGAGATCCAGTGTAACCCAGGTTCTTAGAGCGGTTAGAGGCCTCACTCCTGCTTCACTCCTATTTAATACATTCTTCTTATTTTCCCTTTTTTCTCAGATTACATGGATGGATATACATGCTGGTATGCAAATAAAATTTCATAAGGTATTACATCAAACTTCTGGCAGATTCCAGTGGGGCTGTGAGATACAAAATAGAAAGATTTGAATCTCTCTCTATCTTCATTAGCAGAGTATAATTTGTCTTTTTTTTTTAAAGGAGTTTGATAATGTTTCGCTAATGATCATTCAGAAAAATAGAAATAAATTATTCTAGAGAGGAAAGACTGTAATCAGCATTTGTTGTACAGGAGATCAATTCTAGAATTCACTGGGCTAATTCCTGTGCAAATCCAAAGCAAAAAGATGTTCCTTTTGCTTAATTTGAATATTAATTTGAGGAATATATAAAATAAAATAAAACCTATGTTACCAAAAGTTTGAATCTCAGAGGATGAGGTAGTTTTTCACTATCTCAGCTTAGAAGACTCCATCTTATTTTTGGTTTATTTGTGTCCTTCCAATAAACCACAACTAACAGTTGGTGTGAATTTGTCCTCTGGACCCTGCTCATTTTTGCCGTCTTTATTACAGTGGCTACAAAGTGTCACAGTGAAGGGAGTTATTGATGGGGACACAATAAGTTTTTTAAGAACTGTCACAGATGTCACCAAGACAGATGAGATGAGGACAAAAAGTCGCCAAATAAACTTCATAGAAAAGGAAAAAGAATTCCAAAGTGTTCAGGTTTGATTTCCTCTAGAAATGGAGAAAAGTGTGTTAAGGATCACAGAATCATAGGATGACCTGGGTTGGAAGGGACCTTAAGGATGAACCAGTTCCATCCCCTGCTATGGCAGGGACACCTCCCACTATCCCAGATTGCTCCAAGCCCTGTCCAACCTGGCCTTGGACACTTCCAGGGATCCAGGGGCAGCCACAGCTTCTCTGGGCACCCTGTGCCAGGGCCTCCCCACCCTCACAGGGAAGAATTTTTTCCTAATATCCAATCTAACTCTACTCTCTTTCAGTTGGAATCCATTCCCTCTTGTCCTGTCACTCCAGGCCCTTGTAAAGTCTGTCCCCATCTTTCCTGTGGGCTCCCTACAGGTCCTGGAAGGCCCCAGTTAGGTCACTCCCAAGCCTTCTCTTCTTCAGGCTGAACAGCCTCAGTTTTCTCAGCCTTTCCTCACAGCAGAGCTGCTCCATCCCTCTGATCCCCTTGGTCCTCTGGACTCTCTCCAGCAAGGGGGGAGAGTTTTTGGGGACAGAGACATAAACAAATCAAATGCTAACTATGAGGAGGAGACAGGGAATGAGGCTGCCCACAACACAGGAAAGCAGGAGGAGGCTCCTCTGCTACAAGCGCAGCACAGCTCTCTCTGGAGTACACACTCACATCTCTGAGTAAGAACTCTGAATGTTTCATTACGGCAGTAAGTTAAGGATCATTGCCATCAGGAAAAGCTAACTGTCTGCCCTTTCCACAATCACTGGAGAATTTCTGACTTGGTTGCTCCCAAGGCCCTGACATCCTTCAGTGTTTTGATTTTTATTCTCTGATAGGAACCTATCACCCTGTGGGGAGAAGGCAGGAGAGATTGTACAAATTTGCCCAAAGGATGGAAAGTTGGTTTGTTTATTGCAACAGGTGGAATCTATTGCACATAACTGCAGTATGTAACAACCACATTATAGCCAGGAAAAAATAAATACTGGGGTAATCAGCATGGACAGGCCTGTAAAAAAAAACAAAACAAAACAAAAACACCCAAAAAACCAAACAATTAAAAATTACCCATTCTGGTAAAAGGAAGGGGAAGAGAAGGAAAGATGGAGGGTGTTATGCTAGGGAAAGGTCTATACAAGAAAAAATAGGAGAGAGAAAAGTTTTGTTATTAACTATTCAATCAAATATATGTAATTAAACTTTAATATTTTTTAAAGTTGAACTTGCTGAAATGAATTTTGATGTTTGCAGTTAATCTGTATTTATTTTTTTCCCTAAAATCAAGACTGTAGATGAGAGGTTGGACCTCATAATTTTCAGAAAATGCCTTATTGTCAGGGATAAAAATATGTGCAGTGAGGGGAAGGTCAAATAGCAGACAAGTGTGAGTTCTTCTTTCACTCAGACGTCCTTGCACATGCTTAAGTCACTTCTAACTTGCTGTGTGAGCTTCCCTGAGGTTCACTCTCTGTACAGCAAATACAACAGCAGGTTTCTGTGTAATGTTTTGTGTGGGACCATGACTTGTAGTAGGAAATACAGTTTTTCAAGTGATGTTTGTGAGAGTGGGTTTTTTCTTCTTGGTGCTTCCCACTTTGATTGCCCAGACTGTCGCTGCCAGGGGTCCTTAATTCCATGTAATCAGCCTTTGGAAAACACACAGGATGTGCACATGAGTGCTCGTGGTGCTCCCATAAGTTTTGTTGGCCCAGTACATGTGGGAATTTGCTGTTTGGATGCCTCCTCTGAAGGCAACAGCTTCTGAAGTCTTGAAGGTGTGGTTCCCACCAAGGAACCATTTATGTTTCATTTTTCTAATGCCCCATGACTCCTTGGTCCTAAAATCAAGTGAGGGCAATTACCTGAATTTCTGAGCTTGAGCTCTTTGTGGTAAGCTCACCTTACAGTAAAGTCAGAAGGGACATCCAGTGACCAGGATTAGTTTAGAAAAAGTGTATTTTGTACCAGGAATCATGTCAGATCTGAAAAGGGGAGTTGGTGGGATGGATGGGGAAGCTGTAGCATCAATATATCACTGTACCACTTGTGACAGAGCCCCATTCTGAAGGTAGTAAGGAAAGCAATACATCATGAGGTGACTCTTGAATTTTCTCTGTCTCTTGTGTTATATTGCCTGACCCCCAAGACTGCTGATGTTTGCTCTCCTAAAATGATGCTTTTATCCCCAGCTGACCTCTTTTCATTGCACCTCATTTCATCTCAGTACATTTCATCGTAGTCACTCCATTTCAAATTTTTTTTTCTTTCAATTGCATTTGTTTTGATCATATTTCCTTTCCAGAGTGCTTGTTCCACTTTGATTTCAAATTCTTCCGTTCAGGAAAGGGAATGAAATCTTGTGACTTCAATGAAGATCAGTTGGGAAGGTTTGGTCCATTTCTGTGCACTTCATGTCATCCCATTCGCTTTTCTTGTTTTCACTTTGTTCCAGAATTTCCTCTCTTAATTTTGTAGCATTTCATTTCTTCAGTTTCTTCTCCTGTCTCTTTGTTTACCTTTCTTTCCTGATTTTGGGATTTCATTTTGGCAAGTTGCTGTCCTTTTCACTACATCTCATTTCATCTCAGTACACCTGGTTTTAGTCCCTCCATTTGCAAATTTTCTTTTTTTGTTCAATTGCATTTTACTTTATCATATCTCCTTTCCAGAGTGTTTGTTACATGCGTCCCACCAGCATTTTAGAAGTTGGGTAGTGTTTCACATTTAATCACATATTGAAATTCAAACAGAGATATCTAGAAGCGTGTGTTATCAGTACTACAATCTACTCCCTCTAAGCTTTCATCTGTAGGTTGATGGGGTAACAGAATAGGTGAAAAAGAAAAATGTCATATAAAGTTCATTCAAATAGACTTAAATTTAAATCTTGAAGCTAATTCTGCATGTTACAGTAGGTTCTAACTCAAATAGTAATGCTAAAAATGAAATACAATAAAAAAATACCCAATATTTAATTATCAGGAAAAAAAGTAGGATATATATTTCCAGGAGGCTTTAAAAGGAAATTAATCACTGTAGTGAGATTAAAAAAAAAAAA